>BSBK01004733.1:202500-802500 GCA_027943335.1 Chamaecyparis obtusa
CGCACCCTCAAGAAAGACCCATTCAGAACCAGTAATCCTTTCATGAAGACAAGGAAACCAATCATGCCAGATCACTACGCCCCTTGAACAAACAAGCCATCATCTCCCACTCCCATCCTTGGCCTAAACTAGCACTCAAGGCATGGGCGAGGCACTATAATTATCTTATTAATGTTTTAAACCCGGTAGGAGGCACTATAGTTATCACTTATTAAGCTACTTATAATGAGTTGCCTTGGTCAACCACTTGTGGGCCCTAGTCTCAATTGTAAGCCACTTCCCCTATATGCTCTTAGATAACCCACCCCAATGTTCCAACCAAAAGAAACAAAGATAAGGAAAAACCAAAACCTTCAAAAGACCTCTTGTAAATCATCAAATCATAAAAAACACCAAAGAAAATTGCTACAGCATAATAAGGAATATCACATCCTATAATAGGATCCAAACTATGCACCCTATAATGGACATCTCAATAAAATAATTACCAATACTCATAGTCTCATATCACAAGATCAAATAATCATCAAAAGCATCAATGACATCTCTCTCTAAACATAGAGTAAGACATAGTCCAAAAGCCATTGTTCAAAATATAGAACACTCACAATAGCAACAATAAGGTGATCAAGTAGACAAGTAAAACTCAACATAATACCAATTGTCACCCCTTGAGGTCAAATAATGATTGAGGACTCAAAAATCACATGACATAACTCACAAATGCACCCACACAACACATGAACCAATCAAGATGTCAAATGATTATGAACTTTCCATAATATAAACTCAAGGAGTAAAAAAGTATAAATCCATAAAATAATTCAAGTTTCAAAAGATAGAATCCCCTCCTAGGACATTACTCTGCCCATAACCAACAAGTAGTCACAAACGAAAACAAATGAAAATTCCAACTATAAAACACATCCACATTTAAACTCCCATCAAATAGAATAATAATAATTATTTTATATATTTTTTTTCTAAAAATATAATTTCTAAAAATAATATAAAACTACATGACAATTTAAAAAATGAAGTTTTTTTTAATTATTAAATAATTGTTTTAAAAAAGAGACTAATGCATGGAAAGAATCACTCTTTTTTAAAAAATATTATTAAATAATTTCTTTTAAAAGAGACACATGCATGGAAAGAAGCACTTTTTTTTTTCTAAATATATATAAAATCTCTCTCTCTCACACACACACACATATTTTAATTACATGCATATATATGTAGTTTTATTTAAAGACATACAAATTTACTTTTGACATGCAAATCTAAATTATATTACATACATATACAATTTTTCAAATGAAATATTCAATAATTCAATGAAAGACCAAATTTAGAAAACCTAAGGATATATGTAAATTTCTCAAAACCCTAAAATCATAGGATGCCTTTTCCTAGCACATATTCAAAAATCACACATGCAAAATCAAACTTTCAAAGATGCAAACTTTTATCAAATCTTTCCACACAACTACCTAAATAAGATCTGATTGTCAAAATATAAATTTCGAAGAAGCTAATCAATAATTGCACAAAATAATTAGACACGAAGAAGACAAGCTTTTCAATTAAAAATTACAAAAGTTCAAAACCTACCTCAAATTGAAGAATTGAATTCGAAGAGATAAGAAGACTAAATCCAAAACCAAAATCCAAAGCTTTCAAAACCCAAATTCTTTAATCCCAAAATTTGTCTGTGAGAGAGTTCTTCCAAAACCTAATTGAATAATCTCTTAAATGCCTCTTGGATCTATAATATAGAAAACCCACGAAGCTAGGGTTTGAAAAGTGCAACCCTAATTAGGAAAAAAAATGCAACTCTAAAATTTATAATATCACTTTATTTTAGTTTTAAATAATTTTAAGTTTGCACAACTCAACTTTATAAATTAAAGTTAAAGTTCTAATTTATTAATAAAGTGCATTTAAGTTGCATGATTTTATTTTAATTAATAAAAATATGCAACTCAAAAATAAATATCACTTAATTCAATTTTCAACTTCACTAAAACTTACCAAATTGAACTCTTAATTTGAGTTCATCTTTCTTTTTATCAAAACTTTATGCATTCAAAAGTGCATGATTTAATTAATTAATTAATTTTTAAATAAGTAACTGGAATTCATTTTCAAACATGCAATTTTGAAATTGAAAGTTCAAGTTAAAGTAATTCATTACTCAATTATGCATAGAATTAAGAATTTTGATTTAATATTTATTAAATATTTAAGTATTATATTTAGACTTTAATAAATATAGGCATTTAATTAATATTTAATAACTACATAACCTTGTATTAATATTTTGACATTTAAAAGGTATAATTATTTAAAAAAATATAGGTAATTAATTAATATTATGTTAATTAATTAACCATACATTAATTTTTGTATTTAAAGGGGTATAATTATTTCATCTTAATAGTTAACCTTAATTAACCCCCATCAACTAGTTGATATAATTGAAGAAAGACTTTGGACATCAATTCTAAGCCATCCTTGTTTATTCATAGAGGGACATAATTCTAGTAGGATAGTTGTGGCATCCAATGGCATTAAGGGGCTCTTGACACTTTTGGTTGTATCTCCACTGGAGAATTGAATGATATAATTCAACGGAGATTGGTCGACATGTCAAATGTAATTAGTGGGGACCATAAATAGCCAATTTTTTCAAGGTGTAGGAGATTCAAACAATGACAAAGTCACATTATTTTGAATGTATGTATTAACATAGCGAATGCATATTATTACTTATATGGTCCTTTTATCCTTACTATAATTTCATGTTCAAATAGGATGAGGAGGATGTTTTTTCCCTTATTCACCTAATTTAAGTAGATGCCAATAAACATACAATTTTCTCACCATTTACTATTTCTCTTTCTATACTAAGGAATTAAATAATATTAATGCTTCTTGCATGATTTTGAAACATCATTTAGAGCCAATAGGGTGGTCCCACAATAATTGGTTACACTTTTTAGCCAACTTTGACACTAAAATGAACATTCTAAGAAAAAACTTCAGATCTGGACAACTATTGCTACAAAACTGCTAGAAATTTGAAGATTATGTAAACTAGTGATTTTTAGCATTGTCTGTGTGTGTGTGTGTATGGAATTGAGTTGTATCCCTTTTTCTATCTCCTTCAAGAAGTAGTTTTTATCAAAAAAAACAACATTTTAAAGAGTAACATTCATTTGTTCAAGCATAACTTTTTTTTTAAAGGATAAAAATGTAATTTTGAATTTAGGTTTGTAACACCGATATCTAGTGTATCCAATTGGTTTCATTCAATTTGGTTGAATATTTTATAGTTTAATAAGTTTTGAAGTGACAATAACTATAATTTAGACATAGGTTCATTTGTTCACCCCTAACTTGTTATGTGTATATCAAAATTTATTTATTTATTTATTTTTGTTAGAAAGAGAACATAAATATCTAGTGTCTAGATATTTTTCATAATTTTTTTAACCTATTTTACTATTTTTCCATAAGCATTGAACATAGAAATTGATATACGGTGCAAAACCAATGTTTAGTAAAACTAAAAATACAAAGTCATAGTAAACTAAATATATATTAAATTCATAATCATTGGAAAGATTTTTTTGAGTAGTACCATCATGCATCTGGGTTTGTCAAATGAAGTCACTTGATCCCACAAAAAGTTAATGTCAAAGTGGTTTTTATCAGCATTTTGATAGGTGCAAAGGAGACTCGATTACATGTATGATTGAGGAGTAGAGAGATTATATCAAAGAGAGTTTGATGTAAGAGGCTTTTATCTAACCATTTTTAATTAATTCCTTCAAATGAGACCTCTCAAGGCTTAAATTAACATATTTTCTTAAAAATGTGCAATTTCAACATAAATCAACATGTTCAAAAAAGTGTAATCCACTATTGTGGGGTCACCCAATAGTCACCTATCTGATCTTTGAATCCTTTGTATATCACTAGTCTTGCTCTCTCTTTTTGTTCCTTGAAACTGATCCAAACAAAACTAACACATTCAAAGGAACTTTGTAACAAAACCTAGATTAAAAAGACAAATGGCTTGCTACTATTTATTTTTGGTGCAAAATTATGCCTGGTAATAGTAACATACAAAATCTATGTAGGTTTTAACAAATTTATGTTTAGAGATACTAACATACACAATATTACCAATGCTTCACAAGCACTAAAATAGAGGCATGTAGTATTGAATTACATATATGATTTAGCATATAAATTCAAGTTTGATATTGATAGATGAATATATAAATGAAAAAAATTAAATAATCGAATTTATTTTTAAATTTGATATGACTATAATTGTGACTTTTATATATCTCTACACACATACATGCACATGTTGAGAGATGTCCGATTAAAAATAAACATTTTAGAAAGACAAAACCATCATATGTACACAAATTGCATGACTAAAGATTAAAGTAGATTGGACTACAAAATGCGATGTAAGTTTACGAAAGAAACTAGAAAGTTCATGGACAGTAATGGGCAATTTATGTGAAACACTGTAAATTTATTGCGCCTCTTTACGACAAAAAATCACCGCCAAAGAATGCATATGTAAA
Source organism: Chamaecyparis obtusa (assembly GCA_027943335.1). NCBI lineage: Eukaryota > Viridiplantae > Streptophyta > Pinopsida > Cupressales > Cupressaceae > Chamaecyparis > Chamaecyparis obtusa. The sequence continues at coordinate 207,111 of BSBK01004733.1, forward strand.
GTCATATTTTATTCCAATAGTAAATAAATGAAAGATATATAATTATTTGCTTAATGTATCTATAATTAATTTATATAATTTTTAAAATAATAATATAGATCTAATTTTAGGATTTGTTATTTAAATTGTTTACTAGCAAGGTCATGTTATATTTGAAATATGGAGAGAGGTCTTGATTCTATATGTTCTGATGCCAACTCTTTCGTTATTTTTTTGATATGCAATAGAAAAAAAAATGGAGAGAGAGAGAGAGAGAGAGAGAGAGAGAGAGAGAGAGAGAGAGAGAGCTCTTCGACGTACCTATTGCGCACTAAGGTGCAATTGCTAGTACTTAAGCACAAATGACTTAGTAATTATGCACTATGGGTAACAATAAAGTTGCACAACTTCTCCAATTATTTTTTACTGATTTTAACTATTGAGGGTACAAATAGACGTCTATTGGCACATGTAAAATATATTAATAGATTTTTATCATTTTTTGATTTCTTTAAAATTAGTAATAGTAAGTTGAGTAAAGAATGAATGGTCATTAGAAAATGTGAGAACCAAATATCTTTCCTTAAAAGCTAACAAATTTTATACTTTATTCAATTCATAACAATTGACAGGAAAAAAAATCCAAAATAACCCAAATTTGAAAGTTAGGTCAGTTTTTTACCTCCAAATCTAACCGTGGTTAGTTCTATCACTATTAAACGACCAAAGATGGCAACCTAAATGTATGCCAATAGAAACATGTCAAATCATGTTATTTGCCGACTTCAATGTTGTGACACACCACTTACATAGACAAGGTACTCACAGCGTAAAGCACGTCCCACTCAAAGAAAATATATGATTTATACTTTTTACTATTGCAAATTGATTGGACCATTCATCAAATCAGTAACAGAGCAAAGAGTATATTAAAACCATCTTAATAAAGGACATTACTTGTTTTAAAGAAAGACCATCATTATCAACAAAAATGACAGTAAAGTTCCGGACAGAGAGAAAAGATGAACCTGCTGCCACTTTAGGAAACTCATGATTCATATCCATAATGAGGAGAAACCCAAAATGTATGTGGCAGAATTGAATTTTTTGGGAAGTTTTCAACCGAGAATCCCAAAATGTACGCATTGCAATTTGCACTTCAGAGCTTAACAATCAGTTGCTTTCGTGTCATCTCTGTTTCCGAGACAGATATGAGTATCTTCTATTAATTACAAAGATATTGGGAGTGTGGGCGCTGAGTCACACAAGACTGTAATTTCTTATCCTAGATTTGGATTCATGAATAATGTCTCTTCAAGTCAATCAAGGCTTATGGGACATGAATTGCATTCAACTTGTTGGTTGATTTTGGGTTGGTGAGCGGTTAAAGCTGTCAATTGCTTAGAATTAAAGAATCTGCATCTGTAAGGGTCCTCAACGTTCTTTATGCCAAATTTACGGTATGAAGTAGAAGCAGACAGAGTTTGGTATCTGTTTCAGGTTTGGGAAAGCATTTGCAGATCCTGTTCAGGTTGAATTATATGGTAGTCTGGTTCACTTCTTTCATAACTCAAATTCCTTTTATCTTAAAGTTAACTTTTTAAAAATATACTCAATAGGAGAAGAGTATCAATAGCTGTTCATCTTAATTTAGCTTAGATTAAATTTTGAAATCTTATATTGGATTTCAATAAATGTTTTACAATTTTCTTGTATACGATTTAAAAGCATATAACTATTGTTTAGATTTGTGGTCGATCCAATACATATTACTCTAATAAATGTTTTGACCGATATCTATGCACAAATACCTAACTTCTCCAATTAAATAATTATCTTTTAACTAATAGGTGTACAAGTGCGCAACTATTAGTACATTTGAAATTTTTAATTGGATATTTAATTAGCCTTTGTCCTTTTCACTAGACGTTTTATTGTTCAAAAGCTTAAAATTGAACAATTAAGATACATCTTCTAAGTCATTAACAATGACAAAGCAACTTAGATAAAGTTCAATTCTAAGGGAACTCAAAGATATAATTTATATTGTGGCAATATCATTATTACAAACAAAACATTCCACTACACTTAGTGAATATAAACATATAAAATTTGACTACGGAGATAGTGACTTGCTTGATTTTGAAATGATAATTGATTGATATTCAATGAAGTAATTACATACGAGACAAATGCTCCTTAAATAAAGAAATACAAAGACAATTCTGTAAAAGAAACAATTGTTAACTAATAACTAAAATAGAAATATACTAAACTATGTAAGTGCCTAGATATATTAAGTGATTAGATGCATCTCAATATACATGAAGTGACTTAAATGACCATTATGAGGTAAATAATACAATATTATTCTAATATATTTTTGGTTGGTGCATAATTAAAGTTGTTTATTGTTTAAGATTAATGAATTTGTTGCTCTAATAGTCCTCAACATTCTTTATACCAATTTTATGGCCATAAGAAGGTACTTGGTTCAAATTTAGGATAACTTTTTAAATTTTTCTTACGCTAAAGTTTATATAATTACTCATATGTCAAAAGTTTAAATTGAACAATTAAGATCTTGCACTTATAGATGTCTTTCAAGTCACTAACAATGACAACCTAGCTTACAACTAGCAATCACACCTTGCTGTGCAATGGGTATGTCGAAGACGTGCGAAAGATTAATTAGAAAAATTTTTGGTCTATTTTTGCATCCATGTGAATAGGCCATAATTTAGAAAATGGTGTTTATGAAAAAAATGTTTCAATAGAGAAGTGATAGCTTCATATCAACTATGCATTCACTATGAGAGATCCAAGCATAACCAAAATTAAAACCTCTTAATTAAGAAGATAGAGAAGGAGAGTGAGAGATAAAGAGAGAGAGGAGAATGAGATAGGTAGAGATGGAAGAGATAAATATATAAAGATGGAAAGAATGAGAGAGGTAGAGATAGAAACAGATGTGTGTGCATGTACAGAGAGAGAGAGAGAGTTTCAATAATGGGAGGGTAAAAATTCTTACTTGCACTTATATATTGAAGTTTAATTATTTTGAATTACATGTGATATTTTACCCAAACAATAAAGGATAGAGGAATTTTCGATCCCCTACCAATCTCTCATCATCAATCTCAATGGGTTAAGGTATCTCATGGAACATGATTATTAAAATCACACTAACACACATACCAATGACAACTAAATGCATTTTACAGATATATATGATTAAGATATCTTCAATTGTTTAAACATTTCTATTGATTATAGATACTAAATATTTTAGATTAATAAATCAATAAAAAATAATCATATAGATTTATTTATTAACAAATAATCGTCAAGTAAATAATACGAAGGAGTCTAGAATAAATTACATGATTGATCCTTCTTTCTTACAAACTATAATGTTGAATTCAAGGTTAAAATATGGTCATTCTTTTCGATATGCCTTTGATTGTTCTTTAAAATGTAAGCAATAATGTATCAAATAAATATTAAAATTTATATAAAAATTATAAGAAAAGGCTAAAGACTTGGACAACAAAATCACGTATACTTGATTGATATTTTCTATTTATTTGATAATGTCACACCTTATTTGCAAGAAATAGATCATTCTCAAATTATTGATGTTTTGATTAATTAAATTCCGTAAAAGGTGATGATGTCAATGGACAAGGCAAATCCCCCTAGCAATTGACTATATTTTTACTTTGCAAGTTGGTCTATGGACTTTTAGTTTATGCACTATTAGGGTTGTTGATGATCATCATAACATCTATAGTGGCATGGAATAATTAGCATAGGAAAAAAAAATTGCTCCACATTTTGTTTCAATGCAATTGGATTGTTCTTCTTGCTATTGTCATGCCCTTCTTCATATAAATATGAAAGAAGAGGGTACTTTGAACTTGAAGAACATATTGTTAAAAACTAAGGAATATACTTGTATTTATACTTATTATTGTACATCACATATTTTGAAGTAGAATTGTATAGAGTACAAGGTAACATATGTGTTGTACAACCTTCCTTTTTGGATTAAAAAATGAACTACTTTTTGGTTAAAGATATAAACCAAATGTAAATCATGTTTGGTCATTTAATGAAGGAATTCTTCTAGAAACAAACATTTTGAAGGCATAATTTATTTAAAATTTATCTTCTCAAATAGTTTCTTTTGATGGGTTTCATAGTGCAAACCTACTCAATCTTTGTGGTGTGCTTCAAGACATGACCTTCTCATTTCTCTCATTGATTTTGTGTTCTTCATAGTGTATTAGTGAAATTTGGTAGTATTGGCATGCCTATTCGACCATTATAGACCTTCTAACTATAAGGATTAATTCTATCTGTTCAAGTAATGCATGATTTGAACCATTGATTATGTTATTAATATCAAATAAAATTTGAAGCAAGAAATGATGATTAATGAGTGTACTTGTTCTTTTGAAGAGATGTCATGTATCGTTCATTTAGTGTGAGAGACGAATTCATTAATGTTTAAATCTTATATTCATTCTATAAGGTTAAAATATATTTCTTTAATAAAATAGATATGTGTAGTTATTCTAGGAATGTGTAATTTGAGTGCAAAGAAATTTGTATGGTTATTATTAGGATTAAATTATTAAACAATCTAATTTAGTAATATTTTTATATTTTATTTTTAAACAGCTGGAATCGGGTATAACACCCCTATAAATTGCAGTGCACATGGTAAACTTCTTAACATGATCAATAATGTTGGTCTGACATGTCCTCCAGTACCATGTGGGTTGGGAGGAGACTAAACCTTGACACCTCATGCTTCACTACAAAAACCTCACGCCAATTGAGCCAAATCTCCAACCCTAATAACTTTATTGAATTAGTTATTTTGTGTATGTTTAATTCCATAATGTCATTTTTATATTATTCATTTCCAACACCAACCATCATAGTACAATAATTAATTGAAACAAAATTATTGATGTCACACCTAATCCTTCTAAGTTATATTGACTTCACACCACTACAATTTAGATGCCTATTTTGTCATTATTTTATATATTAATTAGCACAAAAACAAGGGTGTTGTCCATTGCAAAACTATTGTTTGAGGTAGTAAAATCCACATAATAAAATGACCATTTATAAAATGGTTAAAAAAATACCATTAACAACACACTAACAACACAACTAGTAACCCACATCAAGAGAAAGCCGACAAATCACCCACAAAGTGGGGAGGAAAATGAGAGGCTAAAGAGTAATTTTTTCTTTGCTAATAGACAATCATCCAGACGATACTATCACTAGGGTCCCCACCACAAGGGGAGGAGGTGGTGGAACCCTCTTTGTGAGATTTTCAACACAAAGAGTAGAGTGTTGGCAATCATGCACATCATCAACCAAAGATTGGAGCATATCAGGAGTAACAATCAGAGGAAGGTCCACACAGCCAAAGGGGTTTGCACCAACATCAAGAGGTTGATTCGGGTCCATCCAGTTTGAGGAGACCAAATTAGTAGGAGGAGTATCATCATTAGCTTATGAAGAGTCATCAAAGGAAGAATCAGAGGCAAGGATAGTCAATGTTGGCATTAAGTATGATTGTCATTAGTGACAACACTTATTCAGACTCTCAGTGTTTACCGAGCATAACAGTGTTTACCGAGCAGAACAGTGTTTACCGAGCAGAATAATGTTTACCGAGCAGAACAATGTTTACCGAGCAGAACAGTGCTTACCGAGTTATCTTCATCGAGTGATGAGATGAGCAACGTTTACCGAGTGCCAGCACGGTAAACAGGGAATTCAGTCTCTACCAAGTGACACTATATCTACCGAGTCTCCAGTATATACCAAGTTTGAAACTACAACCGAGTGGTTAGTATGGACCAGGCCTCCACTTCTACCGAGTGCATGACAATGCCGAGTAACGCAGTGGATGCTGAGTATCAGAAAGTCATCGAGGTAGTTTGCAGTAACCGAGTCACTATATTTGGGCCGACTCAGTAATACTTGTGTTTTCTTATTTAGAGCCGACTTTGCTATTATTTTGTAATTATTTTGGATTGATATATAAATAATGTTTTGTATCATATCAAAAGTGTGAAAAAAAAAGTGAGAAAAAGAGAAGAAAGGCAGAGATAAGTGAGTTACAAAGGGATACAACAGTATAAGGAGCAGCTGAGACATATCTATCACATAAGGTGGTCAGTACATCAAAGAATCTTAATCAGCAAGCACAATTGCAAGTAAGAGATCTATTGTTTCATCCTAATAGGTGAATCAGCCCCAAATCCTTTAACTGGGTAGACTTAACAGTCTTTGCAAAAATCTCTTAACCGAGTGCATACTTCTTTGTATGTTTGTAAATCCTCTAACAAGGTGGACCTAGCAGTCCTTATTGCTCCTAACATGGCAGATCATCAAAAGTGATCATTGTAAGCCTTAACCAGCAAACTTTATACTGCAGTATTGAAGTTTAGTGGGTTTTATCCTCACCCCAGTTTTACTTTCTATTTGGAAGGTTTCTGGGTCACCAAATCTCTGTGTTCAAAGTGTTATGAATGTTTTATTCTTTCTGTTACTCCTGCTTATAGTTAGCTTATCAATCTAATGTCATTGAGAAAATGGTTGAGATCTAAAATTTGTAAAAGTTTTGAAGTTACTGATTCACCCCTCCCCTCTCAGTAACCTAGCTAGTCTTGAATATTTCCAACAAGTCAAATGAATATTAGTAGCATCCTTCCACCAAGTGGCATCACCTTTACAATGTGAGAGAATAATTTGTAGATAGATGACCAACAAAGAAGCACCTTTGACATAGAAAGGGGAGGTCCTCATATTCTAGAAATTGATTATGTGGCCTATCTTCAACCATAAGAACCACATCCCTTAGAAGGGATGTGGAGATGTCAATGTCAACCAAAATGTGAGCAAAGGTAGAGAGGCCCATAGTGGATGCGGCCTCATCCACCTTTAAGAAATGGCCAATACATTTATCAATGGCCTCAAAACAAGAATTCTCCAAAAAATGAAGGGAAATAATTGGGAGACAAAACCACACTGGATGCACACTAAGTGGCTTAGTAAGAGGGTTGAAGGAGATTGTCTAGGGTTTGGCCAAGAGAGAGTGAGTTCCCTAGACCCACAAATTTCTCAACACCAAATCTTGGTCTTCAAAAGAAGAAAAAGTTCAACAATAAAAAAAACTTTGGCATAAGGGAAAAGCTCAATATTACCAAAAACTAAGGATCTCCAATAATCTGTCACCCAATGTTGAATACCCGAAAGAGAAGGACATAAACCAACGAATCTATAAACTAACCCATAATGTTGGTAGAAATCCACATTATCCACCACGTCTAGGCCACACTCCACCTTAGGGGATGTTCGACCATATGTAAGAGGTCAAGATCTTTCTTCTTTGAAATAATAGTAAAAATAAATTTGACAACATGAGAAAATATTTTTCCACCAACATCAAAGAGAGGCTTTGGGGGGAAACCCCTCATTCACAAGCTTAGTAGAACCAAAACCAAGTCTTTGAGAAGAGTGCTTAGTGAGCACCACACCAATAGAAGCCTTCCACCAATAGTGCCAAGAATTGCAACAAGACCCCCTGAATTACTCACAATCAGAGGTGGAGTAGCACCTATCAAAGATCCATGCCTAAGGAGTGTTGAGGCACAAAGATCTATGAGGGAGAAAGAGATGTTAGCAGTCGTTATCAACAAAGCCCTTTGCTGCTGACATCCTATAAGCCTTCAATCCCAGTGTCCATGGAAGTGGCACCTATTTCAGCTAAAGTTAAGGTTGTGGTAGCATGAATCAAGGATGCAAAGCCCCCATCTATAGTACCCAAATAAGCTAGGCAATTTGAAATCAACAAAGCAGACAGAATCATTGGAACTATTGTTGGAGTCATCATCAGAGACATCAAAGCCAATTCTTACGATTACCAAACATGTAAATATATGTGCACCATCTTATGATAAAATAGTCAAGTAGAAAAATGGAAATATATTTTAAGCAAGAATAATTTTAAAGATCATTTAAATTTATTTTTTGTCCCAAATTTTCATAATTAAAGTAAAATTAAGATTATGATTAAACTTAATTAAAATTTTTTTATATTAATTCTAATTTAAATTTTTTATTTATGGTTATATTCACTATTACAATTATCATTAAATAGATTAACTTAAAATTAAAATTATTTTATTATTCAAAATACATTTAACAAAATATAAAAATATTGTAAATATAAAATTATAGTTATAATTGCCCATAAATGGGTCTAGATGGGTTTATCCATCATTTGAGTCATTTGATGAAGTGGTGTGGACTAAACCTACAGTTGGATGGTGGAAATAAAACTTTGATGGTGCATCAAAAGGTAACCCTGGACCATTCGAGGTGGGCGTAATCATAAGGGATTAGGATAGAAACACTATTGCTTATGGTGGTAAAAGGCTTGCAGATGGTACAAATAATATGGCTAACGCTGAAGCGAATTTACTAGCTGTTAAATTCGCAAGGAGGTTAGGGGCCATGAATCTACACTTAGAAGGAGATTCATAGATAATTGAGAACGTGATAATTAAAGTCTCAATTCAAGCTTGGCATCTACAAAATTATGTAGATCTAATTAATGTGGAGTTGGCAAGGATGGGTGACTTTAAAATAACCCATGACAAAAGAGAGGGTAACAAGGAGGTGGACACATTGTCTAATTGGGCCCTATCACTTGCTAAGGAGGAATTCAAATTTGAGGACTTACGAGACATTAATTTAGAAGGATTTAATAGAAGCTAAAATTGTGAAAAAAATGTTTGTTTTGTCAGGGAAGGTGGTGGCAGCGTATGTTTGAAGTGCATTAAATGTGGATTTTTAATCAAAGTGACAAGAGAAATGTGGCGAGGAATGCAAGTTAATTGCCACAAAACCCAAAATGATCATCATTACAACATTCCTTGTTCCTTACATTTGTAGAGTAATTGGGGGTTTTGAGGCGAAATTGTTACAAATGTAAACATCCTTTACTCTTCAATCGCCAAAACAACAAAACCCTTTCTTTGGGCTATCACGAAACAATGCTTTAATGAGACATTTAATTATCAGGACCTAGAATTATCAAAGTGTATGTTCATGTTGCTGGGAGACACTTTCAATTTGGTGAATAATAACCACAGAACCAATTCTAATGTGTACTCGATGATAATGGAATGGGGTTTGCAACTTAGCTTGTCAGTTGAGGTGGTGAGAAGCGTGATGCACAAAATTGTACCTACAGATTTGTCAGTGGATTTGGAGCCCCTCTTGGTGCGTGCGGTCTTGAGTGTTGGAATGAAATTCATGGACGATCCAATGCATGTGGAGATGATTGAAGTCACAAAATTTACTCCCTTTGTGTGGAGATTTGAGATGGGAAAAAGACATTGAAGGTTCAAGGAGGCGAGAATGGGATGGATGGCACTGTTGTGTGCGGTGATGATCAATCATTTGGATGATAACATTGCTAGAATGAAGCAGGTGGAAAGGATAAATGGGGCGGAGATTCCTTGAAGGCGACACTCACCAAAGTAGAGGCACGTGAATGAAGGGATGGGTGATGGTGCAGCCAGCGATGAGAGCTAAAGAATGATGATGTTTAATGGAGGTAACTCGACTTTTTACAGTGCAATCCTTCAATTGTGATGTTGATTTTTGAGAAGTTGGTTTATCTTTGGCTGTAACTGCAAATCTCTTGTTATACTAGTTTGGGGTTGGGTTTTGTTTCATGCATGTGGGTGTTGTTAATGGCATTTGTCTTGGTGGTTCTGGTGGGATGCTTTATAGGGGTTAGGGTTTTGGAACTGTTTTGTAACTGGTGAAGTTTCTTTGGATTTGCAGATGGGTAGGCTGACAGTTTAGTGAAGGGTGGTGATGAGAGCAGTTTATGAATCTTTTTATCCATTTTATGTGCCATCATATTTACTTCCATATTCTATTTTCCATTCCATCTCGTCCCATTTTACTACTTTATGTTACATATGGTTAAATATATATAAGTTATATTTAATAAATTTTTGAGATTAAAATATAGGAATTAATTATCGATTATTGTTACTAACAAGCATTGTTATTTTATGTCTTGGAAAATATATTTTCTAATATAGAGATTTTAGGGTGTTCATCTTCCTGTCATTTTCCATGCAGAAAATCTCTGTCACTTTTGGTCACAAACTTCTACCTGTCATATTATTTTATGATGTCAGTTTCTAAGGTGGCAATGGATATAACTATTCATGATCTCCTATCCATAAATAATATCATATCAAGTGAAATCTACATGAAATAATTAGAGGAAGATCTCATGATTTATGTGCCAGCTATTTAGGAGGAAACAAAATCTGCAAGACAAAAATATGACAGTCAGTTTTGAATTGCAATTTACAAGAAAATAAGGATGAATCTACAAAATCCACAATCTGGGTTTTGTCCAGAATGAGGCTGTTTACCTATCCTCGCGGCAGAATCTTCAGAAACTCAACCATTTAGAAGTTACCGATGGTTTTATAAACACAAGAATTTTGATTTTGTTGTTGCGGCCAGCCCAAACTCCACATTTTTCTGCAACAACTAATGGTTATATCCATGTGGATAATGATTCACTTTGATAGGGGAGTTGATATAACCGTTTCCATCTCTATTTTTTCTTGATGTTACACAAATTTGTTAATAATTTGTAGTCATTCTCAAACAAGGAATTACGTGAGAATGTTTGTTAGATACAACAAAACAAGCTCTCTATTTTTATATGCATTTGTTGTAAGACTACAATTATATATGATGCATAATGTAAGCTACAGGAGAGTAGATTAATATATAGAGATTAATATTGATAGCAGATTGAAACGCAGGCTTTGTAGGCAGATTTTTCTATAGCAGACTTCTGTGGAAATCTTATATTATTTATGGATGAATAAAATATTATTATTCTGATCAAGGAAGAGTAGAAAGTTGTTCGTGTTTCTTCACCAAGCATACTGAGGAGGTAGGATCCACTTCTTGGGATGACTGGTGATTTAGTTTAGATTTGTTGTGTGTTTAATTTTTGTGTGTTATAATTTTAATTAATTATAGACTTAGTATTTTAGTTTAAATATTTTAATTTACATAATTATACATAATTATAATTGATTCTTATTTTTTAGTTTTAATTATTAATTTAGATTTATTTGGTTTGTTATTTATTATAGATTAAATGTTTTCTAATTTTTAGAATAGTTTTATTTAAGAGTTTGAGCTTACCTCCTGTCGCCAGGAAGTAACAGTTCCTGTCGCCAGTTTTATTTTGGTTTGTTGTAGGTTTCTTTTCATGTGTTCTAGTTGCACTCATTCTCTTGGCTTTCTATCTTCATCCCTTGAGCATATAGCCACTATACCTTTCATTAGTCTACGACCCCGGATTGACATTAGATGCAAGACAAACTGGCTACTAATTTTTGTCAATTATTCTTAATATTGAAATCGCAGTTTGTCCCTACATTTTTGGCACCGTTGCCGGGGAAAGGTATTAAAGGCGTGAAGCCGTAGTGAGCTAAGTTAGGAACAATACGTTAGGATGAAAGCTTTTGCAATTGCTAGCCTTGCCTAAGTAATTAATCCTAATTAGTGTTGGTTAAATCATATAGATGCATTGTTTAAGTTTGTTGGTAGATCTTAGAAGTTAGATCCATTTTTATTGTTTTAGTTTATAGGGAGCTTCATATTTGTTTTATTTTATTTTATTAGTTGTTGTGAGGAATTGGTAAAGAAAGGGAAATTTTGAAGAAACAATGTTAAAAATGATACATTTTAAGGGTAGTTTAAACTCATCAATTTTGGGAGAAAAATACTTCAAAAATGTAAAACTTGAAGAGAATGCAAGAAGAAATGGGAATTTCCCCTTGAGACCCCTGCTTTCAAATTTAAAAACAAAAGAAGAAATTGGTGGGGAAATCAGGTCAACCAAAGGTGATGTTTTTATACACTCTCTACATAATAAATGCAACTTTGATGATCTTGATCCTCCATTGTCACAGGTATGTACAAATGTTATTTCTATATCTGAACAAGAGAAAATAATTGATGAATTTTTAGGACAATGGGATTTTAAGAATAATGATTTGACAATTTGTTGTTCTATTTGTTATAGGAAGTGTGATGAATGCACCTGCCCCAACAACAAAGGAAACATGGTGAATAAAGTACAATCTATTTGTGAGCCTCACCATGATAAGGGTGGCGGAGGGAAAGTATTCCTTGTAATAGTTGAACCATTTCAAACAACAAATCAAGACGATCAAGGTATGCATAATAATGTTAACATGTATCATCACTCTATTGCATTGCAAAGTCAACATGTCTCTTCAAAACATCCTTCTCCACCTAGTATATATGGTGAATATGAAAATAGATGCTCACAACAACCACTATATCCATCCTTACCATCTCTATTATGCCCATCCTACTTATTCCCTCCCACTTTATATCCTCAACAATGCTTACCATTTTTATTATCCCATTCACATCATATACTACCCACTCCAACATATCCACCAAGGGATATTATAATTCCTAATGAATAATTACAAAATAAGGTGGTTCAAACTACATATAATAATGCGGTTTCAACAATTCTTTTACATTCTCTTAATGTGCATGAAATTGGCAGAATGATGAAAGAATGTGATTTTTGTTTCAAAGAATTAGATGAACATATTTCTCAAGTCATGAGCCATCAATTTAGCTCTTCTTATCTACTTCTTGAGTCACAAATTTTAGAGATATTTCACACACATAAGAAAACAATTCATTATGATTTCATCATTGAAAAGATATATATGTGTGTTGGAATCCATAATGCACTAAAAGGTGATCTATTTTTAATCATTCAAGAGTTGTGTGTGATACCAAATGATATCATATTAAAACATCTAGATCATGGGAGGCCTATTGCAAAAAATGTATTCCTCACACACTTATTGATCTAGGTCCACTTGAGTGAAAAGAACTTGAGGGATTTGAATGCATTAATGACCAAATAAAATATGTTGCAAATGGATGGTTATTCATTTCCAAACGAATCAAAGTATTAATATGTATATATTTGTTAATATGGATTCTTTGTATTTCCAACCTATTTCTTGATTCCTTGGATTGTCCTAATAACTCCATGCTTTTGTAATGAGAAATTAAGCTAGGGGGATATCCATTGAATTTTGAAATCTTTGGTTGATTGATCATGAGAGGTATTTTTAATGGGTTATCTTATTTCTTTGGTTTAATTCTCTCATGACTTTGCAGTATGAAGTTAAGTTGGGGGGAATCCCTTGACTTTTATAATTCTTGATTGATTCCTAATAAATTTTCATTGATACTTCTGATATACCGCATTCCGTAAAACTTGGACCACATCAAGGTATGTATTTTTAAATTGATTGACATTGGTATAATTCATTGTAATCACATTCTTTCATTTTTATGAAGTGTTTATTTATATTAATAACTATACCTATCATTTGTAAAATGACATTACTCACTTAATGATAGGGTTATTAATTGGTTAAAATTGCTTTACTATACTTGATATGCTTGGTTTTGAGAATATGGTTACAGGTTTTTTTTTGTTTTTTGTTTTGTGGTGAGATGATCTTGGCACTAATACCAGTTGATGTTGTTTTTCTACACAAGCATTGCATAACACACTGTGTTGGCTTTGTTAACATTTTATGGGCTTGCTAGCTATCTGGTACATATCCATTTTGCTTCTGCTTTACTATTGGAGATCACTAGAAGATTATAGCATAAGGTGTTCATTACCTTGAGATGCAATTTATTTTCTTTGGTGAATTATCACATGGTGGAAACTATGCACCTTGGTCTATGAGATTCATGATTATTCAGCAACACATTTGATAATACTTTGAATACATGTACAAGAATCTTGAACATCTTGCCAGCTACCATACTCCTTCCTCAAGTCATGTCTCCTCCTCTCTGAAGTTCTATGGACACATTGGAGATTATCATTGGTATTTCACTCTATGACCTTGTCCTTGATAATGAAGGTGTGTTTATTTCAGGAAATGGATCTCTCTCCTTCTTTACAAGGATTGGATATGTAACACAACTTCATGCCAGGTGATCCAATTTTGTCATTATCAGGGCATTATGTCATATAAGTATCATCATCCTTGTGAGTAACACTCTTACTCAAAGTGTCCCAGTATTTTCTAAAGCTCTCCAAGCAGTTTTTAGCATCAGTGGTCTGAGATACATAGGTCAAAAATGCTTATAGTGCAGTGGTTTGTGGTTCTATTTCTGATGAGGTTATTCTTGGTGATCATTCCAAGTTCATTATGCAATCAAGTTTCAACAGTGCCTTCTACATGGTCATGGACAAAAATCAAGTTTTGGATGGTATCATTTTTCATCATCCATGTCAGGATTTCATTTCTTTGGTCATTCTATGCAGTTATTGAAAAAGAAAAAAATGAAAAATGGAAAAATGAAAAAAAAAAGAGAAAAAAAAAGCAATAAAAGATCCAACAATGAAAACCTTCGGGCGTTGTTGGCCAGTTAATATTTGAAAACCAGTTTCTGGCGGATATTAATTGTAAAATAAATTCTTAATGGTGAAAACTATTTTTATAGCGCTATTAGGCGGTGAGTGATTGAAAACTGGCTTGCCATCAATCACTTGTCGTTATCAAAAATTGAACAAATGAAAAAAGAAAAAAGAAAAAAAAGAAAAACAAATGAAAAAAAAATTGAAATTTTTTTTTGAAAAAATGCAATGATTGGTGTTCTTAGTTTTTCTACTAATCATTCTTTTCAGGAACAGTCAATGGATTTTGTGGTTCTTTAGCTCTTGGAACCTCTTGTCACTCCCTCTTGAATTTCTTCTTTAGCGTGGTCATCAACACTTTGATCACCTATAGTATGTGATACCTGCTCAATTGAGGTGTTTTAGTGGAATGTGCTACCCACTGTTTGTTCTATAATGCTTCCATCAGATGATAATGGCTACTGGAGTTGCAGTCTCCATCATAATCTTGGTTCCTCTTAATGGGTTACTCTCTAGTGCTTTCATTCAGATGGTGATCTTTTGTGGTGCTATTTCTCTTGGCGGAGTTCTTGGTTACTTGTTCACACTTCACGGTTGCTACGATCCTTTGCCTTTGGACCTTGGCATAGAAGGACATGCAAGTTGGTAAAATAGTCAATTTTTTATTTTCTATTATTTTATCTCGTCACTTTATTAATATTTCTTATTATATTGATCATATGTGCAACATCCCTACCTTTCCTCTCCCTATTTCCCGAGGACGGTCAACCCTTTAAGTTGGGGGGAGGCATACTATCCTTATTACATATCTTTATCACCCATTATTTCCTTTATCCTTGTTCATCCCATCCTAAAACCCATTATTTCATACTTCATATTTCTCATTTCATCATTCATGAGCCCTATCGTTTCACCTATTTTACACATGTTGAAAATGAAGACAAGTTTTCATGACACCTCCTATATATAGGCATTTGAAACATGATGCTATGAAAAATGAAGATGAAAAAAATACAAAGAAAAAATTGAAAATTAGAAAAATTGAAGGAGGTATCAACATTGGAAAAACAACCAAACAAATGAAGAAATAACTATTTTCATGAGAAACTTAGCACAGTAAAGGGCAAGGTGGTTGTATATAAGCTATAATAGTTAAAGGTGATAGCCAAGGTCTTCAATCCAAAAGATCCCTTGATCATAATGATTGCACGAGGACGTGCAATATGTTAAGTTGGGGGGAATGATGAGAGCAGTTTATGAATCATTTTATACCATCTTTTTATCCATTTTATGTGCCATCATATTTACTTCCATATTCTATTTTCCATTCCATCTTGTCCCATTTTACTACTTTATGTTACATATGGTTAAATATATATAAGTTATATTTAATAAAGTTTTGAGATTAAAATATAGGAATTAATTATTGATTATTGTTACTAACAAGCATTGTTATTTTATGTCTTGGAAAATATATTTTCTAATACAGAGATTTCAGGGTGTTCATCTTCCTGTCATTTTCCATGCAGAAAATCTCCGTCACTTTTGGTCACGAACTTCTACCTGTCATATTATTTTATGATGTCAGTTTCTAAGGTGGCAATGGATATAACTATTCATGATCTCCTATCCATAAATAATATCATATCAAGTGAAATCTACATGAAATAATTACAGGAAGATCTCATGATTTATGTGCCAGCTATTTAGGAGGAAACAAAATCTGCAAGACAAAAATATGACAGTCAGTTTTCAATTGCAATTTACAAGAAAATAAGGATGAATCTAAAAAATCCACAATCTGGGTTTTGTCCAGAATGAGGCTGTTTACCTGTCCGAGCGGTAGAATCTTCAAAAACTCAACCATTTAGAAGTTACCGATGGTTTTATAAACACAAGAATTTTGATTTTGTTGTTGCGGCCAGCCCAAACTCCACATTTTTCTGCAACAACTAATGGTTATATCCATGTGGATAATGATTCACTTTGATAGGGGAGTTGATATAACCGTTTCCATCTCTATTTTTGCTTGATGTTACACAAATTTGTTAATAATTTGTAGTCATTCTCAAACAAGGAATTACGTGAGAATGTTTGTTAGATACAACAAAACAAGCTCTCTATTTTTATATGCATTTGTTGTAAGACTACAATTATATATGATGCATAATGTAAGCTACAGGAGAGCAGATTAATATATAGAGATTAATATTGATAGCAGATTGAAACGCAGGCTTTGTAGGCAAATTTTTCTATAGCAGACTTTTGTGGAAATCTTATATTATTTATGGATGAATAAAATATTATTATTCTGATCGAGGAAGAGTAGAAAGTTGTTCGTGTTTCTTCACCAGGCATACTGAGGAGGCAGGATCCACTTCTTGGGATGACTGGTGATTTAGTTTAGATTTGTTGTGTGTTTAATTTTTGTGTGTTATAATTTTAATTAATTATAGACTTAGTATTTTAGTTTAAATATTTTAATTTATATAATTATACATAATTATAATTGATTCTTATTTTTTAGTTTTAATTATTAATTTAGATTTATTTGGTTTGTTATTTATTATAGATTAAATGTTTTCTAATTTTTAGAATAGTTTTATTTAAGAGTTTGAGCTTACCTCCTGTCGCCAGTTTTATTTTGGTTTGTTGTAGGTTTCTTTTCGTGTGTTCTAGTTGCACTCATTCTCTTGGCTTTCTATCTTCATCCCTTGAGCATATAGCCACTATACCTTTCATTAGTCTACGACCCCAGATTGACATTAGATGCAAGATGAACTGGCTACTAATTTTTGTCAATTATTCTTAATATTGAAATCGCAGTTTGTCCCTACAGGTGGGTGGTTTGGCTTCTTCAAAAAAGATGTGCTTCATGTTTTTATTGTAATTGCATTTACTTTATTAATAAAACAAAAAATATATTACCAAAAAATATATATAGTTATAATTATGTTTACAATTATAATTAATTAAAAAATTAACTAATAATTTCATTTTCTCACAATAAAAATAGTTCATTATCTATTTTACTAACTTAAAAAAGTTGTTAACACCTTCTTACCTACTCTAAACATAATCACAGTAGTGAAGGTTTTCCTATACCATTTTTATGATGAACTTTAGTAAATATATAATTTTTCATTGCATACAGTATAATTTTTCATGTGGTTGTAAGTACGAACAAAAATATGGAGCTCTTTGTCATATACTGGAAACCTATGAGTCGTATCAAAAATATTCTCACTATAGTAGATTAATGGGAAACGATACTAAGTATGCTTGTGATCTATTTAAGAGGACTGATGTAGGTTTATACAAAATAAAGATTGATATTGTAGACATTAAAAATTGTCTCGTCGCCTACACATGACATTTTTACTAACTTTCATCTAAATTAATTAAATAATCATTATTGTTTAATTAATTAGTGTCATCCTTCTAAATTCAAAATTTAAATTGTCATTTCCATCCACTTTCTAATAATTGAATAATTTTAATTACTTATTTAATTATTTAAAAATCATTTAATATTCATCTAATATTTCCCAATTATACTTCTAAAAATTAATTAAATAATTATTTATTGTTTAATTAATCTCTCTTCTCAATATTAATTAAATAAGCATATTATTTAATTAAATAAATTCTTCTTGTTTTTGTCTCTCCAATTAAATAATTATTTTAATTATTTAATTTACTAAGTATGTCTTCTATAATTGAATAAAGTATTTAATTTATTTAATTATCCCACTTTCCCAATACTAACTAAGTCTTTTGAAAATAAATAACATATTTATTTTATTACTCATTAATGGGTGTATGAAGGTTAATCTTCTTAAAGGTTGTAGGGAGACACCACATGGAGTGCTTCGGAGAAGGGATGGATCAAGGAAAACTTCGATGGGGGCGGCTAAAGGCAATCCAAGTCTGGCTGGCATAGGGTGTATTTCTAGAGATGATACAGGTAACATTCTTTCCACATAGAAGAAAGCACTAGGGGTAGGCACAAATAATGATGCAGAGGTGCATGAAGCACTTATGGGTGTTGAATTAGCACATATATTACATGTCAAAAATATTCACTTGGAAGGGGATTCTTAGATCATTGTTAATGCCATTTAAACTGGGAAAGTGCAGGTGTGGCAGTTGCAGAAAGTTGTTGAAATTATAAGCAAGAAATTAGCCTATTTTCATAACTTCAAAATTTCACATGTTTATTGGGAGGGAAACTCCCCGCTCTACTCATTATCCAAGTTGTTTCTTGATGAGGCATCGACTTGATTGAGGTCCCAAGGACTGGTTACTGAGTTGGCGTGATGTGGAAGACACTACGCATTGGGGCACAAAGACTGACATCATGCATCAAATTGGGGATGTTTGACGTGGTGTTTGAAGAAAAAGCAATTTTTCTCTTGTGTGGGGTGACGATGAAGTACTTATTTTGGGCAAAGTGGTAGATGGATGAGGCATTTTTGTCTGACAAGGTACAAACTAGAGTAAATTCACATTTATTTCACAGGAATGTTGGGTCTATACATTGCTCATTTTCATTCCCATCAACATAATTTCCTAGTATCGAGTAGAGAAAAGTGGTTGTGGTAGAAGGTTGTGTGGCTCCATGGAGGCAAATTTCACATTTGGTGCCACAAGACAACAAATGGCCTTCAAAAAACATGTATAAGATGAACATACAAGCCATGTTTTTACCTTCCAACACCCTTTTTTTTTGAGGTAACTATGGCTTTGCTGGGTGTGGATTACCTACTCTCAAGATTTTGATGACACATGAATGTAGACATTGCCACACTATTTTGTGCATGGGGGTTGCACTTGTCATCGAAGGATGAGGTCAAGTATATAATGGAATGATGTGTTGTTCCAGAGTGTAGGGTTAGTTTGGAGGATATCTTGAGGTATGCAGTCACCGAGGATTCATCTTAAGACATAGTGATTGGCTTGGGTTCCCTGGTGGACCACATTCGATGCAACCCTTTCTATGACACAAAGGGTTAGGAAATAGCCTCAAAAGGAAAATGGATGCTCATAGGGCATGGGCCTCGGTGGTTGAATTTGTCCATGACTGGGATTTGGAGTTGGCTATGGGGTTATCAAGAAAGCAAATTAATCTAGATATACTCTAATTGAAGCTGGTTGATGCATGAGAGTATATGAAAATGTAGAGGAGAGATTAATGAAGGAATAACCCAATATGGGGGCAAGGTCATGGTAGAAGGAGGAATTTGGTAGTTGACGTGGGCCAAACCAACATGTTTAGATGTTGAGCCAGGAGTTTGGCTCCTTCCCGAGGAAGTGGGGCTCGAAGGAGAAGCAACCGAGCTCATGGCAGTTGGACTGGGAGAGGTTCTTTGCAAGATCTGATTGGAAGTAGTGAAAGGGGAGACACCTCAGTTGGTGGTGCTTCAAACTAGGGTTTTTGTGTATTTGAGTCTAGTTATTGGTTAGTTTTTCTATAGTTTCTTGTTACTTTGCCCATTCATGGGAATTTTTTGATTTTAAAGATCATTTTTCTATAGATACAAAGGTGTGTCAGATGGTGGGATTAATAGGTAGTGATTATCGCATGGTTGGTTGGTTAGGGTAAAATCTCTGTTAATGTTGGACTGAATATAATTTTTTGTGACTATGTAATTATCTTTAATTATCAATATAATACGATAACTTTTATTGTCCAATTTTTTTAAATTTTATTTATTCCCCCTATGCACAATTATATAATTTTTTAACTATTTAATGCTAATTATATTCTTCAATTCCACCCCTTCAAATTTTGATGACTAATAGTTTATCTTTTCAATCAAGTCAGTCTTCTAATTAATGCAATAAGTTACATTTTCATTCTTAGTCATGCAACCAATTCACAATCAATCATTCAAGTTATCTATTCAATCAATCGTATCATGCAACCAATCAATTATTGATCTGTCTTAGTTATATACCCTATCAATCCAATCCGAATTAATCCTAGCCATTCATTATTAATCAACACCTCTCAATCTGAGTCGTCCATTGAAGTTCAAAATTCTATAAAATGAGATTCAATTCTCACAATTTTTGGAAACACAATTCTTGAATGTTCATGTTGTCACATTGAGGAGCACATTTGAGAGCCTAAATTGCATAGAAAAAGAGAGAAACAAGGGAGAGTTATTGATAGTTATGTGCAATTTGATTTATATTAAATATCATTATGGATTGTACATGATTGATTATTCATTTATCTCCCTTGTATAGGTATAGGATTTGAAATAGGATTGGATCTTTTGTGGCTGGATCCTAACATTTCTTCTTGTAGGTTTACAGATTCAAATAATTTCACAACCTATACATTTTTGGTGTACTTGATGTGAACACTTTTATTTTCTAATTTTCAATGTGATTTTTAGTTTTGCAATTCTAAATCCTTTTGATGCAATTGGAGATCAATTGACGCAATCACATGATTATGATCCACAATTGATTAATTTATACACACAATCATTATGGGATTTGACTATGTTTTCTACATGTTCTATTTTTGTTATTTTTGTCACACGACATTCGATGCAATTATAGATCTAAAATGTCATATTCATATAATTTTGACACACAATCACTTAATCAAAAGTCACAATTGTTAGGTCAAACACAACAGTCACTAGCAAAATGATGCATTTTCCTGGTATGAGCAAAACTTCTTTTTATTGTCTTTTATTTTTAGTTTCTTGTTTTTGTGCATTTTTTTATGTTTCTAGGGTAGGTTTTGGTTATCGATATTTGGTCTTAAGCTTGTGGAATTGGCATTGGGTGTAATTATAAAGGACAACCTCTAAGATTGTGTGTCTTTCTCACTTTTCATTTTATTAAGGTCAATTAACCACTATGCTTGAGTGTTTGGCATGCTTATGCATTTTTGTGGGTGAACCTACCATGACACTGAAAGCTAACCACAACATCCAAGCTCTTTTTATAGAGGGCATACCTTGGTGGAAAAATAGGTACTCACCCCAAGGGATGACC
Organism: Chamaecyparis obtusa; assembly: GCA_027943335.1. Lineage (NCBI taxonomy): Eukaryota > Viridiplantae > Streptophyta > Pinopsida > Cupressales > Cupressaceae > Chamaecyparis > Chamaecyparis obtusa. Next base: position 228,706 of record BSBK01004733.1, read on the forward strand.
TAAGTGATAACAAGCTAAGGCCATGCTACTTCCAATTTGCTATATAAGAAAACTAATTGTGATTAAACATGTGTCGATGTGTTATAACAACATATGTTCCCTTAGTATCTGCATGATACATAAAAACCCTCCATTGCAAGACATAAAACACCTTGTTTTGAAAGGGATGAGAGGCCACTTAATTGGGTGAAAAACCACATGTATGGTCGCTTGAACATATTCCCTTACTAGACACCATTTGTTTTATAAGCCCAAATCCCAATATTTTCTAGTACAAAATCTCAAACCTTCCAAGCTACCCCTTATGTACCCTCATTTTTGAGACATAAATCCCTTGGTTGGATCTCCAGATCTTCAAGGTAAGAGAGTTAGGTGATTCTTGTGCCATGTAAGGGGGAGCCAGTGATACCTAAGTCTCTACTTCCACCTTGAGGTAGTATTTGGAGCAATCCAATTGGGGTCCAGTGAATATAGTCGCATTCCAAGCGTAGGTGGCTCTTGTCTTCAAACTATCTTTATTTATTGTGAAATACTAGTAGACTCAATTAGACTTGATTAATTTGCATCCACTAGTCCATTCACTCTGGTTTTCCAAGGGTTCACAACATCCATACTATCTTGCATGTCTTCATTGTTCTTCTTATATTTAATAAGCTTTGCCAAAAAATTACACAAGACATTCATACACAAAACAACACAACTGAGACTTGAGACATCTTGATACAGATTTGTCCCTTTCTAAATTGCATTTGACATTACTGAGACATAATTGCATGTAGTTTAACCTACCCATAGTCCAGAATTACTCAGATTGTTTTCCAGTGCTTTCGTCGTAATTGTCATATTTTGCTATGCATTCATTGTGTAAATGTCATAATTACTACCTTTGTACAATAAATCTACAACATAACTATCATACTCTCATGAGATAATTTCCTAATAAATCCTATCTCAGAACCTTGCAATCAGACAAAAGTAGGGTTACCAGACAAATTCTTGATACTTGTTCAAACCAAAATTATGGTAGTTGACATTTTGTATTTTGATATATCCTTTAGGGTTTGCATTCTAAAGTTTTACTTTACATTGTCCCTCATTCATAGATCATAATTTTGCATCCATAGATTGTCCTTTTTATTCAAAATTTTCCATTTACCTTTTTTCATTCATTATTAGGATTTCCCATTACCCTCTTGCATTCATTATTAGGGTTTCTTTTTTCGTACATCATTAGGATTCCCATTATTCTTTTGCATACATTATTAGGGTTTCCCATTATCCTTTTGCATACATTATTAGGGTTTCATTTTTGCATACACTATTAGGATCACCTTGCATATTCCAAAAATTCCAAAAAATCGCAAAAACATAGGTATTGTATCCCCTAAGATTGGACATTTTATCCTTAGGGTTAATTTTTTTGAAATTAGAGGGTACATTTTTTGGATCTTTCCATAGTGATTGGTTGAATAATTTTTACATCCTTAATCCAATTATACTTTTTGTCACAACCGACACTTTGTCAACTTGTCACTTTTGTCACACCTTGAAGGTCAAGAAAATTCTCTCAATTACTTAGGTTGTTTCCTAAAGTTCTATTCTCAAAATATTCCAAAATTTCCCTCAAGGTCCATTTGTTCATACCTTAGTCACCATGTCATTTTGCCTCTTTTATTTACCTTAGTGTCATACCTAGTTGCGATAATCACCATTTTACCTTAGTCATCCCTAAAATAAAAAAAAAGTGTCATACCTAGTCGCCATAAATGTTATTTTACCTTTTTCTTTTTTCATTTTACCTTAGTCATCCCTAAAATAAATAAAAAATTCCCCAAAAAACTAGTGTCATTCCTAGTCATCATAATCGTCATTTTACCTTAATCATTCCTAAAATAAAAAATCCCCCCCAAAATTAGTGTCATACCTAGTCATCCTAATTGTCATTTTACATTTTTGCATTTTACATTTACCTTAGTCATCCCAAAAATCCAAAATTCCAAAAAAATAGTATCATTCCTAGATTCCTAGATTCCAAGATTTGATCCTTAAATTCATTCTTGCATTTCCATATGCCAACTACATGATCCCAAAGGAACAAAAGTCAAATGGATCCCAATAGTGACCCTTATTTTAACCCACCCAGTAATATGAACTTTTCATATATGTTCTTTAACATGCCAATAACCTCAAGAGGATCTACATTACTACCATTACCACCTCCTAATGATCAATTTTCACTTGAAAACATTCAAGCTCAATGTACTAAAGAAGAAATTGATGATTGTAGAATAGTTATATAGACAGAGAATATAAAGTCGAACTTTTTTTTTTTTTTGATAGGTAATAGGCCGAAGCCAAGATCAACATGGGGCTCAAGAAGACTTGAACCCAAGACCTCCCAAGTGAGAGGCTCACAACTTACCGTTGCGTTGTGGGGTGTTCCCCATAAAGTAGAACTTATTACCAATGGTACCAATAGTACATTAAACATCAATGTTAAAGCAACATAATACCATACCAGAATACTAAGATACCAGAATACCAAGATGGCGAGGAAATGTTATTTTCTTATTGATACCAAAAACCAACAGTTTTACATCAAAGACCAAAGTGCTTATAAGAAAGTCGGTTGGTTGGGAAAACCAACGGATGCACTTCCTCGCTCCTAACTACCCTCCCGACAAGACATAACTAGGAGTAATACAATATTACTTCCCGACAAGACATAACTAGAAGCCATACAATATTACTTTATTTGTACTACATTTATCCCCCCCCCCAAAAAAAAAAATAGTTGTCTTCTAGATGACAACAATGCTAAAAATAAAATTAGGCTTCAGAGTTGGGTTGTGAAGATATCCCTGGATGCGAAGCTTGTTCTCGGATGCATGAAAGATCTCATTCCGCCATCTTTTGTTTGGCCCGAACTCCTTGGAGAACCCGCAAAGCATCCATCTTCTTAGCTTTTGCTTGTGCTACTTTCTCCTCCAGGTCAACTCGTTCCTTCTTCCATGCAGCCTTTTCTTCTGCCCACTCCTTCATGCCACTAGTCAGATCCCTTTCCTATTGCAGTTCCAAGTAGGTCTCCCTAAAAGCCCCCTCAATTTATGCAAGGGTGTGCATGAGTGGTGGCCTCTCCTGTACCTGCGGTATGATACCTGGGGCTATCCACATTTCAACAATTTCTCTCCCTTTGTATCTCCTTGCTGAAGTAGGCTCCAATCTATCTAGCATGTGCCTTTCATGAAAACTGCCAAGGACTCTGCTGCTCTGACAATGGCTTCCACGTTATGGCTCTTGGCCTGCTCTATGATTTCCTTAGTAGCCTGATCCATAGCCACCAACTCCTGGAGGAACCTTGCTGCCCTATCTTCTAATGCACTCATCCCAGCACCACTCCCTGCTTGATTTTGGGTCCCAGCTGTGTCCTCTTCCCTTGGATCACTGAGTGGAGGTGAGGGTGGTAGTACCATCCCAACTTCCTCCAAAAGTCTATTTGCTTCTTCCAGTACTCTGTCTTTTTCTGGATCCTTAATTTGTGTATCTTCCTTTCCCTCCATACCCTCTAGGCTCATTTCCTCAGCCTGTACCACCAAAGCAATCAGTTGGGTTACTTCAATGCCTTATGGGGTGTAGATTCTTATCTTGTGTCCACATGCTTGCCATCCTATTAGGTCAATGACCTTGGTGTGATCCTGTTGACTTGCAGGTGTATGCACCCAAAAATGGTCGCCTAGACTTTGGGCCCCATTTATTTGATTTATCCCCTGAATCATTTTGATCAATAATCAATATTTTCAACATTATCAATTTCTTGATCAAGTCTTAATTTCGATCATATATTGGATTTTTATCCTATGGGCTAATCATTTATCCTGAGTCTTTATTTGATTAAAAGGAATATTTCCTCCCTTTTGGATTAAATAAAAAGCCCCACCTTTCCTCTTGTCCTAAGTTGCACAAATAAAGCATTATTCCTATTTTACAAAAAAGAAAAAAACACTTTTGTCTCACATGGACACAAAGTCAAATCCTATTGGAGGATACTTGTGCACACGGATCACTCCTCTTTCAAACTCCACCGCCGATTAAGACTTTTGCCTCTTAATCTCAATGGTCCATTCCTTTGCATTTCTTATAAAAGGAAAGATCTCCCCTTCATTTGCATATCATGTTTTTATGCTAACCTTATGCTGCAGGAATCCTTGAAGACTTTGAAGCTTTTTAGAGATCATTGTTGCATCCTACTTTAGATTTCTTCATTTGCTTCATAGTTTAGTTTACCTTCTTACATAGTAGTTTCATTTTCATGACTTTCATAGCTTAGATTTCCTTTCATGCAATAGCATAACTTCACATAGCTTAATAGGAAGGATTTGTAACACTTGTTCTTTCCATTTCATAGCTTAGCTGCATTGCATTTTCATTTCTCTAGACTAGTTTGCATTGCATTTCCATAGTGATTCTTGAGGATATTGGCACTCTTGCCCTTGTCCTCATTTGAATCTCTCGTTGTGTGGTTGGCTAGCAAGATCACAAGCTTGTAGCTCTAGCTGAGAGCAAACACATCATAGTCCCTTGCAACTCCATGCATAGAGAGCTATGAGCCGCTTTGTGAGGCCTCATTGTTGAGCAACCTTGCATGTAATGGTTCATAGAAGTGCACCATTTTAGTGTGTACATTTTTGGCGCCCACCGTGGGGCAAAGTAGATAGGCTTTGTCCTTTAGTTTCTTACATTTTCATCATTTTTCAGATTATTTTTCAGAAATTTTGCAGTCTCTAGTTTTTTGTCTCAAAATATCGCGCGATACTTCTCAGGTATATCACGCGATATACCTTACTATACCAGTGTGACACTTCACCCGAGAGAAGAATCGCCTGTCAGTATTAAGGTATATCACCTGGTGTGGTGCAAAGTATCACCCGCGTATAGAGAAGTATATCGCCCAAACTGAGGTATATCGCGTGAATATAGGAAACTGTATCGTGCGATACTGGTGATGTTTGAGGTATATCGCCTGATCTGGTAGAGACCTGCGGTTCAAATTTTATCATCCGAATCTGATCATATTTAGTTTGCTGGTTTACTTTACTATATGTAGATAGGTCTAACCTGCATCTCTTAGCTTAGGTAAATCAGTTTCTTGCAAATATTTTCATTTAAATTTTGGATTTTGCTAACCTTGTGGGCCTAACTAGTTGTGGTTGTAGGTGCCTTTGCTTAAGAAGTTTTCCAACAATCGCATGTCAAAGAGGGCTACTAACGGTTTTTGTAGGGCTGCCCAAAAAGCATTAAAACAATTTTATTTTATTTTTTTGCTTGTGATTTGCTTTCCTTTTAAGTGTGGCAAAAACTAGTTGTTTCATTTATTAGGAACTTTAATACCTTGTGAAAGAGATTTTGAGGTGGTAGGAGAAGTATGCTCTTCACCTTTAGGTGAATCAGAAAATCTTGACCCATCTTAAGGTTTTGGAAGCAAGGGAGTAATTGAATCTCTTTGCTTGGTGTGTTTGGGAGAAGTTTTTGAGATAGGGGAGTATGCTCTTCACCCTTGAGGTGAACCAAAAACCTTGAACCTCAAAAATTATCCATTTTTGTTTAGTTTAGGAATCCTTTAGCGGGCCTGCTCTTGAGCAATCAAGAGGAACGACCCAAGTGGGGACAACCTTGTCATCATTTTCCTTGGTGGCGAGTGATTCCAACTCACTATAATCTCAAGGCTATCAAGGACACAAAACCTTGATAGACATAACACTTGTCTTCGCTTGATGTGAGTAGCTCGTGGGATTGCGACCATGGGGAAAACATTGAGCAAGAATGTTCAAGGTACTCTTGCTGCCGCGAGGTCCTAGTCCTTTATGAGGAGCAAGAGGAGTGTTGTGAACGAAAGCCCTTATTAAGAACCATTAGATAGAAGCCACCTTGTTTAGCCGCTTATCTTCTTAGTGCAAGGATTGGTCCAAGTGGTTTACTCGGATCACCTTAAGATACTCACCATATGTGTCCCTTTGGTTGTGTCATTTGACACTTCCATGACAAAGCCAACATCTCTCGTGGGTAACCACTTGGTGTGAGGCAAGGGGGCATCAAGTTGTGGGCTAAGTTGGTAAGTATTCAGCCTTGACCTTTTTAGGATAGATTTGCTTGAATTGTCTTCAGTTGTGTGATGCCAGTGTAAACATTCTTACATACAAACAATCGGTAGCATTCATAAGGTGCTTTTTCAATTCTAATATCACAAGTGTTTGTCTTGGCAAGGTTGCTTTTGCCCTTGTTTCAAGTGTTTGAGACATGTTTGATCCCTCACTGTTTGCAAACCTGCCAAAATTTTGCTGATATTGTGATTGAAATAAAAAACATCAACCCTCAGACCGAAAATTTTGACCAAACAGACCCAAAAACATAAATTTTACACAGTTTTGGTCAAGAGTTAAGCAATTTTGCAACAGTATCGCATCTTTTAGAGCAAAATATCATGCGATACTTCGCGGGTCCAAAAAGTATCGTCTGCTTTGAGAGGAAATATCACGCGATAGTTCACCCTGGATAGACTATCGCCCAACCTGCCTGGTGTTTATCGCTCCGCTATTGTAAGGTCTATCACCTGGTATAAGGTGAAGTATCACCCGGTTGTAGATGTATCACCTCAGTAGCCCAGAGTATATCACCTGGTTTATTTCTGTTGTGCTTGCAATTTGATCAGTTTTAATTGCTGTTAGTCAGGTTAGGTCTTGGAGTAGGCTTCTTGCTCTGTCGTTTGAGACCTGTCTTGACTCTAAATTTCTGGTTTTAGTCCTCCGGGATAGCATCATCTGATTTATGAAATCACTTTGGGAATAATTGTCAAATTAGAAGGCCATTCTTGGTGCCAAGGTTCATCTCTAGGATTGTTAGCTACATTCTTGGAAAATTTTAGTGCTCTTATTGTCCAAATCGCTTTCATTTAAATCTCGATTTCAATTATATTTTGGCCTAGTCCAACCTCTTGGTTCAAAAGTGCAAGGTTAGTCACCCTTTGATTTGAAGCACCTCTTTGACAGTGTTGGTAAAGCCCCTTTTCTATCTTTTCATTTCTCTTTGGACAATAGAGGACTTTGATTATCCTAGTTTGGTGCTGACACTTTGAGAGGTCATCTTATCATTGAGAGTATCTTTCTTTCATGTCAGTTACAACAAGGTACCAAGTCAATCAAGGGAAGCGACCCCCTGTTGCCTTTAGCCAGTTACCACCAGTTAAGACTCGTCGATAGCATAAGGGAAAATGACCCCTTTTTGATCAATCGCCTAAGAGTGAATCTGAGGTTTGTTTTAATCCAAAAGCTAATCCTAGTGATGTGAGCACCTCTTTTGTACCACTTTCATCAAGCATGGACATGAGTTACACTTTCACTCGACAACAAAGAGAAGCCATGAATCAAACTCTTGAGGATATCTTCCAACGACATAGGAGAGAATACGGTGGTTCTTCTCATGCTAGTCCACCCGGGTCACCTCCCAACAATGCGAGGTATTTTGATGCTCACCAATGAGCCGAGAGACATCATAAGCAAACTCACTCAGATTCAGGGTCACAACACGAGGACCAGAATAACGAATCTAGTGATCACCACATAAATGCAGCCAATGCAATAAGGCATTTGAGACCATCCTCTCCACTTAAAGATACCTCTCAATATGCAAATATGAGATTGAAAAGCATTGAGAGGGAGAAGCAAGCCTATTTGGATGAACAAGCTGCTAAAAAGGAGAAATTCAGACAACTAGAAGAAGAGGAACGTGCATTATTGGACATAAGGAAGAGAGTCACCCAAGAAGAAGAAGATAGACTCTATGCACAACAACTCCAAAGCCGATTCAATGGGAGGGGAACCAATAGTGGGATGAACTCATCCCCATCTACCCCTTCACCAAGTCCTAGAAGAAGATCAAGGACACCCTCATGATCCCCGAGCCCTAGAGGAAGAAGGGCTTCAAGATATGATCATCATAAGAGACGATCACCTCATAGACATTCAAAACAACCCTCCCAATGAGCACATCATGGCTCACAACATGGAGGAAGTTATGCCAAATTTGATCATATGGATTTTATGACTATGCAACAAGAACCATCCTTTCAAGCATATGTAGAACGATATGTGGAATAAAACAAGGATCAATTCCTAGAAAGCCTCATCAACAAAGGTGCTAAAGTTCCATATGATTTTGATGTCCACCAAAAGATTAAGAAATAGAATCCTTCAACCAATGAGGTGATCATGCAAATGCAGAAGGATATAGAAAGGATGAGGGCTCCTAAGAGCACATTTAATTTGGACTCCATATGTCCCAACCTGATTGACAAGAGTGTGGTGTTGGTTGAGTTCCCTAAGAAAGTTGAGTTTTCAACCTATGAAAAATATGATGGCGTTGGTGACCCTCATGACCATGTTCGACAGTTCTACATAATGAGCTTTTCTTTTCATCATGAAGACTCCTACTTGATGAGATTATTTTCGAGGAGTCTCAAAGGTCAAGCCATGGAGTGGTTCACCAACCTTACTCCTCCAATAAAGTCATTTAAAGAACTCATCCAAAGATTTGTTCAGCATTTTGCTTATAATCTATCAAGGTCGGTCACAATGCTTGATTTGTGCAAGCTTAAACAAAATCAAGGAGAACCTTTTGTCACTTTCCTACAAAGATGGAGACGTTTGTGCTCAAAATATCCAAGGACAATTCCTGAGGAGGAAAGAATAGACATTATTATGAGTAACTTAGTGCCATAATTATGATATGAGGTAAGAAAGATACCATTTAATTCTTTTGATACCATGGTAGAAGTGGCATGTCGCATAGAGGATGTCCTAAAAGAACAAGGAATTTTGGCTAAATCAATTAATAACAACAATGGCCAAAACAACAACAATAATGATTATAAGGACAAAAAGAACTCCTATTGGAACAAGAATAAACAGGTGGTCAATGACGGAGTTGTTGACTCACCACAACCTAAGAATGAAGGAGTTCTTAATCTCTCCAATGCGGTACAAGCCATGAAGTTGCAAGCGTCCTCAGGACAACAAGAGAACAAACCCAAGTATCAAGGGAAACCTAAGAAGGAAAAGAGACAATTCACCAAACTTGGGGACTCCTATGCAGACATTTTCAAGACACTAATTGCTCATAATTTGGTGCAACCTCAGGATCCGGCCAAGCACTGCATACCCGATCCTAAACCTCATTGGTGGGATGAGAAAGCCTTTTGTGTCTTCCACAATGGAATTGGACATGATATAGAAAATTGTTTTAGGCTTAAACATCTTGTCCAAGACCTCATTGAAAGTGGGCGATTACAAGTTGATGGTTTAACTACTAATGCGGATCATAAGGCTTTTAAAGAACTCTTGCCCAAATATGAGAAAGGGGAGAATTCTAATAGCAAGCATGGCAAGGCTGCTATCAACTATACCTACACAAATGCTGAAAATGTTATTAATATTCTTAAAGTGGCTGATGATAATATCAACATGATAAGAGGGAAAGATCCTTATGGATATGATGTGGATTCAACTCCAATGTCTGATGAAGGACCCGTTGTGGTGCTAAGAGGTCCTCACTCATGAAGGATGCCCCAATCCCTCAATGCTGTCACTAGGGGTCAGGCTCAAGCTTCCATTATTATCAGAGGTCCTAGCTCTAGCAAGTCTAAGTAGCCCATGCCCAAGGGTTTTCTTCCTAAATCTGTTGTTGGTCCTGATTCCAATTATAACCTTATTGACCAATTACAACGTACACCAGCACAGATATCTATTTTTGAACTTTTAGAATTGTCCCCTAAGCATAAGCATGTCCTTGAGGACACTTTGCGAGTAGCCAGTGTCCCTAACAACTTAGATATTGATCAATTCCAGAATATGGTCAACCATTTGGCTAGCCCTCATTACCTCACTTTCTCAGAAGAAGATGACAAATCCATCAGTCACCCACATAACTTGGCCTTACACATCGAAGTCATGATTCATAAAACCCGTGTTAGGCGTGTATTGATAGATGGGGGTGCGGGGCTCAATATTTGTACCATGAGTTTGTTGGAGGCTCTAGGATATTCTGAAGAAGTCATTGACACAAGGAAAAAGATCACAATCAAAGCATATGATGAAGCAGAAAGAAGTTCTAAGGGATTGGCCGTTTTGCCTATCCGCATTGGTCCAGTAGAAAAGGACATCTTATTTCAAATTGTTGATGTTGGTCCTTTAGCCTACAACATTTTTCTAGGTAGGCCATGGATTCATGAAATGCAAGCGGTCCCATCAACGTATCACCAGTGTGTTAAGTTTCCCCATAATGGTGTAGAAATTTGCATACCTAGAGATAGTGCTTTGTCAGTTAATAACATTTCTGCTGGATCACATGTACCTTTGAATAGGGAAGCTGACAGTCCTAGTATTTCACTTGAAAAATGCAAGCAGAAGTTTAAGACCATAGATCTTGGGATGGGAGATTATAAAATTGATTCTCTTACAAATATGCCAATCTCTCCTAGGTCTTATGGGAAACCATCACCAAATATGAAACCTTCATCATCAGCAATGACATTATTTGGAAAATTTGTTGAGTCTTCGGTTCCTATTCAGGAAGAGAAAGAGGAAGTTGCCGTAAGGGACTGGATCTATCATGAGGAAAAATACCAACACAACGAGAGCTTTGCTCCTTCACCTAAAGCTTATGGGAGAGGGTATACGTTGGTTAAGAATATGGGTTATCCAGGATATGGTCCCCTTAGCCATAGGTTGGATGCTAAAGCTGAGCCTCTTAACCATACCCTTTTTGGATGAAAGAATAAGTCAATGGTTGGCTTAGGTTTTGAAAATAAGAAGAAGAAAGGTGTCCCTGTCCCAGCTACAACGGACAGTGACAGTGATTCAGACTACACACCTGATCTTTCTAATCAACAAGACATGTCTGATGATTGGGTGCCTTCAACAAATCTTCTTTGGGGAGATTCAAAAGATTTGATAATTGACGGTCCTACTATCCCAGCTGCGATGGATAGTGACTATATGAATGCTAGATTGACAATGGAAAGTGTTGCTATCCTAGCTGCGACGGATAGTAACAATGCTAGCATTAGAGAAGGGGAAACCTTTCCCAACCTTGAGGCTTCTACATCATGAGGCCCAAATGATGATTCAGACACAGACTCACATGAGTACGAATGGGACTCACTTTTAGATGCAACAGTTGATTTGGACATGGATTTTGTCCATACTTATAGTACCCAACCTGATGTGACCAACGAGCTTAGTGTAGGACTAGAGGATTGTACTCCTTGAATTTCCTTAGTGGACGACGCTTCGTTTTGTAGGATGAGTCCTAATTTGGGTATCTTAGGAGAAGACTTGATGAATCCCAATTGTACGGTCACCAGAGATAACACCTTTCACATAAATAACATTGAACCAGTCATTAACCTACCCCTTGTTCACTATGACCTAATTGACTAGTCTCAGCGCCATCAAGAGCCTAGATTCCTCACTTTTCAGAATGACTATGAACTTGCCTGCTATCTGAATGCTCTTGAATTCATGGCTTCTTCCACCAGTGAACCGACAACAAGTATGACGGAGCCTGATATTAAGTAGCTCAGTCTAAAAATAAAAGAAAAAGAAAGAAAGAAAAATAGGTCTGATGGCGAAAACCACTTTGTGGCGGTATCAGAACTAAAAATAGTAAAAAGAGATGACGTATTTGAGGGTGAAAACCTCTTTGAGGTGCCTAAGGATGGGGTACTTAATAACTTGCCGAGTTATTTTCAGGACAGATCATCAGTATTAATTGAGCCAACAAAATCAGTTAATTTGAACACAGAAGAAGCTCCTCAAATAATTCATCTTGCTCAGTCTTTATCAGAAGAAGAAACCAAGGCATATATACAATTCTTACAAAAGAAGAAAATTAATTTTGCATGGACCTATTCAGACATGCCAGGGCTTGACACAAATCTTATAATGCATCACTTATCCATAGCTCCAGGAGTCAAACCAGTGAAAAAGAGACTCAGAAAAATGCATCCACATGTAGCTCTCCTTGTCAAAGCGGAATTAGAAAAACTTTTGAGAGCTGGATTCATCAGAGCCATCGATTATGCAGAATGGATCTCAAACATAGTACCAGTTTCCAAACATGATGGGTCTATTCGTGTATGCACAGATTTTAGAGATTTAAACAAAGCATGCCCAAAGGATGATTTTCCACTTCCAAACATTGACATGATAGTGGACATGATAGCAGGCTATGAAATATACTCTCTAATGGATGGCTTCTCAGGATATAATCAAATTAAAATAGCTCCTGAAGACCAAGAGAAAATAATGTTCACATGTGCATGGGGAACCTATTGCTGGAACGTCATGCCATTTGGGTTAAAGAATGCAGGAGCAACATACCAACGAGCTATGACCACAATTTTTCATGATATGATGCATAAGAACATGGAAGATTATGTGGATGATACCCTGGCTAAATCAAGAAAAAGGGATGCACACCTTCCCGATTTGGAAGTAATTCTCAATTGCCTGGAACAGTTTCAACTTAGATTGAATCCAAAGAAGTGCGCATTTGGTGTCACCTCAGGCAAACTTTTAGGATTTATAATATCAGCAAAAGGTATAGAGGTTGATCCCGAAAAGGTCCAAGCAATTTTAGATATGCCACCTCCAAGAAACATTAGTCAGATGAGAAGTCTTCAGGGCTGACTCCAGTCAATTAGGAGGTTTATCTCACAGCTGGCAGATAGAGCACAACCCTTTAATAAGACGCTGCATAAGGGTGCTTCTTGTGTATGGAATGAGGATTGCCAAAAGAGCCTAGATCAAATTAAACAATACTTGGCTAATCCTCCAATTTTGATGCCGCCTGTTCCTGGGAAACCATTAATTTTATACATTTCAGCAACAGAGTCTTCTTTGGGGGCATTATTGGCTTAATTAGATGATACTGGGAAAGAAAGGGCCATATACTATATCAGTCGTACTCTAGTCTCCTATGAGATCAATTATAATAACATTGAGAAGTCTTGTCTTGTAGTGGTGTTTGCTTCTCAAAAGTTGTGACACTATATGCTTGCTCATACTATACATTTGGTTGCAAAAATTGATCCTCTTAAGTACTTGCTTAGTAAGGCTGCTCTCACGGGTAGACTTGCTAAGTGGATGATGGTTTTGACTGAATTTGATATAGAGTACATTGAGAGAAAGACCATAAAGGGGCAAGCTATTGTTGATCAATTAGCTGATTTTCCAGTTAAGGATAGTATGCCTATTCAGGTAGAATTCTCAGATGAACACATCCTGTATATGACTACCCGCACTTGGAAGATGTTCTTTGATGGTTCCCACATGCAAAATGGATCAGGTGCTAGATTATTATTTGTCTCTCCACATGGGTACAACATTCCAAAGTCTTACAAACTTTTATTCCCATGTATGAATAATATTGCAGAATATGAAGCTTTAACCAATGGATTGAGAATGGCTATAGAATGGAACATAACAGAGTTACATGTCTTTGGGGATTCTCAGTTAATCATCAACCAAGTCAATGAGGAGTATCAAACCAAAGATGATAAATTGATACCCTACAAAAAGATGGTTGACTCATTGAGACGTTACTTTACATTTGCAACATTTCAACAGATCCCTAGGATAGAGAACAAAGCTACAGATGCTATGGCCACATTAGCTTCACTCCTTTAGTTGGAAACACATGAATCAAGATTCGAATTCCTGGTGGAAGAGCTACACCATCCCATATTTGACTCATCTGAAAGCCATGTCATTTGTACCCTTGTCACACATGAGTCTTCCCGATATGGTGCTCTCTATTCATATCTTCATGATGGCATCATCCCCGACACATTCAACCATTCTGAACACTGAAACCTCATCCGTAACGCCTCTCGCCACACCCTTATCTCTGGTGATTTATATAGGAGGGGTTTAGATGGGATGCTCCTTAGGTGCTTGGAAAAGGAGGAATTCGACCAAGCGTTAGTTGACATCCACGAGGGCATTTGTGGTGGAGATTCTAATGGTCTTGCCATGGCCCGAAGGTTGCTTAGGGTGGGGTATTATTGGCCCACGGTGCAGATAGATGCAGTAGCCTTTGCTAATTCTTGTGAAAAATGTCAGAAACATGGAAACCTGATTCATGCTCTAGGTAGGGAGCTGATTCCTTCTGTTTCTCATTGGCCATTTCAACACTGGGCCTTTGATCTAGTTGGGCAGATTCACCCCAACTCATCAGGTGGACATAAGTTCATTATTACTGCTATTGACTACTTCACAAAATGGGTGGAAGCCGTGCCACTTTCTGTAGCTTCAGGGAAGACTATCTCTTTGTTCATCTTGAATCATATTATTTGTCGATTTGGAGTACCTTCTGAGATTATCACTGATAATGGAGGTCAATGCAAGAATAAGGACCTAAAGCATTTATGCAAAAAGTTTAAAATCAAGCAACATTGGTCCTCCATTTACTTTCCACAGGGAAATGGACAGGCAGAGGCTTCCAATAAAACCATCCTTAAGATTCTTCATAGGACATTGCACAAGAATGGCAGAGATTGGCACTTGCAAATCAATCCCGCACTATGGGCTTACAGAACTAGCATTCATACACCTACAGGAGCTACTCCTTTTGCTCTTACCTATGGCGCTGAAGTGGTGTTGCCCTTAGAAGTAGAGATACCTTCACTTAGAGTCTCACTCAAAGGCTTGATAACAGATGAGGATTACCACGCCATGAGGTTACAGGAACTTGAACTTCTAGATGAGAAGTGTAAGGCTTCATTTGATCATATGAGAGTGTATCAGAAGCGTATGTCCAAAGCATTCAACAAGAAGGTTCATCCTAGAGAGTTTCAAATAGGTGATCTTGTTTTGCGAGAGAACCCTAAGAACCAACAGAACAGAGAACAAAAGGGTAAGTTTGAACCTAACTGGCTTGGACCATATGTCATCACAACTGCTTTTGGTACAGGTGCATATGTACTGTCAGATCTAGATGGAGAACAACTCCCTGATCCCATCAACATTTTTCACCTCAAGAAGTTCTATCCTTGATGCCCATTTCTGTCTGGGGGCATCCTTTGTACATATTTATGGATCCTGAAAAATACCAAAAAAATTGATATATGATGTTGAAAAAATCCTAAAAAGCATAAAAAGTCTTGAAAAAATACAAAAAAAATTCAAAAATTCAAAAAATACAAAAAATAAATAAATAGAAAAAGTGCCTTAGTGAAAACCTGGAAACAGGTGCCTTGGTAGCAAAAATTCAAAAAAGAGAAAAATTGCAATAAAAATCCAAGTGGTGAAAACCTGGAAATAGGTGCTACTTGAGGTCTTTGCACCCCTATTTGTTAGCATGTGTCCTTGACACTGAACCTTTCTCCATCATGTCTTACCTTATTTGACCTAGTCTGGAATTGGTCTTTGTCTTTGTCTAGGGAGCATACCTGTTAGCATCGGTCCTTTAGATGCGTTTGTCTCTTGGGGCATTTCACAACAGGTGTTTTTCAACACCACCCCAAACAGTGTTTTTCAACACTACTATTGCGTCGAGTGTTCCTTAACACTTATCAGATGTCTTACCCAACAGTCTAGTATGACGCGACATTGCTCATTTGCAAATGTGATACTCAAAGTTTGACTCTATGACCCACACACACGCACTTAAACAATCAACTTGCTTGAGATATGTTGGCTTTATTTTTCTTTGTGTGCTGTTTATGAGGATTTCTTTGATGAGTGGTCTCTCTCTGAGAAGTTTTCGATGATGCATAGCTAGAAGACTGAGGGCATGAGAACATGTTTTATTTCTTTATCTGCTTGTGGGTATAGTTTGTTGGTCCTAACTGTCATTAGCATTTATGCTGGTCCTACTTGACACTATGGATTGACAAGGTATTATCCTTCACTATTTTATGCAAGTGCATGCTTCTAGCTATCCTGACTTTCATGTGTCTTGATACAAGCATAATCTCGCCATAACACAATTAGGTAATCTCATTGCACTAGTCATCTTGACCTACATGTCTTTGGTGCCTAGGTGGGATTTCCACATTTCTATCTGATAAAGATCATATTCATATCCACATAGTTATGCTAGTGTGCATTGTATGATCTTGCGACACTACCAATAATGCTCGATGATGATAATTAGATGTTTATAGGTGTTGTGACCTTGCAAGTCAACCACTTTCATAGTAGTTTGCATTTTTAGGTTCATGTTAGTCTAGTGTTGCATTTTGCATATGGAGAGAGTGCTCCTTTTCATCATTTACGGACTAGTCGGTCAACTACGCTCATCTTTTTTTCCTTCTTCTCGATCATGTCTTTCGCTCCTTGTCTTTCACATTGCAACCTGTTCCTGTTCATCACAAGGGGTTAATCATATCATCATATCCATACCTCAAAAATGTCATTTTCAAA
The DNA here is from genome assembly GCA_027943335.1 of Chamaecyparis obtusa. Classification (NCBI taxonomy): domain Eukaryota; kingdom Viridiplantae; phylum Streptophyta; class Pinopsida; order Cupressales; family Cupressaceae; genus Chamaecyparis; species Chamaecyparis obtusa. The sequence continues at coordinate 245,184 of BSBK01004733.1, forward strand.
AACATGAGTCTATATCATACGCATGAGAATCAAACACACATCTATGAGAGAGAATATACATGAGCATATAAATCCACATTTTGAGCAAAATGACAAGACAATATACGTAAACTGATACATCCATCACAAGTGAGACAAATACACATGCTATATAAAAAATCTAGTAATCTCATATATAAATCAATGTCATATACAATATGATCCCAAACTCTGGATCAATGTCTCAAGATATGTCTAAACATCTATCAACCTAAGACCTAACCCTAGGACTCGCTACCACTCTCGTGAGGAGCTCATGGTGGTGGAGGCATGGCTCTCCTATCAAGTACCACATCTGATACCCCTACCCTCTGAGAATATGATGGTGCTCTCTCACCCTTTGGAACGGCCTGAAGGTAGAGTCCGTGATAATATGTTGCTCTCTCTGACTCTCATCAGATCTCTAGCGCATCTGCCTGTGTCATCGCCTCACGGCGTGCTATCTCTGCCCTGAGATCAACTATCTGTTGATCTCACTCTGCTCTTAGATCCAGTAACTACTGCTCTCTCACTACTACAGTAATCCAGAGCTGCTGCATCTCAGCCTCGAGAGCCTGTATCCTCGCTCTCAGATCATCCCCACCCGCAGGCTGATCCTGCTGTGCCTCTACCTGCCGGCGAGCTGGTCTCGCCTCATCCTCAGGCGTCACTGATCTCTGTCCCCGTGACCATTTCCAGCCGCCTGATCTGGATCCCTCCCCTCTCTCCATCCTCCTCCCTCTCCCCCTCCCGCCATCTCCTCCATCCCCTCTGTCTCCTCCATCTCCTCCGTCCCCCCATCATCACCTCTGTCTCCCCCCTATGCTAGTACCTGTGCATCTGGTATAGTGAACCGAGGGAATGACACCCTCTGCCACTCTACTCTATATGCTGCATCAGCCCCTGCATCTGCCACATCTGGGTGATACTCCCAGGGCTCGTTCCTAATACCAGCTATCTCTGTAATCGCCTGCTGGTAGTCTAACATGGGTAGCCACCCATGTCCCTCCTCATCCCTGGCTCTGGCATATGTAGTAGTCTCTGTCGAGACCCGCTGCTGCCTCCCAAACTGCCGCCATACCCGAGTGATGCAAAATCTCTCCACTATCTCTGGGTGTCGGCCTACTAACGGCCAAGTGCACAGCATATAACTCAGCTCCTCATCTGCATCACTCCATCCCTCCACATACTTGTATGGCCTCCATGTGAAAGTAGTCATCTCATCCAAAATCCTCCTATAGTATGTCACATCCCCCGTATGAGCATGTGATATGAAACCCACATATTTGTATATGTATGGGTATCTCCTCTCCCTCGACTAAACCCTCGAGCACATCATAGCAATGTGCTCCCAAGCCCACACCTGTGCCAAGATGGCACCACAAGCCCACGACCGGCTATCCTTGTACATGATCTCATGTAGCTCATGATACATCTTCGCAAGAATGGCTGGTCCCCATGCCATCCGATGAGGTCTGCCTACCAAGTCAATCAATAGCCTGGCCCATATGAGCGGGAATCCCTTCTAACTATGATCAGTCATCAAGATCTGAGAAATAATGGATGCCACAATGCATGGCACCAGAAAATCTCTACCAAAATCCTCTAGCAGTCGCTCCCAGCTGACATGCCGATCAAGGATAGTCACATCCTGGAACATCTCCTAGATCATCTGTCACCCCTCAGTCACATCCTGATCATAGTATACCTGTGCCATCACATGAATCATGTCAATTTTCATCCTTTGGAAACATTACATTTTACACGATTATGTCTAAAAACATGATTATACTTACCGGCTCTCCATGACATGACACTCGTAGGATCCTGTAGACGTCCTCCAACGTGATGGATGCCTCGCCTGTGGGAAGATGGAAGGTGTTGTGCTCGCTATGCCATCTCTCGGCAAGCACAGTCAACAACCCATGGTCAGCTCTGATGTCTGAGAATCTCAATAAATACCTGAACCCCATGGTCCTAATGTCAGCATTGCCCGAATCATCTAGATCTTGGACACACCTCAGCCCGGTCACCTTCGGCACTCTGATGATCAGCGCTGAAAAAACTTCCTACAAGCCGTTAAAACCAAGCCAGTTGTTAGAACATATCATGATGGATGCCTCAAAATCAGTCTAACACATCTTTGAACACCTAAAATTGTCTGGACCCATGTCATTTTGCTTACAAACACCTAAACTTTCAAATTTTACACTTGGGTGATATTGCTTTTTTTTGGAGAAGTATCGTGCAATACTTCTCCCTATAGTGGTGCGATATTGGGTCGTGCGATACTTCACCTGGTATCGCGTGATATTTCACCCAGTATCATGCGATACTGGTGCCTATACTCGCGTGATACTTTGGGGACCCGCGAAGTATCGCACGATATTTCTCCCCAAAGGGTGCGATACTTCTAAAGTATCGCGCGACATTTTGCCTAACCTAAATTTTTTTGAAAATTTAAAAATTTATAAACGTGCTAAAAATGTATTAAATGACTCAAAAACAGTGAGTTTTTTGAAAACATACTGGGGCAGGATAGTGTGGTGGCTGGTTGTGCAACCGGGTGCTCTCGAATCGATGCCTGTGGACGGGAACTCTGGCTTGTTGGGCCATATTCTCTCTTTGAAGATCTAAAAATTCTCAAATCACTACAAGACAAATGATTTTTGAAAATGACATTTTCACCCCTTTTATAGCATTTTGACTTTTGACCAATTTTCAAAACACCTCAGAAGTGCACAAAAATTGCACCCCTAGCTAATTTCAACGTCCTGGATCCATTTTCAGACTCGAAATCAAAATTTGAGGTCATTTTGATAGTCAAAATTGCATTTCAAAAATTTTCCTTCTATGCAGTTGATTGACCTTTTGAGGCATACTTCTCCAATCTTTGGTGGAATTTCTTCATTTCCATGTCTTTCAACCTTCTAGTTTGTCATTCACCCTCTTTCTATTTCCTCACTGGGGCATGTTTTCATTGCCTAATGGTTATCCTGTTGCCCTTTATCTTTGATTATGATTTCATTTTGATTTGATCAAATCTTTATCGATTTGCTATCTCTCCTCTACCTGATTTTGATTTCAATTCTGAGGGGGCAGTACCTATGGGATTCTCATCCCTAATTCTCTTGATTTTCTTGATTCAGACATCTTTTGTGAGCTTTTACTCAAATTTGAGATTTTTATCTCTTACTTTGAATGTGATCCCGAATTGACCTCATGTTCAAAGGCCTTTGTCTATGTTTGTTCGGATGTGATCCCGAATCGACCTCACATCTGAGTTGTTTTGTGATCCCAGATCGATCTCACATTTCAATTCTTCTTTGACTGCATGTGTTCCTAGATCGATCACACATTAGTCAAAGAGGGGCAAATGTATGCACCCAAAAATTGTTGCCTAGACTTTGGGCCCCATTTATTTGATTTATCAACCCTGAATCATTTTGATCAATAATCAATATTTTCAACATTATCAATTTCTTGATCAAGTCTTAATTTTGATCATATATTAAATTTTTATCCTATGGCCTAATCATTTATCCTGAGTCTTTATTTGATTAAAAGAAATATTTCCTCCCCTTTGGATTAAATAAAAAGCTCCACCTTTCCTCTTGTCCTAAGTTGCACAAATAAAACATTATTCCTATTTTATAAAAAGGAAAAAAGCACTTTTGTCTCACATGGACACAAAGTCAAATCCTATTGGAGGATACTTGTGCACACGGATCGCTCCTCTTTCAAACTCCACCGCCGATTAAGACTTTTTCCTCTTAATCTCAATGGTCCATTCCTTTGCATTTCTTATAAAAGGAAAGCTCTCCCCTTCATTTGCATATCACGTTTTTATGCTAACCTTATACTGCAGGAATCCTTGAAGACTTTGAAGCTTTTTAGAGATCATTGTTGCATCCTACTTTAGATTTCTTCATTTGCTTCATAGTTTAGTTTACCTTCTTACATAGTAGTTTCATTTTCATGACTTTCATAGCTTAGATTTCCTTTCATGCAATAGCATAACTTCACATAGCTTAATAGGAAGGATTTGTAACACTTGTTCTTTCCATTTCATAGCTTAGTTGCATTGCATTTTCATTTCTCTAGACTAGTTTGCATTGCATTTCCATAGTGATTCTTGAGGATATTGGCAATCTTGCCCTTGTCCTCATTTGAATCTCTCGTTGTGTGGTTGACTCGCAAGGTCACAAGCTTGTAGCTCTAGCTGAGAGCAAATACATCATAGTCCCTTGCAACTCCATGCATAGAGAGCTATGAGCCACTTTGTGAGGCCTCATTGTTGAGCAACCTTGCATGTAATGGTTCATATAAGTGCACCATTTTAGTGTGTACAGCAGGAACTAGGTTGCCCATGCTAGGAAAGGAAAGTCTTGTGGCTCCCCATCTAAGAATCTTCTCCTGTCTACTCCCTTCTTCCTTCATGCCCGATTTCCCTATGTTGTTCCCCTCTTTGCTGACATTTTCACTTTTATCTGTATGGATGTCTGCCATACTAGGAATGGTACTCTCTCCCTCTATCGTGGTGCTAATCATCTTGTGAATTTGAGCATACTCAGGTACTCCTCCTGGTAATGGCCCTTCCACTGGTGGTGGTAAAAAAGTAACATCTCGTAGAGTTCCCTTCAGGTGGCCAAGGTAGATTTCCTCCTCCTGAGAGTCTGAAGATGTGTCACTCATCCTGTCCTCTTCCCCACTATCTTCTCCTACCTCCTCCTGGCTAGAGGAACCTTCAACAAAGATATTTTTCTCTACTTCCTACCTTAGTTTCTTTTTTCTTGGTTCACCCCCACCTGATCCTCTGTTCCCATGGTGTCCAACTGAATCTAGTATGTCATGGTTGGTTTATAGGGTTCCACTCTGTTCATTGGAATCAGAGGTCCTCTGTGCTCTGTCGCCACCTGAATGAGAACTGCTTCCATAAATAAAGCTATGGCATGATGGCGCATATAAAATGCCTTATGTTTCAACTCCACGAATTCCCATAACTTGTCTGAAAGAAACTGTGCCCAGTTGTATATCTGTCCTCTATTTAACCCATCAACTACTGGCAACATCCAGATGGCTATGTCTGATGTGTGACTTCCAACAGTAAGTTTGCTTTTAACTAGTTCCACAATGCATCTCCATTCTGCGTTAGCTATGAAAATCTTCTTTAGGCCCCTACTGTTCTTTTTGTTGAGAATATCGTTCCATACCTGATTGGTGAGGTTCTTTTTACATACTAACTCCAACCACTTCTTCTTCTCCTCCATGGCCATTGGGGTTTTTGGAGTTTTTGTGATTTGCCGTCCTTGGTCCGGTATTCCAAATACCTTGTGTATTTCCTTGGCAGAGTAGGAAATAGTTACAACTTGATGGGAATACTGAATAACAGATTTGTGGGCCTTCCTGTCATAGCCATCCACCATAGCCCGTAGTATAGATTCAAATTCTTTTAAATAAAAAATGGGCATGAAAATGATCTTATCTACCTCTGCCTTCCATAGTGCTTCCTTAAGGATGTGCTTCTCCTCTACATTCTCCCATCAGGTGTGGCATTCACGTCCTACTATACTTTCAAAGCTGATATTGGCAGCTGTAGTCTTCTCAGGAACATTCCCTTTGCTCTTCTGGCTTCTCATCTTCTTCCCTTTCCTCACCTGCAAGTCCTGATTTTTCTGTTTGGAATCAATTATCTACCCTTTTCTTGGGTTCCCCACACTAGTTTTCACCATTTTATGGAGTCTTGTTAATGGTCTTCGACCTATATTTTTTTCTGTTCCGTAACCGTTTTGTGCTCCAACTATTTTTTTCCTTTCCGTGAGGGTTGACGCCTGTTCTTTCTGCACTTATTTGCTTCCTACCCAAACTGTTCATACAAAAGGTCCTACAATCAACTTCCTTTTTTTTTCGTGCTTGCTGTCTACTTTCATATGCCTGCTACCTATTTTTGTACATATCCTTAGCCGTACGGCTGGTGACCTGATCTTCTTTTGTATGGCTCCCGTCCGTACGACTACTAATTCCTTGTTCATATAGCCCCTGCTCATATGATAGCAAGTTGCAAATCCCGTACGACCTTCCTCCTCATACCGTAAAACCTACCCATACTGATGCTTCACTTATGTACGACCTTGTTTGCAGTGATGATACCCATCCGTACGAACATGCGCATACAACCGATTCCTTCCCGTATGGTCTTGCCTATACGGTCCTTGCTTGTGGTCTTCCTGCTAATCCTTAGTATTTCTGTATGGTGTATGACATACAATCATCTCATACGACCTCTTTCTCCTTCCAGCCTCATTCGTACGGTGGGTTGTTGTTGTGTATGGATCCTCAGCTTTGTTTGTACGAAGGATATATTCTTCGTACGACTCCTTCGACTCTTGCCGTACGGCTCCTTGGGCTTTGTCTCTTCCCCTCTCCCATCCATATGGCATACGGATGTCTTCCCTATGTTGGGTTTGCTAAATTTGAACACCTGTCCTCCTGCTTTGTTCTATCTGAGCTTCCTTCTCTTCTTTGCATAGTGTGGTATGCCTTATGCCTCCATATTTGAGTCTTTTATAAACTTCGTGGGTGTTAGGGTTTGGTCTTATTATTTCTCACTTAACATATTCTTTAGTCTTTTCTTTTATTTCTTCTGCTATTTCCAAGTGACATATAGGTACTATCTCCTTTTTCTAGGTGTAGGGTCTTAATTTTGATCCATTTACTAAGTCCTTTACTGGATTATTATCCAAAGTAGATAATTTTATAGCTCCATTATCTCTGACTTCCATGACCTTGTAGGGTCCCAACCAACGCATTTTGAGCTTACCCGGTTTGATTGCATTTTTTCCATTATACCTAAGTACCAACTGGCCAGGTCTAAAATTCATCCTCTTGAGGTGCTTATCATGCCAAAATTTTCATCTCTCTTGTGCCACCTAGGTGGCCCATTGGGCCAGTGTCCTCTTTTCATCAAGCTTTATCAAAGCATTAAGCCTTTCCTTTAAGCTTTTCGTCTCTCCCAGTCTATGTTCCATTGCTATTCTCAGGCTCGGTACTGCAAATTCCATCAACATCACTACCTCCTACCCATACATTAAGTGAAAGGGTGTTTACCCTGTGGTGGCTTTCTAAGTCATCCTGCAGGCCCACATAACTGCTGGTAATCTCTCCTCCCAATCTCCCTTTTTTACTCCACAAGTCTTGTATAAGATTGTTACTAATATTTTATTTGTGGACTCTTCTTGACCATTTTCTCTTGGGTAGTATGGACTGGAGAATTAGTGAAAAATTTTATACTCACTAGTCATTGTTCTGATAGTCTGATTTACAAAGTGCACCCCACTGTCACTTATAAGTTGTAGCGGTATCCCAAACCTTGTTACTATATGTTCATAGAGGAATTTGGCAGTACTCTGGGCTGTGTTATCTGGAAGCGCTCTTGCCTTTGCCCATTTTGTGAGATACTCGGTCGCCACCACTATGTACCTACATCTATGGTTATTTCTCACAGGGAGGGGCCCCATAAAATCTAGGCCCCATCGCTTGAACAATTCCTATGGTTGTGATGGAAACAGTGGCATAAAGTCTCTTTTCAAGGGTTTCCCTACCCTTTGACATGTATCACAACTTAGGACCCATTCTCTAGCATCCATGTCTAGTGTAGGCCACCATAGACCTGCCAACAATACCTTTCGTGCTATCGCATCAGGCCCCATATGACCTCCTACTAGTCCTTCATGAGATTCCCTTAGGACTCTTGAGATCTCCTCCTCCATGAAACACCTTCTTAAAATCCCATTTGGCCCCTTTTTGTACAACAATCCCTCAATCAACTAGAATGTCCCACTTTTGAGTGCAATTTTCCTTCTTTCTTGTATACTCATTTCCTTGGGAAAGGTAGTCGTTGATAGGTATTGGCCAACCCCTTCGTACCATTTGGGTAATACAAAAATTCAAAATAAATGGGCATTAGGAAAATCCTCATTTATTCCACTTCCTGGGGCTTCTCTGGACTTGATTCTGGATAATTGGTCTGCAATAACATGATTTTTCCCTGACCGAACTATGATTTTAAAAGTAAATTCTTGTAAGAGGATTAGCCATATACTTACTCTCCCTTGGATTATAGGTTTATTCACAAGATACATGAGTGCTTGATGATCCACAAAAAAATTAAATGGAGTGGCCAGTAAGTAATGTCTAAATTTCTGTACTGCATAAACCATACCTAGTGCCTCCCGCTCGGTGGTACTATAATTCTGCTCTATTTTGGAGAGTAGCCGACTGGTGAAGTACATTGGATGGTCTAGTCCTTCCTTCCCCATTTGTGTCAAGGTGGCTCCTATTGCATAGTTGGAAGCATCCACATGGACGTGGAATTCTCTATCCCAATCTGGGTATATGAGTATTGGAGCATTTACTAGTCTCTCCTTTAGTTCCTGGAATGCCTCCTCATGTTCCTTCTCCCAAAAAAACTTTTCCCCTTTCCTAGTGAGATTTTCTAAGGGCAGGGATACATTGGAAAATCCTCTTATGAACCTTTTGTAGTACCCCACATGTTTGAGGAAGGACTTCACCCCCGTGACGTCTAATGGAGCTTTCATTTCTAGTATTACCCTGATCTTATCAGGGTCTATTTTCAGGCCTTCCTTGCATACTATGTGGCCCAGGAGTCTACCTTGAGGTACCATGAATCTGTAATTTTTTAGATTCAAGGCTAGTCTGGCTCTTCTACACTGATCCATGCATTCACCCATGATCTTAAGGTGGTGCTCCTTTCCACTATAAACCGACCAGTCGTCAAGAAAAGCTCTGAAATTGCCCACAGACATACCCTGAAATATATGTAATATGATTCTTTGGAAGGTGGCTAGTGCATTGCACAACCCAAATGGCATTCTATTATAAGCATACACCCCATCTTCCACCACAAATGTGGTTTTCAGCTTATCCTCCTCAGTAATGCTGATTTGGTTATAGCCTGAAAACCCGTCCATAAAGGAATATATTTCATGGCCTGCTACCTCTTCGAGGATACTATCAGTAAAAGGAATTGGGAAGGGGTCTTTTATAGTTACCGCATTCAAGCACCTGAATTCCATGCATATCCAAATTTCCACGCTGTCCTTCTTTAGGGATATGACTATGTGGGAAACCCAATCACTCATTTGTACCTTGAATATGATCCTTGCAACAAGCATCTTTGTGATTTCCTCCTGTACCTTGGCAACATAGTTCTTGTTCATCCGGTATGGTCACCTATGCACTGGTCTTGCACCTTGTATCAACGGTATTCGATGGACACACAATTATGGTGGTACTCCCTTTAAGTCCTTATATGTCCATGTGGATACATCCTTGTACTCCAAATTTTTTTTGAAGGTTGTTGTCTTCAACACTAGGTCCCAATCGTCTCCTATTAGGATTTCCTTGTGTTCACCCTTTCCACCTAGGTTAATAGTTTGCAATTTGGCTTCCTTGTACTCCACCTTTTCTTTGAATATGTGTGCAGGTTTATCATTGATGGTTGTCGTACCCTCCTTGTATTCCTTGTACCCCTTTGGGTAACTTTCTTCTGCTTCTTTGACTTGCGACGTATTGCACTCGGGCTAGAATACCTCATAGTTCCCCATTTGCCAATGAAATAGCCCATTAAGGGAGCTAGTTTCATCTTCAGAGTATTCTCCCAACCAGAGTACTCCTTCATCATTTGGTTCTACTCCTCAGTCCTCTTCCTCTGAGTCAGATGCCAGATCCTGACTCACACACTAGTTTCTCAAATTGATTACATATTTTCTCCCATCTACCTCTATGGATAGGATGTTTTTTTTCCAATTGTGGGTGGCCTTTGCTGTAATCAGCCAACCCCTCCTGAGAAAGGCATCGTACCCCTTCTTTTCCAAGGTAATCACCATAAAGTCAAGGAAGAACTCTTGTGTACCAATTATTACATTTTGTCCCACCAAGGTTCCTATCAGCTTGATTTTGTGTTGGTCTGCTCCCACTAATTGGAATGTGGGTGGCCAGAGTGTGGGTTTCCCTAGCGCCTTCTAAGTCTCCTTTGGTAAGATGTTCACACCAGACCCTCCATCCAAAATAGTGTTAGATAGTTTACATCCCATTATCTCTAATTAAACTACTACAGGTGTCCTACCTATCCCAATGGTGAATAGGGTATCCCTTTTCTCCCCTGGTTCCTCTTTTGGTTTCTCTATTTTCTCTTCCCTCCTGAGACTTTCCTCTTGATTCCTTATTCCTTGTGATATTGCTACTTGAAGCTATGGTATTGTCTCCAAAAAATCCATAATTTTTACGGGGATGGTAGTTTCCAGCACTTGTTTCATGATGTTCGGTACTAGCCTCTTGTTTGGGGTTTTAGCTGTACTTTCTCTCCTTTCCTCTATATTATGTCTAATGTATTTTGTGGCTTATTGAAATCTTTCTCTTTTTGTAGCCATGTCAGGGTATTCAAGTTTCCTTGCCTGTATTCTTGTGATGGCCAATACTTCCCTCTTAGAGTCTGCAATTTCCAGCCCGTTTACCCCCTTTTGTTTAGGGCAATTTGCATCCTCATGGTTGCCTAGTCCACACCATTTACACAACATTCCTTCATTCCCCCCCCATTCTAGCAATATCATGCAAAGTGTCCCCATTGGTTACATCACCTACATTGGATCAAGGGTCTTCCTTTAGAGTCGTACTGGATTGCTCTTCGAGGTGTGTTGTTATTACTATTGTTATTGCTTCCTTGTTTATTGTTCCGATACCCTCTTGGTGATGCTTCCATATTAGTGTTACATGGAGGCATGACGGATGGTGTGGATTGTTCTCCTTGTGTGAAAATACTTGAGCATTCAGTGCCTTCAAGTTGTAAGGGAAGTCTTTGATTGTGTGTCCTAACACCTGACAGATGTCACAGAAGGCTTTGCATAGACAAGTCCCTTTTGTATGTCCCTCCTTCTCACAATCTATTCACCAGAGTTCCCTACCCTCCTTCTTTTCCTCCTTGCTTCCTGCCACTTCCTTCATTAGTCGCATCATGTCTTTCCTCAGGGCTTGGATGGTCTTGGATTCATCCCCACTTTCTTCTAAACTTTCATGTCTGCTTCCTTGTTGTTTAGCCTTGGAAGATTTATTCTCACTTTCTATGTCCATAGTTCGGGTGCATGCTTCTTTAAAAGATGTTGGTGGCACTATCTTCATTTTCTTCTTTAGGGATAGGGCTAATCCTTCAATGAACCATCTTTTTTTCAACCCGTTGATAGATTTGTTATCCAACTTCCCTACCAATTCTTTGAGTTTCCTTGTATAACTTCTAACTGACTCATTTTTCCCTTGTCTAGTGTTATAGATTTCTGTAACTATCTCATCATCATCTCGTAAGAGTCTGAATTCCTCCTTGAATGTAGTACGGAGGTCCTTCTAGGTGGCTCTTTGACCAACCTCCAAGTCTGTATACCAATCAATAGCGATCCCTCTTAGGGTGGCCGGGAAGGCTTGTAACCATTGATCTGCATCATTTTCTCCATTGTCCTGCCATATGGTGATGCACATTTTACAGTGCTGTGCAGGGTCCTCTGACCCATCTCTAGTGAATCTGGGAAGTTTTTTCTTAACTCCTACCATTTTGTTCCCTCTTGCCAGGATGCTCCCTCCTGCCAGGATGCTTCCTCCTACTGGGACGTGTCCTCTCACTGGAATGCTCCCTCCTACTGGAATGCTCCCTCCTCCTGCACTAGTACTCTCTATTTCCCCTTGCAATTCTTCTTGCCCACTTTGTGGTTGTTCCCAGCATGCTGAAGTTTCAGGATTCTTCCACCCTTCCTTCCTTCATGAGGATTCTGAAATGGCTAATTAGGCTAGACCTTCTATTGTGTGTTCAATAAGCTTTTTCTTAGTTTGGCTTGTACTCTGAGATTGATCTTCCAAGCCTCTCAAAAAGAGACGCCTCTCTTCCTCTTGGCGTAACCCTAGGATCCACCTCGCAGCTTCTCCTTCAGTTTCTTTTTCCAATCATCATTTGGGATACTTATTTGGAAGCAGGGGCATGAATTATTTTAGTCCCTCCTTGTCTTCCTTGGTTTATCACGCTCCCCCACTTCCCATGTACTTCTTTCAACCGAATGGTGGAGTACTTGTTGTCTCCTCCTCTCCCTTCCAGTATGCTCTCTTTCTTTCTCCACGCGTACTAGATTTCATTCCAATAGTTGAGGGATTTGTCCAAGTAGATTGTACACTGCTGGTGGTACTAAAATCTCATCCTGTATTGTGCTCTCTAGAACCGCTCTCTCTTGAGCTTCCCTTTGCACGTACTGGTCAATAGAGACTTCCCAAGCTGACACCAGATCTTGTGTCACTTAATCTTCCCTTGTTATTTCCTCCTCTTCTCCATCACTATTCCTTATCAGTACATGTGGTAGGAAGGACCTTCCCATTACTCCATCCTGTCTAAGCCGGGACCTCCAGGTTCGAACTTAGGCAACAACGCCAAAATGTAGAATAGTTATATAGATAGAGAATATAAAGTAGAACTTATTACCAATGGTACCAACAGTACATTAAACATCAATGTCAAAGCAACATAATACCGTACCATAATACTAAGATACCAGAATACCAAGATGGCGAGCAAATGCTATTTTCTTATTGATACCAAAAACCAATAGTTTTACATCAAAGATCAAAGTGCTTATAAGAAAGTCAGTTGGTTGGGAAAACCAACAAATGCACCTCCTCGCTCCTAACTACCCTCTCGACAAGACATAACTAGGAGTAATACAATATTACTTCCCGACAAGACATAACTAGAAGCCATACAATATTACTTTATTTGAACTACAATGATGCACTACAAGAACCTAGGATCATGGTTGTTATGGAAGCATTATGATTTTTTGATCTTGATTGATATTCCTACTTGCTTGCACAAAACAAAGCAAAATAACCAATGAGATTTGACATTTCCACTATTGTAGAACAAGTGACACATACTCAAACACACTTAATTGGGGTTGCTCGTGCATCAAGATCTTTCCAAATATCTTCAAGTGTGCCCTCTAGCAGTGTGTTCCATAATGATACTCATGTTAAGACCTCTATGATGTCATTTTGAACCATAATTCTCAAATTCTCATGTGGTCACATTGAGGGGAAAATTTGAGAGTTCAAATTGCACAAAAAAATAGAGAAACAAGGGAGAGTTATTGATAGTTGTGTGCAATTTGATTTATATTAAATATCATTATGGATTGTGCATGATTGATTATTCATTTATCTCTCTTGGATAGATTTTATATTTGCAATAGGATTGGGTCTTTTGTAGTTGGATCCTAATATTCTTGTTGCAAGTTTACAAATCACATAGGTTGAGCTTTGACTGTGCCAATAAAATTGTAAAATATGAAGCTCTTGCCACAAGACTAAATAAAAAAATTCTATGGAGGATCAAGGACTTACATGTATATGGAGATTCACAACTTGTCATAAATTAGGTCAATGATAGCTATGACTCGAAATATGATAAAATATTTCCATACAAAGCAATGGTAGACGACTTCAAGAAATGTTTTAACTACATCACCTTCGATCAAGTACCTAGAGAAAAAAATAAAACAACAAATGCAATGGGAACTATGGGATCTTTACTAGACATGCCTAATAATGTTACACACTATGAGTTCTTGGTGGAACAACTTATGGTTCCCACTTTCAAAGTTCCACTATTTGAGTTCATGTGTGAAATCGTTGGACCTAATTCCCCATGGTACCAAGACATATATACCTACCTATGAGACTAATACATACCTCCTAACTTGTCCCAAAACTAGAGAAAAACATTTATTAGACAAGCCTCTCGATGTTTTATCATTGATGATACCCTTTATAGAAAATGCCTAGATCCTACACTCTTTTGATGCATTGATTTCGATGAGGCATAAACAGATCTACGAGAGGTCCACAAAGGTATTTGTGGTGCCCATTCTAGAGGTCCAACCCTAGCTAAGAAACTTCTCAGAGTTGGGTATTATTGGCCTACAATGGAAAAGGATGCATATAAGTTTGTACAAAAAAGTCAGAAATGCCAAATATATGGAGATCTAGTTCACATGCCAGCACAAGAATTGTAGCTTCTCACATCGCCTTGGCCCTTTTTCCAATGGGGACACGATCTCGTTGGTATAATCCACCCCCATAGCCAAAGGTCATAAACACATTATCAAAATCAATGAGTATTTTGCAAAGTGGATTAAATCCATACCTATGACCTAAATAACAAACATAAAGATAACCAACTTCATCCTAAACTATAATATAGGCTAGTATGGAATACTCCAAACCATCATTACAAATAACGATAGTCCTAAAAATCATCATGTCTACGATCTTTGTGAGAAATTCCACATCCAACACCATTATGTCATTGCATATTATCCTCAAAGTAACAGTCAAGTTGAGGCATCTAATAAAACCATATTGAAAATCCTTAAGAAGACTATCAATGATGCTGGCCACGATTGACACCTTTAACTTAATCCTGCCTTATGGGCATACTGCACTAGCTTTTGCACACCCACCATTGTCACAACCTATTCCTTAGTCTATGGTGCAGAAGCCATTTTACCAATTGAGGTTGAATTGCCTTCATTGCGTGTATCATTGCAAAATATTATCGGAGATGAAGATTACCGTGTGTCTTAGCTACACGAGTTAGAATTTCTTGATGAGAAAAGACAACACCTTGAGACATTTGTGGGCCTACCAAAATATTCTTTGTAGAACCTAAAATAAGAATTTCCAGGTCAAGGTCTTTGAGATTGGAGACTTAGTATTAATGGAAAATCAAAAGAATATGGCTGATAGAGAGAAATTCAACAAGTTTGAGCCAAATTGGCTCTGTCCTTATGTTATCACAACAATATATGGGAAATGTGCTTTTCAATTTTCCACATCAGAGGGCTAGACTCTACTAGACCTTATCAATAACATGCACCTGCACAAGTTCTATACATAGCTCTCAGACTTTTCCAGTTAAAAAATGTCCTAGAAAATATATACAAAAAATGTCAAAAATATAAAATAAAATAAAAAAGAAAAAAAATCGTCACCTTGATGAAAACCTAGAAAATAGGCATCTTGTGTGACATCAAAAAAATAGAAAAATAAGAGAAATAATTTTTCGTATAGTAAAAACCATCTCGATAGTGCCTTGCACAAGTACCATGGTAAAAACTGGCCAATGTGGTGCCATGTGTAGAGATTGGAACTCCATTGTTTGCTCTCATTTCATTTGATACATCTGTCATACCTACATTTCCATTCACAACATATTTCCATAATAATTGGCTTGTCCAACTATATGTAGCTTGAAATTAATTGGTTACTTATGTAAGTATTATCCTCTATCCTACCATGAGTCAATCTTACAATGAGTCAGTCTTACTCTCTATCCTACCATGAGATTGTTACAAGTAGTGGTTGCCATTGCACCAAAATATTAACTTGTTAATGCTTGATACAACCACTAGACTTATAGAAGACACAGGAGGCGATTAAGCCATGTCATGAATCCCGAGGGGAGCACTAACCATTTTTTCCAAAAATCTTCCCCTCAATGTTACCCGAGGGGATTTGAACCTGTGACCAAGCTCTGATACCACTTGTTACAAGTAGTGTTTATCATTGCACCAAAAGATCAACCTGTTAATGCCTGATACAACCACTAGTCTTATAGAAGACACGAGAGGCGGTTAAGCCATGTCGCAAATCCTGTCGGGAGTGCTAACCATTTTGTCACCAGAGATAGTCCATCTAGTCAACCCCATAATAAACTATCCCATGTCTTGACTGGGGGAAAAACCAATGTCATGATCTTTAAAAGTCCTAAAAAAAATCCCAAAAAATGATAAAAAAATCCTTAAAAAAAAAGATAAAAAGTCATGAAAAATCCCTAAAATTGAAAAAATAAATAAAAAGCATACAATAAATTTTCTTTTGTCAATCGTTAATTGTTAATAAAAAAATATTTTTGCATCAACAAGCATTGAATGGATGCCAAATGCAGCAAGTCTAAGCTTCAAAAAATTGTACATCAACTAACAAACTCATCAACTAGTCCTTAATCAAACTAATCACACTGTCTTATCAATCGATCAAGTCAATATCAATCCTTTTGTCATATGGTCATCATTTGACTTATACAGAGGATGGATATACTTGCAACGAGACAAGTCAATCTTATACGAGGTACCTCATTCCTAAAACCAAACATCATTATCATCATCAAATGAACACAACACAAACATAAAATCAATATGGTTGTTGGCTTGTTTCCCAAGTTAGTCTTATCTAATTTTGATTTTCACAAGTCATGTTCCTTTGCTTCTCTAGGATATCCACAAGTGATTTGAGAGGTTGAGATGGTTCATGACTTTATTTTACTTTGTCTGTTGTTTGTGGGAAGTTTTTAACGAAGTCCATGAACACATATTTTGGGTATTTGTGATTGACACATTCACATATGAGTAGGGTATTTAATGCAAAAAATATTGCAATGAATAAAAATGCACATGATTGCCGCACATTCCTCGATCCTTAATGCTCACACTCTCAAAGGGATGGGAACATTCCTTCTCTATATTCTAAGTGCTTGTTAAATGCAAAGGGAACATACCATCTTAATCTGTCAATATCTTAATGCAAACATTTCTATTTTTCTAAATAAAAGTTGCTCAATGAAAAAAATAATTGTTCAAAGTATGAAGATGAAAAAGAATGTGGTATTAATGTCACGTCTTGACTTTTTGTGTCTATATTTTGGAGATACTACAAACTTTGGAATTTCATTGACTGTGTTTGACTAGTTAGTTACTTTGATTAATGCTAGATATTGGATTATCATGTTTATGGATGATTAGATGTTTGATTATCATGTCTTGTGAATGTGTAGTGTAAAAATGACCACACTTCTATGAACCATTACTTGCAAGGTTTCTCAACAATGAGGCCTCACAAAGCGGCTCATAGCTCTCTATGCATGGAGTTGCAAAAGACTTATGAGTTTTGCTCTCAGCTAGAGCTACAAGAATGTGACCTTGCTAGTCAACCATGCAATGAGAGATTCAAGTGAAGACAAGGGCAAGAGTGCCAATGTCCCCAAGAATCTAAATGAAAAATGCAATGCCAATGCAACTAGTATGAATGTGCAAGACTAATCTATCAAATGAAGTGCAAATTAAGCTATAAAAAGAAGTACAATAGATTTCAAGCCCCTAATTAAGCTATGTGAGATCTATTCTATTGCATAAAAAGGAAATCTATACTAAGAATGCCATTATCATGCAACTAAGAAAGAAAATATGCAACTAAATGATGAGAGCAACAAGTCTTCAATATCCTCAAAAGCTCCAAATGCACCTAAAACCTGCAGCATAACATTAGCATAAAACATGGATATCCAAATGAAGGAGAGAGCTCTCCTTTTATAAGAAATGAAGTGAAATGGACCATGGAGATTAAGAGGCAAAAAGTTTTAATCAGCGGTGGAGCTTGAAAGATGAGCAATCCATGTGCACAAGTATCCTCCAATGAGAGTGAAGTGTTGACTTTTGAGCCTCATATGAGACAAAAAGTGTTTTTTCCCTTTTTATAAAATATGAATAATACTTTATTTGTGCAACTTAGGATAAGAGGAAAGTGGGGGCTTTTTTATTTAATCAAAAGGGGAGGAAATATTCCTTTTAATCAAATAAAGACTTAGGATAAATGGTTAGCCCAAGGATAAAAATCCAATATATGATCGAAATTAAGACTTGATCAAGAGATTGATATTGTTGAAAATATTGATTATTGATAAAAATGATTCAGGATTGATAAATCAAATAAATGGGGCCCAAAGTCTAGGCGACCATTTTTGGGTGCATACATTTGCCCCTCTTTGACTGATGTGTGATCGATTTGGGAACACATGTAGTCAAAGAATGAAGTTGAAATGTGAGATCGATCTGGGATCACAAAACAACTCAGATATGAGGTTGATTCGGGATCATATCCGGACAAAGCATAAACAAAGGCCTTTGAACATGAGGTCGATTCGGGATCACATTCAAAGTAAGAGATAAGAATCTCAAATTTGAGCGAAAGCTCACAAAAGATGTCTGAATCAAGAGAATCAAGTAATTGGGGATGAGAATCTCATAGGTACTGCCCCTCGGAATCGAAATCAAAATCAGGTAGAGAGGAGAACAACGAATTGATAAGGATTTGATCAAATCAGAAAGAAATCACAATCGAATGTAAGGGTCAAATAGGTTAACCATTAGGCAATAAAACATGCCCCAGTGAGGAAGTAGAAGAATAGAAATAGAAGACTAGAAAAGTGGATGAAAGACTAGAAAATTAGAGAGACATGGAAGGAAGAAATTCCACCAAAAATCAAATTATGCCTCAAAAGGTCAGTCAACTGCGTAGAAGAATGAGAAAATTTTGGAAACACGACTCAGATTTTGATTTCGAGTCCGAAAATGGATAGAAAATGATGTGATATGAAAGACCAAAAATGAAAGATATGATCAAGAAGAACTAGAAAATGAGCACAGTTGACCAAATAGTCCGTAGATGATAAAAAAAAGAAAAGAGAGCTCTCTCCATATGCAAGATGCAAAAACTAAACTATGATGAACCTAAGAATGCAAGCTACTATGAAAGTGGTTGACTTGCAAGGTCACAACGCTTATAGACATCTAATTATCATCATCGAGCTTTATTGGTAGCGTCGTAAGATCATACAATGCACACTAGCATAACTATGTGGATATGAATATGATCTTTATCAGATAGAAATGTGGAAATCCCACCTAGGCATCAAAGACATGTAGGTCCAGATGACTAATGCAGTGAGATCACCTAAGTTTGATATGGTGAGATTATGCTTGTATCAAGACACATGAAAAGTCAGGATAACTAGAAGTATGCACTCACACAACAGTCAAGGATAATATCTTGTCAATCCATAGTGTCAAGTAAGACCAGCATAAATGCTCATGACAGTTAGGATCAACAAAATATACCCACAAGCAGATAAAGAAAGAAAACATGCTATCATACCCTCAGTCTTCTAGCTATGCATCATCAAAAACTTCTCAGGGAGAGACCACTCATCAAAGAAATCCTCATAGACAACACACAAAGAAAAATAAAGTCAACATATCTCAATCGAGTTGATTGTTTAAGTGCGTGTGTGTTGGTCATAGAGTCAAACTCTGAGTATCATATCCGCTTAGTGAGAAATATCGCATCATACGAGACTGTTGGGTAAGACACCTGATAAGTGTTAAGAAACACTCGACGCAAGGGTAGTGTTGAGAAACACTGTTTGAAATTTTTTGGGACTTTTATAATTTTTAGGATTTTTGAATATATAATTTTTTTGGTGAAACATCAAAGCGTCTATTGCTAAGATTTCACTAGGATGCTCTTTTTTTTTCAGGACATTTTATGATTTTTAGAATTTTTTCAGCATCATATATCAATTTTTTGGGTATTTTTTCAGGATCATAAAATATGTACAAAAGATGCCCCTAGACAGAATGGGCATCAAACTCTTTAAGCAAGATCACATCGTGCAGTCCCAATGTCTAGTAAGGTGAAGGACAAGATGGATTAGCAAGCTAGTGAACGAAATGGAAGACATGAGAATGAAGGAGAGTGAAGGGAAGACATCCTCAAAGGCAAACTCCTCAAGAGTACCCAAGCTAGGGAAAAATTGTCATGCAAAGCACTTTTGGACAAGCAATGAGAGGCTAGCATAGGATAAGTCACAAAAGTACATTACAAAAGAAGGAAGGATGCAGTCCAAAGGAGTAGACATGTCAAGAGGCTTCATATCATCATGTTTTACTCTTTTTTTTTTTTTTAGATCAAGATCAAAGGGAAAAAGGACAGCGAAAGGCTAGAATGAATGAAGGAAAATAAATATGAAGGCTAAACATGAATGGAATGAAAGCAAGATCATTGTAAGATAGCTCACAAGATAGCCAAATGTTCGTGTATAATTCAACCTTGTCAAGATCAAAGATGGAAGATGAAATGGATGAAACATGTAGAAGAACTACGCATGATGCC
Source organism: Chamaecyparis obtusa (assembly GCA_027943335.1). Lineage (NCBI taxonomy): Eukaryota > Viridiplantae > Streptophyta > Pinopsida > Cupressales > Cupressaceae > Chamaecyparis > Chamaecyparis obtusa. Next base: position 265,314 of record BSBK01004733.1, read on the forward strand.
TGATTGCCAGGTTTTCATCATGGTACTTATCCAAGGCGCCACAAGGGAGTGGTTTTCACCATAGGATGAATTTATTTCTTTTTACTTTTGCTACCAAGGTGCCTGTTTCCAGGTTTTCACCATGGCACATTTTCAATTTTTTCATTTTTTTCTTTTTTGTTTTCATTTTTGAATTTTTGAATTTTATCTTTTTCAGAAGAAAGCAAGCCTTTAGGTAATGCTCCTCAAAAGGATAAATCATTGATATACCAAGGATCCAAAATGATATGCTCAAAGATGTTGAAGGGGAAAGGAAGACGCAAGAGGAAAATGGAGGAAAAAGTTTTATGTAAAGCGAGTGAGGTTGGAAGATAGGAGGAATAGGAAAATGAGGAAAAAGGATAGAAGGTAGAAGGCAAGATCAACGTCAATACACACCTTGAAGGGTGACGGGAAAAATGGAGGAAACGTAAACCATATTCTAGTCCAAGTGCGAACCATATTCTGGTTCATTATTGCTATCTGACTCCTCAAAGAGAGGATTGGTGTGCTTGTTATAATTCTCAAATATGAATGGAGGAATACGAGAAGGAATATGGAAAATGTTTAGTAGAGGTTGTGGTTCAGGCGTATGGAATGGAAGAATGTTTTTGGAAAAAGATGAAGTGGAAGCCTTTGGAAGCTTGAATGTCAACTTCACTTGTTGTTCAACATGAGACTCTCTTAAGAGAGATCTTGGAATCCATATAGCCATTGGCTTTTTATTTCCTTTTGATGATTTAGAGAGAATATCTTGAATGATGGATTTTGGAACCCATACTTGTCTTGTAGTTTTCTTCTTAGATATCTCTTTTGACTTTATGCTTCCATGTCGTTTAGAGGGGACATGGTGATCTTCTTTTTTTGATGGATTCTTGTATTGCTTATTTTTCTTGTATTGAACATTCAAGTTACTTCCAAAAGACTTGGGACTTGTGGAAGAAGAAGGACGATACGACTGGTTTAGATGGGTGGGTGGATGAAAAGGATTCAAGGGTATGTATCTATGTTGATCTTGAGGAAAGATAGGAGATGGAGGGATGTAAGGACCCAAAATGGATGACAAATTAGGATAATTAGGAGGGGAAAGTGAAGGGACATAAGGACCCAAGATGGAAGGAAGACATGAAGCCCTTAGTATTGGTGGAGGAGGTCCAAGGATGGATGTGGAAGATGCAAAAGGATAATCAATAAGTTCATCAACGTCTATATCACAACCAAGGATATCAGCATCTTTAGAATGAGCATTAGGATTTTCAACAGGATCATGCACATCTTGAATAGGAGCACCTTCTTTGACAAGATTGTTCGTAGCTTGCGAAGACTTAGGAAGAGTAGAAAGTGGAAGTGAACATGGAGTGGTAGAACAAGAAGATGGAAGACTTTGCTCTTGACAAGTATCATTGGGTAGCATAAGCGTATCAACTTTATTTTGATTTTCAATAGGTTTTACATCATAAGTAATGACACCATTTTTAATAACCTTAATGGAAGTATCATCTTTGGAAAGTGCAAGTGTGGTAAGGTTATTTTGATTATCAATAAGCTCAACGGTGTAAGTAGTAGCTTAATCTTGCTTAGGAGATGGTGGAATGAATGCGAAAGAGCGTAGAGGATCAAAAGAACCATAAAGTGGAGGAGACACATCATGAAGAGAATTGGATGATATGGAGGGTTCCTGATCTTGATCTTTATTTATATTCTTTTCTTTTTCATTTTTAGAGTCCTTTTGACATGGAGCCACTTCTAAGGACAAGGAAGCATGTTGGAATTGTATGGAAGACTTTGGAAGAGGTGGTGAAGGACTAGCTGAAATAGGCATTATAGCGGATGAAGGCTTAGGCTCTTTAGGTTTGACATTATTGAAAGTATTTGCAGCCAAGTGAAGGTTATCTTGAGTATCTTTAAGAGGTGGCCCTTGAGGATAACTATAGGGAACCGCATGGAAAGTCTTAGGATCTTTGTTGGATGAAGGATTTGTGAAAGATTTGGATGACTCATAAGATTTAGGAAGTGTGTGGGTATTGGAGGAAGTGGCGGATGGAAGGGGACCATCACAAGACAAAGGTTCAACATTAACATGATCTTGTTGGAGAGTGTAATCTTTATTTTCAGCATGAGAGTTTTTAGACAAGACATGCTCATAGTATCTTCGTTTATAATCAGCACGAAAAGCTTTCTCTTCCTCAATAGAAGCAGATGTATCATATTGTTCACAACAAATATCATAATTTCTCTCAAAATCAGAATCATATGGATCACCATCACAATCTATCCAATAGGATGACCCTTTAGTAAGCCTAAGCACACGACGAGGAGGACTCTTAGGAACATAGGTGCCATAAGTATTGCTACATTGTCCATCATCATAGTCATCAAAGGTAGGTGTGTCACTCTTTGTGGAAGAGACATCACAAGGATTATCATGTTGCTCTTTATGGTATGTCTTCTGAAGAGAAGTAAGACTCTTAGGAGAAGTAGAAGAAGAATGAGATCATGAAGAAGAGGAAATTGAAGACTTAGTGGAAGAAGAATATTTGGATAATGAGGAATTCGAATGATGTTTAAAAGAGTCATGATAAGATTTGGAAGATGAAGAATGTGAATAGTGTTTAGAAGAATCATGATAAGATTTAGAAGATGAAGAATGTGAATGACGTCTGGAAGAGTCATGATAAGACTTGGAAGGTGAAGAAGAATGAGAAGATTTAGATGATGAAGAATGTTTGGAAGAAGAAGATTGTGATATGATCATGTTTATGATTCTAGCAAAGGCATCTGATTTAATCATCTTTTCTTTTATTTTTTCTATAAATTCATCACTCATGAGAATTTTGGAGGAACAACACTTTTCAAATATGTCAATGAGCTCAAGATCATCTATTCTTAATAAAGGTTCCAAAGCTAGATAGTTAAGATTCATGGTTCCAAAAGAGGAGAAATCAAGCATAGGAATGATAGAAAAATAGAGGAATGCAAACTAGATAGTAGAAGAAAAAGAATCAAGAAGAAGAAGAAGAATTTCCCAAGGGAATAGAAGACTTTAGAAGAACATGGGAAATGGAGAAGAAAGAAGAAGACTAAGAGCCATCTTGTGCAATTGATACCATAACATTCATTGAGATGTTGAGCAACATGACAACACCTAGGATCTAAGATCTGGACTGACCAAGGAAGACTGAAAATAGAAGACCCTTGGTAATAGGATGACCTCACAAAATGTCAACACCAAACTAGGATAATCAAAGTTCTCTATTGTCCAAAGAGAAATGAAAAGATAGAAGAAGGGGCTTTACCAACACTGTCAAAGAGGTGCTTTAAATCAAAGGGTGACTACCCTTGCACTTTTGAATCAGGAGGTTGGACTAGGCCAAAATATCATTGAAATTGAGATTAAATGAAAATTATTTGGACAATAAGAGTACGAGAATTTCCCCAAGAATGTAGCTCACAATTCTAGAGATAAACTTTCTCACCAAGAACAACCTTCTAATGCAATATTTCTCTTTGGCTAATGTGATACTGATGTTGATCTTGACCAATTTGTGCAAAATTTTGATTTTTTAAGGTCTAATTTCAAGTTTTCGAATGTGAGGGTGAAAATGTCTGATTTCTATCACAAATTCAATAGCAATTAGATAGGTTTGCAAACAGTATGGGATTAAACATGTCTCCAAACACTTGAAACAAGGGCAAAAGCAACCTTGCCAAGACAAACACTTGTGATATCAAAAATAAAATTGCACCCTATGAATGCTACCGATTGTTTGTATGTTGAGAACGTTTACACTAGTATCACACAATCGAAGACAATTCAAACAATTACTACCTACAAGACAAGGCTCAATACTTACCAACTTAGCCCACAACTTGATGCCCCCTTGCCTCACACCAAGTGGTTACCCACAAGAGATATTGGCTTTTTCGTGGAAGTGTCAAACGACACAACCAAAGGGACACATATGGTGAGTATCTTAAGGTGATCTGCGTAAACCACTTGGATCAATCCTTGCACTAAGAAGATAAGCGGCTAAAAGAAGGTGGCTTCTATCTAATGGTTCTTAATAAGGATTTCCGTTCACAACACCCCTCTTGCTCCTCATAAAGGACTAGGACCTTGCGGCCTCAAGAGTACCTTAAGCATTCTTGTTCAATATTTTCCCCATGGTCGCAATCCCATGAGCTACTCACATCAAACGAAGATAAGTGTTATGTCTACCAAGGTTTTTGGTGTCCTTGATAGCCTTGAGATTATAGTGAGTTGGAATCACTTGCCACCAAGGAAAATGATGACAAGGTTGTCCCCACTTGAGTCGTTCCTCTTGATTGCTCAAGAGCAGGCCCGCTAAAAGATCCTAAACTAAACAAAGAAGTGGATCAACTCTTGAGGTTCAAGGTTTTTGATTCACCATAAGGGTGAAGAGCATACTCCCCTATCTCAAGAATCTCTCCCAAACACACCAAGCAAGTTCATTTACCCTCTTGTTTTCAAAATTCAAAGATGGGTCAAGATTTTCTGGTTCACCAAAATGGTGAAGAGCATACTTCTCCTACCACCCAAGAATTCTTACAACAAGATCTTAAGTGCCTAATAAATGAAACAACTAGTTTTTACCACACTTAAAAAGGAAAGCAAATAAACAAGCAAGATTTTTTTTTTGTTTTTATGCTTGGGCAGCCCTACAAAAACCATTAGTAGCCCTCTTTGACATGCGTTCTTTTGACAAATTTCAAGTAATGAGAGCACCTACAACCACAACTTGTTAGACCAACAAGAGTTAGGAGAATCAAAATCCAAAATCTACCAATGATTAGTACATAAAAAATTAGATAATCTGCAAAAATAACTGATCAAATGATAAAATCTGAAAATAAAACCATCATGGTTGGATTAGGCTCGGAAAGACCTTTCCAACGATATATCACACTTAAACTTTTGATACCATTTGCAAAATTTTTAAAAAAATGAGCACCCATTTTCCAGAGTGGCACGAATTTGAAAACGCTAAAATTTTCAAAAAATTTCAAAAAGATAGCTAAGAACCCAAAACTTGCAAGATAGATAAAATAGCTCAAAAATAGCTCATTGTCGGGTACAGACACAGTCCAGACACCAGTATCGCGCGATACTTCGCACTATACTGGGGCGATACTTTTAGTCTGCGTGATATTTCGCCTTATGCCAGGTGATATACCTTAGTACTGGTGGGCGATATACTCCAGGCGGGTCGAGCGATAGTCCATCAGGGGCGAACTATCACGCGATATTTCTCTTCAAAGCAGGCGATATTTCTAGCAAGCGCGAAGTATCGCACCGCTATACAAAGGTATATCGTGCGATATTTCTGAGAAGTATCACGCGATACTCTGAGACAGAAAACCAGAGACTAAAAATCAAGCCGAAAATTGACGAAAATTTTGATGGAAAATGCAAAATTAAAGGGACAAAGCTAATCTACTTAGCCCCACGGTGGGCGCCAGAAATGTGTAGTGTAAAAATGACCACACTTCTATGAACCATTACTTGCAAAGTTGCTCAACAATGAGGCCTCACAAAGCGGCTCATAGCTCTCTATGCATGGAGTTGCAAAGGACTTATGAATTTTGCTCTCAGCTAGAGCTACAAGAATGTGACCTTGCTAGTCAACCATGCAATGAGAGATTCAAGTGAAGACAAGGGCAAGAGTGCCAATGTCCCCAAGAATCTAAATGAAAAATGCAATGCCAATGCAACTAGTATGAATGTGCAAGACTAATCTATCAAATGAAGTGCAAACTAAGCTATGAAAAGAAGTACAATAGATTTCAAGCCCCTAATTAAGCTATGTGAGATCTATTCTATTGCATAAAAAGGAAATCTATACTAAGAATGCCATTATCATGCAACTAAGAAAGCAAATATGCAACTAAATGATGAGAGCAACAAGTCTTCAATATCCTCAAAAGCTCCAAATGCACCTAAAACCTGCAGCATAACATTAGCATAAAACATGGATATCCAAATGAAGGAGAGAGCTCTTCTTTTATAAGAAATGAAGTGAAATGGACCATGGAGATTAAGAGGCAAAAAGTTTTAATCAGCGGTGGAGCTTGAAAGATGAGCAATCCATGTGCACAAGTATCCTCCAATGAGAGTGAAGTGTTGACTTTTGAGCCTCATATGAGACAAAAAGTGCTTTTTCCCTTTTTATAAAATATGAATAATACTTTATTTGTGCAACTTAGGATAAGAAGAAAGTGGGGGCTTTTTTATTTAATCAAAAGGGGAGGAAATATTCCTTTTAATCAAATAAAGACTTAGGATAAATGGTTAGCCCAAGGATAAAAATCCAATATATGATCGAAATTAAGACTTGATCAAGAGATTGATATTGTTGAAAATATTGATTATTGATAAAAATGATTCAGGATTGATAAATCAAATAAATGGGGCCCAAAGTCTAGGCGACCATTTTTGGGTGCATACAGTGAATACCATATTATGGTTATACCTTAATTTACGTTATTATGCATCGTAATGATATGTAATATGAATGGTTGAATATGAAAAGAAATGAAATGAAATTAATGATGCAATTTATTATTGATTATAGATTATGAATTTTGGTAATAACCCAGACTAATGAAAATTTGAGTGGTGTAAGTTGTGGACAAGTTAGAAGGCGAGAATGGGGCCTAGGTAGAAGAAGTTAGCACTCTAGCTGTAATAGAAATGATAGAATCTGACACTCACACACTTACTTAGAAAGATGATTATGTCAGTTTTAATGATTTTCTCATCCTATACTCACACATTCACTTAGAAAGATAATTATGTCAGTTTTAATGAATTTCTCATCCTATCTCCAAAATTAACTTCTGAAATGTGTGTGTGTGTGTGTGTGTGTGTGTGCATGCGCCCACACAAACACATTAGAATATTTAGATATAACTATGTGGTATTTTTATATGCGAAGTAGTGATAGGTAAGAATAACTATACAATTTATTTGAGTAATTGCACTTATATCGTCATTTGAAATAAATGTTGTGAGTATTTTTCTTAGTCTAAAATTTATTTCTTAGAAATAATTATAATTATCAACAATATATTAAAATTGATATTATAAAAAATAAAAGAAATATAATAACAAAACAAAATAATAACGATGTAAAAAATATAAAATAATTTATGCTAACTAAATTGTGAAAATAAATAGTTAAGATAGATTGCATTTATTAAGGGTGTTCTTTTGTTTCCTTTATTTATTGAGATAAAATCAATAATTATTACACCTTATCAAAACCTTTATTAAACAACTACTATGGGCATGGAAAGTCAAGAAGCCCATGCTCCATTAGTTAAATACCATACCCATTTATTAAAGTCATGCTTATCTCAAAAAATATATCTCTATAAGCATTTAAAAAGGGAAGGTAAAAAAAAATTAGTAGGGGATGTTGAGACTTGAATAAAAGAAGAGATTTTGACACAAAATTCACGAAGAATTGATAGAAGGGAAATCAATATCACTTTGGGGAAACAAATTAGGTAGGAGAAAGGATTGATTCATATCCAAGTTCCTTTTGAATTTTCTATCTTAGTCTTAATATTTTATTTCTAAACATAATTGTTGAAGACAGATTGTATAAATAGCATTTATATTGTCTATTGAGTTGGGTTTTAATCTCTAGACCATTTCAATTTTGTATGAATAAATTTCTAGTGCTGGTGTCATTTATTTTATTTTGGTGTGTTTTTATTTTTGTTGAGCCAAGAGTTTCCCCTCCTGATAGTCGTTGTTGTCAAAAGAACAAAAAAAAAGGAGCTTTATAATTATACATAGATAAAAGAGAAGTGAGAATATCAAAAAAAGTTTTTCATCTGCCAATTTCATTTATGAGAAGTTCTAACATTTTCTTTTTGAAAAAAAACCTCTTTTCCATGTTTCTTTCCTTGCTTCATATCCTACAATAATTGTAAATTATGCAAATTCTTTTGGGAATTCTGCTATGTATTTTCTCCACAACTTGATGAACTAATACGTTGTTTTAGAAGGTTTTCTTTTGCCACAATAGGAATGGGCATAGGAAAGGGTCAACAAAATTATCATTAAACATGGCTGCTTGTTCTACTCATCTTCTCACATCCTGACATGTAGCATAGATTTTAGATGTTGAAATAGTCAAAGCTTTCACTTAATAAGTTTATCAGGTAGTCATTGCATATTATCCATGTTGTTCGCATAGTATCTACATCCCTATAATTTCAAGTTGCTTTGAATTTGGGGGGAAAACAGTTGTAGAGTCCAATTTTATTCTTGTCAATTTTTTTGTAGTCATTGCCTATCATGTGATGACAATGTTTTTATTTCCAAATCTTCTAAACAATTATTAGTTTGTGTTTTCCTAAGCCTCGCTGAGCTATTTTTATTTAAAGTGCATATGTCCCTTTTCAAGTTCCCAAATGAACATTTAGAAGCCTTTGCATTTGCTGATAGTGTAGAGGATGATATATTTAGTCAAATATTCTTCCACTTCTCTAAAGTCACACATTAACTCATGGAAATCCAAACATATAAGAAAAAAAGAATGAAATTTAAATCTTCTTGGCATTTATTTTCTTATATCTTCTTCCTAGGGAAAAAAAACACATAAGCCTTCTAATTACATAAACAACTCATAGTAGCATAAGTTACATGTTATTTGGAAATTTGTAGAGAATGAATTCCATGAGATTCCTCTCTATTCAAAGAATAATTAGAAAAAGACATTGGTTTTAAGAAAATATATAATTGAGTATAAGAATTTCTTAAAGAAAAAGATATACAAAATTTTTGGTATAAGAAGTAGTTAATGCAATTATGATTTTATTAAATGTAAGATTTGAATTTTATTTCTAGAACTTGTGGTCATAAGATGAATAATATTTAGTTTGGAAGAAATAATAATTTTATATTTTATTTATAAAATTAATTTGGAGGAAATGAATTAAATGAATTGTATAAAGTTTTAAATTTAAATGTCTATAACAATGATTTAGTTAATAAATTATAAGTGAGTTGTATTAGTAGTTTTTAAATATCTTTTTATTCTTTTGTGAAGAAAGACAATTATAAAAATGGTTCAAATCTAATTCGATTTGATTCTTTTGAGATTTTTAAATAATGGGTTCAAATGTTTTTTTTAGAAAAAAAGGCGGGTAGTTTTCTCTTGTGCTTAACACGGAAGTGTATTATAGAATGTGTTATTTTTTTTTCCTTGCATGGGTATCTGTATGTCAAGGATGGGTGCCGAATGTGGGTAACATGGAAGGATAGGTTTTTGTTTTATACAACTTATCTACCAGGATACTGGTAACAATAATGCTTTCGGCAAAGCGATTATTTTCATTAATTTGATACTAGTCAATGATCATGGTTATTACTCTTTGCCATATCATTGTGTACATGCTACATTATTGTATGAAATGTAGAGGCTAAATTATTGTATGAAATGTTAGATAGGACACAGTACTGCATCATATTCCATTTGATTTGTTGATTCTGGTTTTCTAAGTTCTTTGTGCAAGGTCGAGCGCTCGACCTTTCATGTTGAGTACTGAGGGAGATAACACCTCTGAGGAGCTAACCACTCTATGGATGGGAAGAGAAAGCATTTGGACTTCATTCTCGTCCTCGAGTAGAGGGAGAGTAGTTTGATGGCTAAAGGAGGCAAGATGATGTATAGTATTGCTTTATGTTTCATATGATGTATCGACCCTTTAGTGGTCCATTTGTATCATGATCCTCTGATGTATCGACAAGTAGGTCAATCTTGTTGTGATTATATTGTTTATCTCATGCGCAACATAAATTTTTGTAACATTTGTTCCTTTACAATATTACTCTTTATCAACTTTGGATGATCTGCGTTATTTTCAGACTATTTGTGTTATGTGGATGTTAGTACATTACAATTAATGAATTCTAGATTTCAATGATGAATTAGTTTCCCACATAATCCATCTTATCAATTCTAAATCTAGTCATGTCACTAATATTTATTCTATCAATCAATTGGTCAATCAATTTATCAAAATGATCAAATTAGTCAACCGTCAAATTAATCAAATCATTCTATTAGTCATCAATCAATCAATCACTCATCACTTGTCTTGTATAAGATATGTCTTTCCTAAAACTAGACATCGTCATTTGTCTTATACAAGATGTATCTTTCCTTAGACTAGGTGTTGTCGCTTGTCTTATATAGGATATGTTTTCCTTGAAATCAAACATTGTCGCTAGTCTTATATAGGATGGGTCCTTCTTGAAACCAAACATGATTCTTATCAACAATCTTTGTGTTCGATGTCAATCACATGGACATAATAACCTACTCAAATTCTTTACTAGTTACTAACTATTCTTTTTTTCATCATTTCATTTAACATTCATCATTTCATCTAACATTCATCATCTTCTTTCGAAAGATCATTCATGCCTTTCTTACATAAACAATCTCTCAAGGGGGCACAATAATACCTCGTCATCAGCTTGTTCTTGTTGAGGCATACTAGGGCAAATTTTTCATAATTGATTCTTTGAAACATTCCCTGAAAACACATTGTCTCAAAGAGGGGCAAAATGTAGACATTAAAAATTGTCTCATTGCTTGCACGCGACATTTTATTTTCATATAAATTAATTATTTATTGTTTAATTAATTAGTGTCATTCTTCTAAATTTGAATTTTAAATTGTCATTTCCCTCCACTTTCTAATAATTGAATAATTTTAATTACTTATTTAATTATGTAACAATAATTTAATATTCCTACAAGATTACCCAGTTATACTTCTAAAAATTAATTAAATGATATTATTGTTTAATTAATCTCTCTTCTCAATATTAATTAAATAATCAATTATTTAATTAAATTAATTCTTCTTCTTTTTGTCATCCCAATTAAATAAGTTTTTTAATTATTTAGTTTACTATCTTCTATAATTAAATAAATTATATGCATTTAATTATTCCCCTTTTCCAATGCTAACTAAGTCTTTTGAAAATTGTAAGGTACTAATATCTATGTAACACAAATAATTCAAAAAAAAAAATGCAGATCATCCAAAGTCGATAAAGAGCAATATTATAAAGGAACAAATGTTATAAAAAATTTCTCACAGATGAAATAAGACACTATAATTACACTAAGATCAACCTACTTGTCGATACAACATATGATAATGATACAAATGGACCACTAAAGGGTCGATACATCAGATGAAGCATAAATGATACTATACATCATCTTGCCTCCTTTAGCCATTATATTACTCTCCATCTGCTAAGATTGAGGATGAGAATGAGGTCTAGATGCTTTCTCCACCTAGCCATATAGTGGTTAGCTCGTCAAAGGTGTTAGCTCCCTTGGTGATCAACATGAAAGGTTGAGTGCCCGATCCTGCATGGAGAACCTAGCAACCTAGAACTGGCACGCCAAATGGAATATGGTGCAACATTATGTCTTATCTAATATTTTATAACATAATGTAGCATCTACACAGTGGTATGACATGGAGTAATAACCATAAACACTCACTAGTATCAGATGAATGCAAATAATCACTTTGGTCAAAGCATAAGAAAGCCAATTTTCTTGGTAGATAGGTCAGAAAAACCAAAGGCCTATCATTCCTTGTTACCCCATATTCGACATTCACCCATAAAATAAAAGCATACATGAATAGAAAAGAAAAAGAATTTTAAGGAATAATATAAAAATAAATAAATATATCACCTGCTATATTTCTCTTTCAATTTCTAGGAAAGCTATGTTTACAAGAAAATGTTTAAAGACAAAAATGAACATCACTTCTCAAAATACAAGTAATTTCAAATCAAATATTTAATATAATATACACATAAGTTAAAAAAATATAAGACAAATATACATTGTATATAACAATAATTTTATAAAAAAATAAAAAACAACAGTAAATTCTTATTTTATTATAATAAAGGCAAAATCTAAATCTAATATTTCTTGCATGATTAAATAATTTCTCTTTCAATTTCTAAGAAAACTAGGTTTACAAGAAAATGTTTAAGAACAAAAATGAGCATCACTCATAAAATACAAGTAATTTCAAATCAAATATTTAATATAATATACACATAAGTTAAAAAATATATAAGACAAATATACATTGTATATAACAATAATTTTATAAAAAACAAACAAACAAAAGTAAATTCTTATTTTATTATAATAAAGACAAAATCTAAATCTAATATTTATTGCATGATTAAATAATTTCATATTTAAAATATATTCATTCCTTCTAGTTTAATTTAAATCCCTTCTTTCTAGCTTATGAGATTTAAGTGGCCCCCTTCTAAATCTTAACTTCTCAAGCTAATAAACTAATTCATTCTCTAGTTTAATTCTCTCCCAAAATTCTTATAGTGGAACCCATGGAAAACTTAATATTTTTATAATATCCTTTAAATAAAAACTTAATATTCTTTGGGATGATTTTTATTTTTTTTTGGTCTATAACAATTTTTTTGTATTGATAAGAAGAGAATACATAGAGATATCTGTCGTAAGGCTTACATGCATGCCTTCATGCAACCATAGCATAACCAGATAAGAAGGAAGGGAGGAAGAAGTGAAGAAACACCCCGTGGGCCCAAACAGGGAAAAAGAGCTAGAGGAAAGGCTGGAGGGAAACCAACAATACATAAGAGCAGAAGAAGAGAGAGAAGGAGCTAGTCCCAAGACAAAGAAGGCCAAAATCAATAGACGGGGGCAAAAAATGAAGCCAAAACTTCATTAGGTAGCATGTTGCTTTCCTTTCCGCTAACCACGCTTATTTCGGGGGATGTCCTTGAAAACAACCTTATCTCGCTCCTCCTACGATTTGCAAAGGTCAGATAATAGAGCTTTCAAATGGCTCCACTTGACTCCAATGTCCTGCTAATAAGCCTCCTCATCTACTTTGCCCCACCACCAGAGGAAAGGAACATGGCCGAACTCAAACCCATCTTTGATCTCTTCAAAACATTTGCTATAATCGAAGCCATGACTAGGAACAACCCATTCCAAGATGGAGTCAAGGCCAAGCAAAAGATCCTTATCAAAAAGAAGTTCGATTAGGTGCTTAAACTCCATTTCTGGTTCACCAAGCTACAAGGCCCATGCAATCACAAGAGAGATGATATCGATGTTGGAACAACATTTTGCATGTTGCTCCTAGTATTGACTTCCCAGCACATCCAAAACTGCATTAGCCAGAGCCTCATGTTTAATGTTCAGAAGTCCCATTATGCATTCACGGCTTGCAGGGCCCTCAACCTCTTTCTGTTGTTTCATTGTGCGCATAGAGAAAGTCTCCTCCATCTAAGAACAAGAAAAAGGAAAACTGGTAATGAAGGGAGTAAATATCAGCAATATAAAAACAACCAGGAGAAAGAAGGAAGAAAGGAGAGCCGATGGTCAACAAGCATCCTCTGTCAAGAGGACACTGAGAGCGCCGCATGGAACCATCAAGCACAAAAGAGTCTGCAACCGTTAGGAGAACAATAGTTCATCATGCAACTGCTAGCAGAAGGACAAGAAATCCAAGGCGTCGAAGAGAACAAAGTCCAGCGCTCGATCCAAAGCTGCAAAGACAAGAAAAGGACTATGGCCATGGAGGGGATCACGTGTAACACAAGATGGAGGAGGAAACACAAGGAAAAGGGCACATCCTGTCAAGAGAAGAAGAATGTAGAGACCTACAACATCAGTCAATCAAAGAGTCAGAGGATCTAGAAAAAGTTCTGAGATGACCTCATTAACATTCTCTAAATTTGTTGCCCATTTCGAAATAATGTCAGCCTCCATGTTGCCTTCCCTAAAGACATGGCTGATTTTAAACTCTGAAAAATAATGTAGGAGAAGAGAGATCTCATTCAAGACATTCACAAGGTGCCAAGCCTGAATAACACCATTTTTAATTGCATTCACAATGATAAGAGAGTCTCCTTCCAGATGGACACATTGTAGATTCATCTGCTTAGCCAATTGAAGAGCCAAAAGAGCAACCCTGGCTTCTGCAAAATTATTGGACCCAAATTTAAGCCTCTGGGCAGCTAAAGCCAGAACATCCCCATTCCAATCCTTGGCAATAACCCCAGCCCCCGATGGATCAGGATTCCTCCGAGAGGCACCATCAAAGTTGATTTTAACCCATCCTTGATCCGGCTTCAACCATTTAACATGAGCTCTAGAAGTGGACTGGGCACGAGCATCTTGAATATTCCCACTTTGAAATTTTAAACAAGGCCAATTATGGTGAAGCAAACTGTCTGAATGAGAATAAACATACCTGCCATTAGAAGAGAGGATAGCAGCTTTCATAACCTCTTTAATCGAGGTGCAGATAGAAGACTTAATGCTAAGAATGGAGCGTTCCTTATCCTGAAAAATCCTCTTGTTCCTTTCCTTCCATAATTCCCAAACCACAATAGAAGGACTCACCTTCCATAAACTAGATAAAGCCGAAGAAGATAAAGGGACTAGCCAGCTCTGAAAGACTGCTTTAACCTCATGCTGAAGAGGACCAAAAAAATTTAGCTTTTCCTTAACCATATTCCAACTGTATGCACCCTAAAATGGTCGCCTAGACTTTGGGCCCCATTTATTCAATTTATAAACCCTGAATCAATTTTATCAATAATCAATATTTTCAACATTATTAATTTCTTGATGAAATCTTAATTTCGATCATATATTGGATTTTTATCCTTGGGCTAACCATTTATCCTAAGTCTTTATTTGATTAAAAGGAATATTTCCTCCCCTTTTGATTAAATAAAAAGCCCCCACTTTCCTCTTATCCTAAGTTGCACAAATAAAGCATTATTCCTATTTTATAAAAAGGGAAAAAACACATATGAGGCTCAAAAGTCAACACTTCACTCTCATTGGAGGATACTTGTGCACATGGATTGCTCCTCTTTCAAGCTCCACCGTTGATTAAGACTTTTTGTCTCTTAATCTCCATGGTCCATTTCACCTCATTTCTTATAAAAGGAGAGCTCTCTCCTTCATTTGCATATTCATGTTTTATGCTAATGTTATGCTGCAGGTTTTAGGTGCATTTGAAGCTTGAAGACATTGAAGACTTGTTGCTTTCATTATCTAGTTTATATTTGTTTTCTTAGTTGCATGACCATGGCATCATAGATTAGATTTCTTTTTATGCAATAGAATAGATCTCACATAGCTTAATTAGGGGCTTGAAATCTATTGTACTTCTTTTCATAGTTTGGTTTGCACTTCATTTGATAGATTAGTCTTGCACATTCATACTAGTTGCATTTGCATGGCATTTTTCATTTAGATTCTTGGGGACATTGGCACTCTTGCCCTTGTCTTCACTTGAATCTCTCATTGCATGGTTGACTAGCAAGGTCACATTCTTGTAGCTCTAGCTGAGAGCAAAACTCATAAGTCCTTTGCAACTCCATGCATAGAGAGCTATGAGCCGCTTTGTGACGCCTCATTGTTGAGCAACCTTGCAAGTAATGGTTCGTAGAAGTGTGGTCATTTTTACACTACACACCAACAATCAACAGTAAAAGGGCATTGAATAAGCAGATGATCAACATCTTTTGAGGCATCCTTGCACATAACACATCTAGTCGGGCCATGAAGACCAAATCGCTTCCTTCGTTCAGTAGTTAAGATTCGATTATGGACAGCCAACCAGGCAAAAGCCCCAGCTTTAGGAAGGCAATGCTTATCCCAGAATAAAGTGGTAGGCCAAGAGATGGGAGCCACATCCTCCTCTAGGGATAGATAGCCCAGCTTTACAGAATAAACACCACTACTAGCACGACACCATATCAGATTATCACTCTGATTACTCCTAGTGAAGCTCCTTTGCTACAATAGGTCTTGCATTACAGCCTTCTGTTGAGGAGATAAGTCAAGGGGATCTAAACATTTCCATTGCCACACCGGGCCAAGGATAGTTTCTTTACATTCTAAATAATCAGAGACCTTCGGACCCTAACAATTAGTAAAAAACTGGCTCAAGTCGTAATATCTGTCATCATCCTTCAAAGATGGATGGTTATTCCATGAGTCTACCCAAAATAAGGCTTTAGAGCCATCCTCAACACTCCAAGAGACATGCTGATTGATGACATGTCTGCAGTCTAAAATGAAGTTCCAAATTGAAGAGCCCCGAGGAGGGTTAGCAATAGTGAGAATTCTTTCATCAGAAGAAGAGTCTAAGTATTTAACACGTAAAATTTTAACCCATAAACTGTCTGGTTGACAACACATAAACCAAACCAATTTTGCACCCAGAGCTAAGTTCATCTTTCTCCATTCTTTCAAACCAGTGCCTCCAAATACTTTGCTCTTACAAATTTTTTCCCAAGCAAGGAGGGGCCATCTGTCACCAGCACCGTCCCCGTTCCAAAAGAACTTCCTCATACGGGTCATAATAGAGTCTAAGACTTTATGAGGAATTTTGAAGTAGCTCATAGAATAAATAGGAATAGCAGAGATCACAGATTGAAGAAGCAGAATTCTGCCAATTGAAGAGAGCCACCTACTTTTCCAACCATCCATTCTATTCAAACAAGAATCCATAAGATTCTTCCATAAGTGTGGTTTAGAAGCACCATCAAATAAGGGCACACCTAGATATTTACCTAGGAGCCTGCCAATTTTAATATCTAGTGTTTCACTAATGCGAGCTTGAACACATCGCTCAATATTATAAAAGTAAATCTCAGATTTATGCCAATTGATACACTGACCAGTAGCCAGACTATAACTATCCAGAGTTGCCTTAATAACACAAGCTTCTTCCACTGAAGCCACACCCATAAGGAAGTTATCATCCACAAATTGTAGATGAGTAGTGGCTTCAACACCCTCTGCAATCTAAATACCTTTCCACTGTCCATCCAACCTTTTCTTCTTAACAAGCTTGCCAAAAACCTCAGCCATAATTATGAATAAAAAAGGGGCAATCGGATCACCCTGTCTAATGCCATTAGTGGTTTCAAAAAAGCCTTGGGGGTTGCCATTCACAAGAATAGAGAGACGTGGTGTGTTAATGCAACTCACAATCCATTTCACCCAACTCTCTGCAAAGCCAAATCTTCTAAGGACATTGAGCAAAAAAGGCCTATTCACATTGTCATAAGCTTTTTTGATGTCAAGCTTGATCATCATTCGACTGACATTAGCTGACTTTACAGTATGGACAACCTCATGGGCTATTAGGATCCCTTAAAAAATTGACCTATTTGGTGCAAATCCACTTTGTTCCTCTGAGATGATGTTCCCTAAGACTTGCTTAAGTCTATTAGCTGGTACTTTAACAATGATTTTATACACCATATTACATAAAGCAATAGGTCTAAAGTCGTCAAAGGTCATATAATTTGACTTCTTTGGGATGAGAGCAATAAAAGTATTGTTGAAATCTTTAAGCATAAACCCTTCCACTCTAGACTCCTCCACAACTTGCCATAAATCCTATCCTAAGATATCCCAAGACTTCTGAAAAAAAGAGAGCTGGGAATCCATCAGGGCTTGGTGCTTTATCTCCACCTAATCCAAAAAGAGCAATTTTCACTTTAGCTAAAGAAACAGGATCCATCAACATTTTATTTTGGGCCTCCGAAATACAGCTAGGGATAAGATTTAAGAGCTCTTTAGCCTCCGGTTGAAGTTGATCTTGTTGAGTGAAAATATTTTGAAAAAACTCCACAGCAGTATGATTGATGCTATCACTTTCATTTAACACCACCCCATCCTACTGTTCAATAGAAAAGGTTTTATTGCGAGCTCTTCTAACTTTGACAGATTTGTGGAAGAACTTGGTATTCCTATCCCCTTCCTTCAGCCACGTTTCTCGTGATTTTTGTTTCCAAAAGAGCTCTTCACGAGCAAGCAACTCTTTATATTGTTTAAGGAGTGTGAGTTCCTCTAAATGCATAAATTCATCCATCCCAAAAGCAATCACTTTGTCATTTAAGATTTGCAAACTTTTTTCAACCTTAAGCTTTTCCATAAAAATATCTTTGAAAGTTTCCCTATTCCACAATTTTAACTTCTCTTTTATAAACTTAAGTTTTTTGAAGAAGATGAAAGATTTGTTACCTTCCCAGGAAGGAGAATTAGCCCACCAAGATTGAATATTGTCAAGAAAATCATCAGCCCTTAACCACATAGCCTCGAACTTGAAAGGAGAGCGTTAAGGGGTAGTATCCTCTTGAATGTTACACACAATAGGAAAGTGATCCGACCCATAAATAGGTAGAATATCAGCAGTAGTAAGCCATTGTTGCTCCTCCCAGCTCCTAGCCAAGAAAAAATGATCAAGCTTTTCAACAATATTGAGAAAACCACCTCTTCGATTAGTCCAGGTATAGTCACTCGATTTGAAGTCCAATTCAGCCAGGCCATTATCCATCACAAAATCAGCAAAGTCTCTTTGACTTTTACTCTGCCATCCCTTGCCACCTTTCTTGTCCAGAGGACTTAGGATTGCATTGAAATCCCTGTCCAAAATGAAGAGATCATCCTTTCTATCATATAATAGCATGGTAAGAGTCCTCCATAGACTAGCTTTCTCAATCAGGTTATTAGGGCCATAAATATTTAAGACATAGAATTTAGAGAAGAGTTGTTTGGAGGAAACCTCACAAAATTGCCAATTGGGATCCTGGCAAATCAGAACAACATCAAGCACACTGTCATCCCACAAAAAACCAAGACCACCCAAAGCACCAAGTGCCTCTAAAAACACACCCTTCCACCTAGAAAACTTCTTCTGAAAAAGCACTAAATCGTCACCTTTAAGTTTTATTACTTGGAGTAAAATAATATCTGCTCGAGCTTGATCAAAACCTCTTTTGAGCAAGCTAGCCTTTTCAGGGGCATTGCAGCCCCTGACATTCCACGAGAGGAGTCTCATTGCTTTCGGGAGAAGGCATAGCCTTTCCTTGATCTCAGCAATTTTGTTTGGTCTGCTGCACAACCAGCTTGTTCCAACTTCTCTTTAGTAGATTTAGGTCCCCTCCTTCGTCTTTCACCCAACCTAGGTTTCTTCAAAAGAGAGTCAGTAAGGTGTAGACCCCTGTAGCCAGAGACATTTAAAGTATCTTTAGAACCTAGAAAATCATCTCCTCCTTCATCACTAAAGTAACTAAAATTGGATGAGGTCTCCATCAAGTTGTCACCACTGTCTTTGGCCTCGATGAAGGAGCTATCCAAATTTCTGATAGGGGAGATTTGGCCCTCCTTGAAATCTTTGTCTGAACCGACTTGCTCATTAGTGATGGAGGTAATATCTAGTGTGTCCTGAATATTATTGAGTGTTTCAATAATAGGATGGAAACCACTCTTTCGATCCTTAGAAGAAGGAATTAGCATAGGGGCCAAGGAGAAAATGAGATGGGTCTCAGGAACTAAACCAGAGGGGAGATCCATAGAAAACGGAGAAGAGGGAGCTAAGCCTAGTTTGGCATTACTTGGCAAGAGAGAAGGGTTATCCTGATCATCAGTGCATTGGACTCGGGATAAGTCATCCACATTCAACAATGAATTAGAATGGGAGCCTGGGGAAGAAATGCCTGCAGGGATGCCATCTAGTTTACAACTGCCATCTAAATCATGTTGAAGATAGAGAGGTGGTTCCAGGGTGTCTGACACAACATAAGGCATCTCATGTTCAAGGATCTTAGAGGGAGAAGCATCTGTAGATGGACAAATAACCGGTGAAGACAGGGGGGTGGCTGACATTACCTGTCAAGAAACAAAGCCATTGAGTGGATACAATGGGGTAGACGTGAAGGAGGGGCCGGATGTAGTATTGGGGGGAGCCAAGCCTTTTGATGGGAGAAAGTGAGAAACCTCCTTTCCTGTCCTGTCTAATATCATTTCATCTTCAAACTGAATAGACCAAGGTGGGTGTCTAGCATGAGTGGATTCAATGCCTTTAATCAAATCTAAACACTTGTTCTCAGCTAAACCCTTTCCTTTTCCAAGCAGAGCAACATCTGACCTCAAGTTGGCTAATTCAACTTCAACCTTGAGATGCCAATCCCCATTAGCCAAACTTAGAGTGACAACATTAGGGATTTGATAGCATTTTTGCACATTAACAAGAATTCGAGAATAAATATAGAAGTCATTCATATCAACCACCTCCTCAGACTTGATAAATTTCTTGAGAGTGTTGCCAATAATTTCCAAAGTTTCATCATTTTTATATTCCCAAGGGAGGTTAATAAGTTTAATCCAAACAACAATGTTGCTCACCTCTTCTTTGTCAGGGTTGAAATTTGGCTTCCAATCACAAATGTAAAAACTGAGCCCATCAAGAGAAAAGGGGCCACTATTTAAAATCTAGTCTTTATCCTCCTTGGAGGGACACAACACCATAAAAAACTCATTTGAGAGAGTTTTCAAAACATAATCCCCACCCCAGTTATCCGAAATCCATTTCTGGATCTTCTGAATAGAAGGCCACAACCCCAACCACTTCAGAAAGAAAGCAATGTTTTGAAAATAGTTAACCCGGGCATTCCATTGGGGATTATTAATATGGACAGATGAGGATCAAAAAACAATTATGTTATCTACCTTGTCATTATCTTGATGAGAAGAAGAGGCCTTGTTGAGAAACACCATTGAGGCTCTAGATCCTTTTGGCCGCTAGAACTTCTTTTCTATCTGTCCAAAATGAAAATTTTTTAGAGATCGAAATGGGGGCCCAAAAAGTTTAGCAGGCCCTAAACCAATGTTATCCCTCCCCCTGCCATTCCTTCCAAAGTTTGGTTTTCGAGAGAGATCTTGCCATGAAGGAAGCCAACCAGCACGCACCTTTAGGGTTGGATGAAGCAGCCCATCCTGAGCAAAGGAACCCTGGTTCCTTCCACCCATCTTCTAGCAGTGAGGAACACCAAAGAAATCTGACCGCCCATTGGGAATGTTCGAACGTCAGAAAAAATGCCTATTGCTCCCCTTTTGCGGATATTTGCGAGTCTGAGTAGAGAAATTTAGGCACCCTCTATCAAAATAAGCACCTTCCTGTCGAGATCTACCATTGCCAAAACCTTCAGAGCCGTTGCTGCGCACCATT
This sequence comes from Chamaecyparis obtusa, assembly GCA_027943335.1. Lineage (NCBI taxonomy): Eukaryota > Viridiplantae > Streptophyta > Pinopsida > Cupressales > Cupressaceae > Chamaecyparis > Chamaecyparis obtusa. The sequence goes on from BSBK01004733.1 coordinate 286,458, forward strand.
TTTTAAGAGATATTTACAACATTTATAGTAAACCTATTTTTAATAACCACTGGATGATCTTAAATCAATGGCATAAATCCTATTTCGGGCCAAAATTTTAAAGGACACCAAGTTCCAGAGAAAGTCTCTGAAATAAAGACATGTTTCCACAATCAATTTTATTTCGGGCCAAAGTTTGAAAGGATAAAAAGTTCCATTGGGATGATTTTTTTTAAACAAGACTTCATAACGTTATAGCCATGCAATGATAGATCAAGTAAGAAAAATAAAAATAAAATTTATCCACAATCATATAATAGAGGGGCTAAGCTTCCTACAAAAACATACTAAAGATTAAAAAATGTTAATTTTTTTCAGATTTCTGAAAACACAATGATTTTTTTTAAAATTTGATCAATATTTTGTAGGGAGCTTAGCCGTGTCCATAACAAAAAGAGCTGGGTAGAATAAAATGCCTTAAAGAGAGACTACAAAGCATGTAATCTGTTAACCACCTAAGTAAATATGTTCTCATATTTACAATGTTTGTAGTTAATTTTTTTTTTGAAACTAAAACAATAAATTTCTACATCTGTAACAAAATCTTGGTTGAACTATATATATATATACTCTTTTACCCATGTATATATATTTAAAATGTTATGTAGGTAAATAGTTTTAAAAACTTTATAAAACATTTTGGCATATCTGTTTTGAGACCACAACATCATTTTATTATTTTAAAAGTTAATAATACTTTTAGAAGGATGTATAATAGTTAACATTACTAAAAGTTACAAATTTATCCGATTTTTCTTTTAAAAGTTTCAGTCCCAAAATTGAAGTAATTTTTAGTTATTTATTTATTTGTGTTGTCACAACACTCATGTGAACAGATCAGAGAGATTCTTCAAGATGATTTTTTTTAAAGCAATAACATTGATTTTTTATAAATGTGAATATCTGAAAAGGAATAGAACTACAACTAAGATATGTAACCATAGATTTAATCGAACAAAATCTAGAAATGAAACAGCCTATAAGTCCAATTGGTTTGTGCAAGGTAAAAAAAACTATGGAGATGCTATTTTACAAGCAGGTTTATTATCACCTAGAAATTCTGGAGGGAACTAAAGGTAAGAATTGCACAAAATGACTCTAAATCTACACTGGTAGGAGTGCATGCAAAGGGTAGAAACAATATGAAGCTCTTGAAAAAAATAATAATAATTGAAATGCCACCATCTCAAGATCTAATAAAAATGGATTTGCTGAGAAGGCTTTTAGAAATTGTGGCCAGTAATGTATGATAGTTATAGATTAGGACAAAATGTATAACCAGAGACAACACACCCAAAAGGAAAGATGCTTAGCACTGAAACAGATTTTGAAATCAAAAGCACAAAAGAAAAATCACTCAACAAACACAACATAGCATATTTGGGGAAAACATACCAAAAAAAAGGGTACCCAACACAAGAAATGTTCGGAAAAGTTTTGAATAGAATGATAAAAAAAAACATATATCTAAAACGTTTTTGAAGGATGGAAAACTTGGGCTAAATTTCCTTACTTGAAATCACTTCCTTTCTTCTCCCTTTTATCCAACCTCCCCAACACTTCCCTTTAATTACTCACCTTCCTATAAACAAATGGGTATGGTGATTTTAAATTTAGAAACATGATGCATTAATATTGATTTTTGTTAGAATAATTGAGAGGGGGGGGGTGAATCAGTTAGATTAGCTATCCTACAGTCCCAAATACAAAGATGTACCTTATGAAACAATTCCAACAAATTATGCATCTCGGTAACATAAAATATCAATTTGTCTGTCCAGTATACCGATTACCAGTAATTATCCAAATGTGATTACTGACTAAATCAACTATGTAGCATGTAAAGTATGATAGCAAAAAAATCATCACAAATAACACATAACACAATGATTTAACGTGGAAACCCTATTAAGGGAAAAAGCACTTGTGACCGGTAACCCAAAATAATTCACTCTTTTGAAGTGAGCTCGGTGAAGAGCCAACTCTGTTAAAGGTTACAATACACACTATTAGGTGTGACCTGGTTAGAGGATTTATCCCCAACAGTTAACTTTTGACCAGCATTCACTATGGGGTCAACAAGATAACAATGTACATTCCTTGAATGACATAGGGCAGAATATAAGACTGTTAAGTCCACTCGGTTAAGAGATTTTCTGAATCAATGGTTAAACTGATACAGTACTGATCTGATTCAAATACAACTCAATTGCAAATATTCAGATTTATGCTAAGCCCATACAAAAATCCTTTGATCATTAATCAATTCAGTTCCTCAATATTCTTCAACTTACTTTCACTCGGTAAACAATTCTCTGACGCTTGGTAAACTCTGCAGCTTGGTTCTTTCAATAACCAGTCTGATCAAGCATGCATGAATAAAGTCTTCATGCAAAATCTCTACAGTCTACTTCTTTCCGCCATGTTTCAATAATGAAACTCATATCTCTTATATAGACAAGTAAATTGTTTTCATATCAGCCATTAGATTTTGCCGCTTAATCTCCTTTGTCCATTTTACCTCTTAAACCTTCCTCGGCAAATGTATCATTAACACATTTCAATCTCATCCTTTAGATCTTCTCCGAATTTTGTCAGCTGTGGATCTCATAACAAACTTCATCCTTAATCTCGAAATCATAACAATTTCCAGCTCATCAAATTTAGTCAGTTATTCTTAGCATTTAATGTTTTCATCTATACTCGGTTGATATAGAAATGTGTCGACGATAACTGGTTGAACTAGCTTGGTTAACACTATCAGATGGTATACACTGCATTGGCTCGGTGTATACAGAAATCTTCAATTACCAACCACATTAACATGTTCAATTTCAAATCTCTTCTTCATAGTAGATTAATGTAACATGCTCAAGTCAACAAAATAAAGTCATAGACTCATCAATAAGTTACCCAATGTTTTCCTTATCCTTATCTGTCATATCCATCTTTTCCTCATGTAGATATCTCAGTTCTTCATCTTTTCTTCCTTCAACAGATGTTCAGATGTTTGTAACTAACATGATAAGTACTGTCAAAACTAGTTGACATCAATGACAACATATTGACTGATTTAATCATCTTATATATCATTTCAGTAGCTTGGTGATCTCTAATCACAGTTCCTTCAGTTCATTTAGATATTCAATCAGTTGTAGTTCATCAATATCTCCCTTTGGCATTGATGGCAACACAAGTAATATGAAAATATGCCATACACATACCAAACATGTATTCTACAACTATGTAAGTAAATGTTGTAGCTCGGTAAGCTCAAATTTAATATGTTTAATCACTACAAAACATAACAACATTAAAAGTGCAGACTCTCCCTATGGATTTGATCTTTTCAGTTCTCAGATTCCCTTTGTTCTCAACAACAAATATTCAAGTCTCTCCCTTTCTCTATGTTCTCAATAACTTATTTTCTTTTCATATTCAGTCTCTCTCCCTTTGACAAAAATGCCAAAGAAAATATACAAATAGCTCTGCAGCAGCCAAGTAATTCTTATTTGTTTGGTTCATATCAGTACCTTCAGTGTACAGATAAACAAATTTATGTTCTAGCTTCTACAATCTTTCACAACCTTAGACAAAAATCCAAAGTGTGAACTATGTGCATCAACATGAATGATCTTCTGATAAGTATAGGTTGATGCAACCTCTAGATCACCTCAGTGACCGGTAGAGAGGGGATGAACCCCAAATCTAGTCCTCAAATATTCAAATGTGTCAATTGGTTATGGTTTAGTAAAGATATCAGCAAGTTGTTCCTTAGATGTTACAAATTCTAGTTTCACTTGCTTCTCTTGAACTTGTTCCCTCAAGTAGTGATACTTAATGGATATGTGCTTTGTCTTTGAATGCATCACAAGATTTTAGAAATATTTATAGCACTAGTGTTGTCACAATATATAATCATCGGGTCAATGATTACCTCATTCATCCCTTCCAACACTTGTCTAATCCAAGCTATATTTGAACAATTTGCAGTAGCAGCAACATACTCTGCTTCAGCAGTGGACTGAGAAATGCATGCTTGTTTCTTGCTAATCCAAGTCACAAGCATTTCCCCCAAAAAGAATGCTCCATCGGTTGTGCTCTTCTGGTCATCTATGTTTCCAACCCAATCTGCATTAGTGTAAACTCTAAGTTCAAATTTGCCTTCAAATGTATACCATAATCCATAGTCTTATGTTTTCTTCAAGTATCTCAAGATTCTTTTCATTGCAACCATATGTGAATCTTTAGGATTGGCATAAAATCTAGCCATAATCCCCACTGCATGTGCACTATCAGACCTACTGTGTACAACATACATCAGTTTACCAATCATAGATTGGTACAGAGTCTAATTTACTTCTCCAGATTCATCATCTTTTGTCAATTTATAGCGAGTCACCATCGGTGTTCCTACTGGTTTAGCATCTTCCATGCCAAAGGTTTTCAGTACTTCTTTAATGTATTTTGATTGAGTGATGAAAATCCCATCTTTCTATTGTATAACCTGCAAACCTAGAAAGAATTTAATCTCTCCAAACATAGACATCTCAAATTCCTTTCTCATGTCATCAACAAAAGATTTGCAAATTAGATCTTGTCCTCCAAAGATTATATCATCAACAAATATCTCAACAATCAAAATGTTATCATTAGATCCTCCTTTCATGTACAAATTACTATTTTCACTAGTTCTTACAAAACCAAGACTTATAAGATAAACATGTAATCTTTCATACCATGCCCTCGATGCTTGCTTCAATCCATACAAGGCTTTGTGCAATCTACATACCATGTCTTTCTAATTTTGATCAACAAACCCTTTCGATTGTTTTATGTAGACCTCCTCCTCAAGAATTCCATTTAGAAACACTGATTTCACATCCATTTGATATACCTTAAATCTCTTATGTGCAGCATAAGCAAGTAATATGCGAACTCCTTCCAGTCTAGCAACAGGTGCAAAGGTTTCACCATAATCAATACCTTCTTCTTGTGCATATCCTTTGCAAACAAGTCTTGCTTTATTCCTAGTGACCTCACAATTTTCATTCAGCTTATTCCTGAAAATCCACTTAGTACCACTAACATTTTTATCCTTTGGTATAGGCACTAAAGTCCATGTTTTATTCATCTCAATTTGTTCAATTTCCTCATTCATAGAATTGATCCATTTCTCATTTTCAAGTGCATCCCTAACATTCTTAGGTTCAAACTCACAAACTAAGCATGTGTTTTGTCTTAACTTACTTCAGGTCATCATGCCAACTTGCTTATCTCTAATGATTTGGTTCTTAGGATGATGTCTTCTAACAAATCTTGCTAGCACGTGATCTCTTCTCTGCTCATCATTCGGTTCATGTACATTTTCCTGCTCAGTAGCTTCTTCCTGATTCTCGATTTCCATTTGCTGATTCTCGGTAGCATTTTCCTGATGCTCTGTAGACTCAGCTTGTGGCTTCAGTAGATAATCTGGATCTTCAACATTAGTAAACCAACCATAATCTTCTAGCTCCTTCATGCTTTCTTCATTCTTTTCAGCAAACTCATCAACTCTAACATTAGTACTCTCTATCATCTTATTAGTAACCTTATTCAAACATTTATAAGCTTTACTCTTAGTAGAATATCCCAAGAATATTCTTTCATCACCTTTAGAGTCAAATTTACTATTCCTATCATCTTTTAGAATATAACACTTGCTATCAAAGATTCTAAAATAACTTACACTCGGTGTGTATCCAAACCATAATTCATAAGGTGTCTTATTTGTGTCTTTCTTTAGTTAAACTCGGTTTAGGACATATACTGTTGTGCTAACTGCCTCTCTCCAGTACGTCTATGCAACATTTTTCTCAATCATCAATGTTTTAGCACAATCAACAATAGATCGATTTCTCCTTTCAACAATTCCATTATGCTGTGGTGTTCTAGGTGCAGAAACCTACCTTTTTATACCATGCTCATTACAGAATTTAGTGAATTCATCATAAACAAACTCACCTCCTCTATCAAACCTTAAGCATTTCAATTCTTTTCTGGTTTCTTTTTCAACTTTAGCCTTATACCATTTAAATAGTTTGAATGCCTCAGATTATTCTTTCAAGAACATAACTGTCATCAATCTAGTATAGTCATCAACAAAAAAAAAAGGTATCTATCACCATAGTAGCTTTGAGTTCTCATGGGACCACATAAGTCGGTGTGAACCAACTCCAAAATTCCTTTAGATGAATAGTCCTTACTTTTAAAACTAGATTTTGTCATATTTCCTTTTTGACATTGATGACACATAACATCATCAGGTTTGGTTAGACTAGGCAATCCTCTAACTTTTCTCTTTCTACTGATCTTAATTATGTTATCAAAATTTACATGACATAACATCTTATGCCATAATCATGCATCTTCATTTTTCACCAGTAAACAAGAAGTCTTAGCATTGTCAAGATAAAATAAATTACCTTTTGATTGTCCACCTGTTCCGACAAGCTTTCCATTTTCATCATAGATTTTCACCTTCTTGCTTTCAAATGCAACTCGGCGACCTGAGTTATTTAGCTGTGCTACACTCAACAAATTGTAATTAAGTCCTTTTACCCAGTATGCAATATCACATCTAATTTTATCATTTAATAGAATAGATCCTTTTCCTTTAACCATGCAAGGTGTGTCATTTCCCATTTTCACTGAACCTCCATTATAATGCTCAAGATGATCAAACTTATCTTCATCACTAGTCATGTGATGTGTACAACCACTATCAATGATCCAAGTATCATTCTTAGTAACTTTTGAAATAAGTGATGTTTCTACATACCTTTCCTCCTCTTTTGAATCATCTTTCATTGCAACAAACACCACCTCAATATCATCATCAATGTCGATGTCAGAGTCATCTTCTTCTGCAAGGTAACATTCCTTTTTGCCCTTATATTTGTGATCTCTGTTGTAGTGTCGGTAGCCTCTGTTGTTTCTTCTTCCATACTTCCCATCACCAGATTGGTCTCTGTCTTTATCATCCTCTTTCCTGTTGGGACATCTAGCAGCAATATGGCCAACCTCTTTACAATTAAAACAAGCTAAAGGTAACTTTCCCTTATATCTACCTTTACCTTTTTGCAGTCTCCAGGCCATAATTGCTTCAAGCTCATCATTAGTATTACTATCACTTTAATTCTTTATATTATGCTTACTGCTAGATTTACCAATCTTGAGAGAAGACATAAAAGTAGATTCAACACTCGGAACAACACTATTGTCAAAATTATTTAGCTCAAAAGTTGTTAACTTTCCAATAAGACTATCAAGAGTAAGAGTGCTATTAGGTACAGACCTCATTTCATGAATAGCAGATATTCTGATTGCATAGACAGGCAACAAGGTTCTCAGTATCTTACTTACCACTGTATCTTCATAAATAATACCACCAGCTCCTCGGATAGCATTAACTACCTCTTTGATTCGGTTTGTGTACTGTGTAAAATTCTCTCCTTCCTTCATCTTAATGTCATCAAATCTGCCTCTCAAGCTTTCAGCTCTGGCTCTCAACACATTTACATCACCACCATAAACTAGAGCAGGTTTATCCCACATTTCCTTCACTGTAGTGCAATCCTTAACATCCACAAATTCAACATCAGATAGAGCAACAACAATCTCTATCATGGTAATATTGTGTTCATGATGGTCTCTCAACTGATCAAGAGTCAAAGGACCAACTGTCGGTTGTAAGTAGCCATTGTCCAGTAAATGTATAGTAGATTCTCCAATTTTAGATATGTGAAGTCTCATCCAGCTTTGCCATGTAGTAAAGTTGTCTTTGTTTAGCTTCGACACTTCCCTCTTATACATCTTGTAATCTTTTTGCTCAAGTCCTTAAAACTTTCTTCCAAGCAACCAATACGCTCCGATGCCAATTGTTAGAATAACTAAGAGGGGGGGCGGGTGAACCAGTTAGATAAGCTATCCTACAATCCCAAATACAAAGATGTACCTTATGAAACAATTCCAACAAATTATGCAGCTCGGTAACATAAAATATCGATCTGTCTATCTTGTATACCGGTTACCAGTAATTATCCAAATGTGATTACCGAGTAAATCAACTATGTAGTATGTAAAGTATCATAGAAAAACAATCATCACAAATAACACATAACATAATGATTTAACGTGGAAAACCTGTTAAGGGAAAAACCACCTAGGACCGGTAACCCAAAATAATTCACTCTTCTAAAGTGAGCTCGGTGAAGAGCCAACCCTGTTAAAGATTACAATACACATTGTTATGTGTGACCTAGTTAGAGGATTTATCACTAACGGTTAACTTTTGACCAGCATTCACTATGGGTTCAACAAGATAACAATGTACATTCCTTGAATGACATAGGGCAAAATATAAGACTGTTAAGTCCACTCGGTTAAGAGATTTTCTAGATCAATGGTTAAAATGATACAGTACTAATCTGATTCAAACACAACTCAATTGCAAATATTCAGATCTATGCTAAGCCCATACAAAAATCCTCTGATCATTAATCAATTCACTTCCTCAATATTCTTCAACTTACTTTCACTCGGTAAATGGTTCTCTGATGCTCAGCAAACTCTACAGCTCGGTTCTTTCAATAACCAGTCTGATCAGCATGCATGAATAAAGTCTTCACACGAAATCTCTGCAGTCTTCTTCTTTCAACATGTTTCAATAATGAAACTCATATCTCTTATATAGACAAGTAATCTGTTTTCATACCAGCCATTAGATTTTGCCACTTAATTTCCTTTGTCCATTTTGCCTCTTAAACCTTCCTCGGCAGATGTGTCATTAACACGTTTCAATCTCATCATTTAGATCTTCTTTGACTTTTGTCAGTCGTGGATCTCATAACAAACTTCATCCTTAATCTCAAAATCATAACAATTTCCAGCTCATCAAATTCAATCGACTGTTCTTAGCATTTGATGTTTTCATCCATACTCAGTTGATATAGAAATGCGTCGGCGATAACTAGTTGAACTAGCTCGGTTAACACCGTAAGTCAGTATACACTACACTGGCTCGGTGTATACCAAAATCTTCAATTACTGACCACATTAACATGTTCAATTTCAAATCTCTTCTTCATAGTAGATTAATGTAACATGCTCAAGTCAACAATATAAAGCCATAGACTCATCAATAAGTTACCCAATGTTTTCTTTATCCTTATCTGTCATATCCATCTTTTCCTCATGTAGATATCTCAGTTCTTCATCTTTTCTTCCTTCAACAGATGTTCAGATGTTTGTAACTAACATGATAAGTACTGTCAAAACTAGTTGACATCAATGACAACATATTGATTGATTTAATTATCTTACATATCATTTCAGTAGCTCAGTGATCTCTAATCATTGTTCCTTTAGTTCATTCAGATATTCAATCAGTTATAGTTCATTAGATTTTATCTCTTTGTGTAAAGACTGAACTTTCGACAGAAAGGCCACATCAGCAATTTGCAATGAAGATAAAGGAGTCAGTCAACAAGTCAAAGTTTGAATGCACAAGTCGACTAGATACAAAGAAATTGTCGATAATATAGGAATAAAAGAAGTACAATTTTGACCATAACTATCGAAAAGATAAAGCATACTTATGTGCAATGGTAAGTTGAATGTCGACCATCTATCGAACGTAGTAATGGAGTCACAATAAGAGATTTCCCATCAAGTACAAACTATCAAGTTAGGATAACAACTCAAGAGATTTTCGACCAATTGTCGATTCACAATCAGTAAAAGATTAAAATTAGTTCAATTATGAACTTCCATTTCATAAAAATAAAGGTAAACATCAAAGTCGAGAAATACCATCATGATGAATACACAGAAACGTATAGCACTGAAAGGTAAAGTCCTTCCTAAAAGAAGCTTCAAACACCTGTTCACAAAAGTCAGCTAGGGCGAGAATATTGTGGGAGTGCATTTCCACCCTACCACGAAGCATTAACACTTCCCCAAAATCCTTCCTAACATGAAGGATACCCAGCCCAACTTGAAGTAGTCTAACAAAGTAAAACGAAGGAGTAATAGAATTTGTGCAACACAAGGTCTGTTCTCAACACTAATATAATGAATCATGTCAAAAGTTGAACTCTCTTTCAATCAATTAATTTACCAAGATGTATTCACATTATGAACTCACACATAAGACATAGGGTACACAAGATTCATAATAAACATTATAATGAACAATTATTTCTATTTGATTCTAAATCATAGAAACTGATTCCATCTCTAACATATGAAAGCATAGTAATGATAACATATTCATACTCTTCTTGTTGTAGTCAAGATTTATTATGAAATCTCAAACATCTTCTTAAAAAGCTTGTTAATGTCATCCCAATACATCATGATATCTTTCACAATACACATGAACACTTCTCCTACTCTTTTTACATTTAATTAATGAAATATTCTACATGAATAATGTATGGTTTACTCTATACTCTTCTAGCATCATCTAAATGTTCATAGAACCAAGTTACTATTATTCCAAACCCCTATCAAAGTTCTTTAAGGTTAAGAATACATTACACATTAGTTCCACTTTTATAATCAATTTTCATTCACACACACACACACACACATAATCTTTGAGCTTCCTTAGTATCTCAATATATCTAGCACGAATCCTTTCCTTTAATTTAAAACAATAAAATCAATTGATCAACTACATTTCTTATTGATAGTTAAAAAGCATATACACTTCCATATCAATCATAATTGTCATCAAAGAATCAAGTAAACTTTAGATTTTAAACCAATTCAATCAATCCCAACCAAGTTCGGTATCTAGTTTACAGGTGGATTTAATATTACGACAAATAGGGAATTCATTATGTTCCAAAACAATTCAAAAACTTTGCTTCAATACAAACAAGGGAAATAGATTTAAAAGACTATCTAATCTTTAATATAGTCAATATCAAACACTAAACCTAGCGATAACTTTGCAAGCCTATCATGTTATTTGATGAAAGTTTTTAGTGTTAAGTAGAACATTGAAAGCTTGAACTAAAGATTTATGGAACATAGGTCAATATATAGTCTATGATGTTTCAGGGAAAATCAATTTTAATAAAACAAATATGCTAGTTACATGAGCGGCAAGCTTCAAGCAGTGATAACATAAAGAAAATCAATTTTGCAGACAACCAAAACACAAAAAGCTTATCAAGTAATTTTTTTTTGAAATCCCAATGTATGCTCTACAAGAAAACTCAAATAAATAACAATTCTAACAAGCGATAACATATTGTTATGAGAAATCATATTGGTGCTTCTTTACCTAAGGGGAAATCATATGCTGGTATGGTTTCTTCTGGAGCTGCTACCAATCGCTATGGTGGGGTGAGGATTGGTGGTGGTTCAGGTTCTAAGGGTCCTCTCCCTATTTCGAACCCTATCTGGATTCCCTTGGGTGAGGAAGTGGTAGAAGATATTGAATCTACTTTTGAGTTTTCTTCTCGTGGCGCTATTTCTCACTTTTTGGGTTTGTGGCTGAGCCTTCCTGATTTGCACTGGTGGATCTCTGATCATTGGGAGCCTAAAATTTTTGGTATAGTTCAAATTTTCCCTTTGGCAAAAGGTTTTTTTGTAGCTGAGTTTGAAAATGATGAAGATAGAAAGTTGATTATGTGCGATTACTTTTTCTCTTGGGAAAATGGTAATAATATGTTGGTTATGAAACTTTGGCATCCCGATTTTTCCCCCTCTTCTGAAACCTTTAACATGGTTCCGATTTGGGTGAGGCTCCCTTACCTTCCCCTTCATTTTTGGGTTGAATCCCTATTTGAAATGATGGAAAATGCTCTTGGTGACTTTCTAATGGTGGACGATGAATCCTCTAATATTATGCACTCAACTTACACACAATTACTGGTAGAGATGGATATCTCTAAGGGGTTACCAGAAAAGATTAAGTTAGAGTATTCAGAGACTTCCTGGATCCAAACTTTGGACTATGAAGGGATTCCCTTCAGATGTAGGAAGTGCTTTAAAACGGGTCACTTGGCTGCCCAATGTGGATTACAGAGGGCTAAGACCAAAAAGTCTGCTTCTTGGTGGAAGGGTGCTTCTCGAGAGCATTATACAATTGCTAAGAAAAATGAGACTGATGCTCTTGAGGATGTTCTCCCTAATGGAAATGTTCCTTTGGAGCCTTCTTTTACGTCTGCTGGTAGTTCTGAGGTTTCTGTTGGTGTTTCTTCTGCTGGAACTATTGGTATGTTTGCTAGCAATTCTGTTGATGTTGGGGTTACTCCAGCTGGTTCTATTCTTGTTGGGGTCTTTGAGTCTGTTGGTATCTCTGATGGTACTGTTCTTGCTAGAAGTAATACTTTTGTTGCTGGTGTTCCTCTTGTTGCTTCTGGTTTTGCTAGGTGTACTGTTACATCTGCTGGTAGTACTAGTGCTGGAAAGTCTGCAGAGGCTACTGGCTTCCTTCCAGCCAGTTCTATTTCAGAAGGTACTTTTGATGTTGAGAAGTCTGGCATTGGCTGTAAAGAGGCTGTAGTTGGTTCTGTCCAGACTTCTCATGTTTGTTCTATTGTGGTTGGTTCCTCTCCTACTTCTGTCTGGCAGGAGAAAGCTTCTTTGGTAGAGAAGGGGTGGAATCCAATAATAGGTAAACATAATAGAAAGTCCTTTCTACATTTTGATATGACTCTTTGCTCCCAGAAGAAGGGAGACAAAGGAAAATCCTAGTTTTTGATTGGACTGTCAAGTGTGGTCTAATCCTAGATTTGGATTTTTAGTTTGTTTGGGTTTGTATGAAGGTTGTTTCATACATTGTCTCATCTAGGTTGTGGGAGCCTACTGTAAAACCCTCGCTTTGGTCTTGATCCGTTCCATTTTTTGGGCTTATTTGAATATCTTTTGTGGCCATTTTGTATAGGGTTTCGGGGCCCCTTCAAAACCTGCTTTTACCTTAATCAAAAACATATTGTTATGAAAAATTTAAATAGCAGATGTACTAGGTAGCATGATTTACAGAATTAGAGAAGAGAAATAATATTCAAATTCAAGAATGACTCTTAACATTCATAGCATTCCATTTCTCTAAGGAAAACATAGTATGAAACACCAAAAGAATCATTTAGACCAAAGATTGGAACCTGGCAATGGTTGTTGTTATTTTGTTATTGCGAATTCCTGGATTGCTGAGTTGAATCCCAAATTTATTCTCGAGTCTAGCTACCCAAGAATTTGTCTAAAATAAATTCTACACTTCTTCCGTTCCTACAAATTCTCCCCTACTTTTCCAATTTCTAATTATCCATCACCATTCAAATAGTTAAGAGGCAAAACAAGAAAGAAAATAATCTGAAATTTTAATGGTGAATCTGAAAAGCTTCTTGACTCTTCAAGCTTTTTCAATAAAGGTTCCCTGCTCCTTCCTGACGTCTTGAAGAGGTATTCTGAAGATAATTTTTCTCTCCCAAAAAGGTCTCTTGCCATTCTCGCCCTCTTCCCTTCCCAATTGGCGATGAGAAGGCCCATAGTCAAACATGAGCCAACTTAATATTGAGGTTCTTGTTATGGATTTGTTGCACTACTGGAATATCTCCATGTGAGCCCTTTGCAATACCAATGGTGCCCCTTTATAAGCTTGAGGGGCGCTATTGGGAGCCCGTGCTGAAGGCGAGTCTCCCTTTCCAAGTATATTTCCCCAAGAGGATGGAATTAGTGCAATATGGAAGGCGGTTCCACCCCAATCTCCTCCCCAAAATGCCTTTATCATATTCCACATTAACGAAAGCTCCTTTGCGCATGCACCAGCCCACATAAATTTCGTTCATAGATGTTACACTTGCAAGAGAAAATACATGCATCCAAAAATGGTTTTGCCTAAACATAGCCACATTCAAGGTTGGCATTGATTAATGTCTAGCTAAGAGAAAATGGAATGCAATTAAAGGTCAAACCTACAAATCAAAACTGCGATAGGTTTATCTCTTATTTAATGACCACTCATGGTTCTTAAATTTTTGGAGAAATTAGAGGGAGAGGTGAAGTTCTTTTAAGTCTCCACTCTCCTTTCAAGGTATGTGCAAGACTTCCCCGCTTCTAAGAAAGTAAGGGCAGATATAAATCCCCAGGAAAAGCAACAATTGCGAGTGAATTTAAGTTAGAAACGTTAAAGGTGGGGAACAAACAGAAAAACTGTGCATGCCATAAAATTAGCATGCAAGGTGAGTCTTCATGGATTTTGTCTCCAGATTTAAAATCCCGATCTCTCTTATTTCCGTAGATTTAGGAATTCTGATATTTTAGGTTATGACATCTTGATAATAAAGAAAAAATAATAATAAAAGATAAAAACAAGCATATTATTAATCAATGTAACTTTCTCAATTGTTAGATGTAACATATATATATTCATATATGTCTAAATAACATAATTTAATAAGGATAAGTAATATTAATTTCTATTAAAAGATGCATTAACTATTATTTACTTTTGCTTTATTTTTAAGAGAAAATATTTATATTTGTTTTTAACCATGCATATATACTAATTTCATAATGCATTTGTTTTCAAACAAATTAAAACTATCAACTACTCATGTGAGAGTTGGATTTTATTATTCCTACCGTTGCTGAAATGCTAATCTCTTCTACCTGGGCCTCATCCTCACCTTCAAATCTATCCACAACTTACAACACTCAAATTTTCATCAGTCCACAATTCATAATATATAATCAATAAATAAATTGCATCATTAATTTCATTTAATTTCTTTTCACATTCAACCATTCATATTACAAATAATTACGATGCATAATAACATAAATCAATGATAACCATAACATGATATACATAAGACATGATAATCAAAACATCATCCTTAAACATGATAATCCAATAGCTAACATCAATCAAAGTAGTTAACTAGTCAAACACAGTCAATACAAGTCCATAGAATCTATAGTATCTTTGGAAAATACGAACACAAAAAGTTGAAAAGGAGAAGAAATCTATAGTATCAAAGTTGCACATTTAGAAGGAAGATGTCCTAATAGGCAAAGGAATATACCAAGCGCTAAATGGGTCAATGTTCCTTCGCTAAATATGTGAAATTGAAATGCGGAGAGATGGTAAGATAATAAATGCAGGTTAGGGAAGGATTTATATATGCCTGGAATCGAGATAGGATAAATGAAGACTCAGATTTGAATTTTTAATAGACGAAATCCCATAAATACTTGCAACTATTAATCTGGAACCTGAAGATTGTAACCTGTATGTAAACCAAATTTTCATTGATTCTGGGAGGTATAGAATGTCAAGAATGTTATGTCCGTACTCGGGAACAAAATGCTTGAGTCATTCTATACGCTAGGTTTTTGAATGAAACTTTTAGGGATGCTCCAACAGTTCTCGATTTGCCTGAAAAAGTCTCGATAGCTTTGTAACTTGTTCCTACACGGAAAAACGGAGAAGAAGATTGAATAAAGAGGCTTGCCTCAGTCAAACCCTTGTTTAGGAATCAACCTTGCAATGAAATGAAATAAAGAAAATCATGTTGTCATGTAGCAAAGACTAGATCTAGGAAATGAAGTATATCATACCTTGGTAACGTAACACAAATGCTTCTTTGAGTGTGATCAAGTATGTTGATGCAATAACTTTGAATTGCCACAAAAATCCGAAAGAAAATCATATAAGGCAAAAACTCATGTAATGAATGTTGTAATTCGCCACAATGTTTGATTGACAGAGAAAGAAGACTCGGATGAATGTAGATGAATTTGCATCTCCTTCCTTGATAGAGAACTCCTTTTCTTGGCCTTCAATGAGGGAAATAAGCTAGATCTATGGAGAAGAACACCTTGAATGCTTGAGAATGTTATGTCTTGAATACTTGGATTTGATAGCTTGATGGCTCTTGAACTTGATTTGCTTCCTTGAAATTGATAGGTTGATATCTTTATTCCTTGTAATTGGTCATGAATAGATTGTGATAGATGATGGATCCCAAAATGAGGAGAGATAGGTTGTTTATATACCTCTCACAATATTTCGGGGGTTAAAACTCAAGTAGATTGAGCATGAGGCCTAATTTCCCACCGAAACCTTGACAACAAGACTTTGGTTCAATTTTGGGCCACTTTAGGCAAGTACATAACGTCTAATCCATTGTGTACCAGCTAGGAAAAAGGGCCAAAAATTGGATTGGGTGTCGAGATGATAAGGTAGATGTGGGATTATCAGGTGCAGTATGTTCTGAGGTCGAGACATAACTTAAAAGTCACAAATAGTGATATAGGGCCTAGGCAATAAAATGAATTATGAGATTGAAGGAAAAATAGAGGAGCATACTCAGAAATAAGGGCTTACCTCGATTTTAAGCAAGATTGAAATGAAAGAGGACCTATATTTGAATTTAGGTGTCTGTTAAGTGTCATATGAAGTCTTGTTATAAAAAATGTACAAAGGTGGGTGCAAAATGGCCCTTAAATTGTATAGTAATTAGGTGCTTACAATTTAGGATGGCACATGAACATTTTTTTATCTCCTTTTATTTGGTATTTGAAAAGCCACATGGTATGCTAGCAACCACTCACAAATTAAGTAGAAGTTAGATAAATAATCTAGATTCCAATTAGTATTTTATGGTTAGGCTAGCCTCTAAGGGCCTAGATCTATATGGGTTAACTCTTACACTATAGTAATTAATGTTGTAACTAGGATATTGAAGCCTTTCTATTCAAAAAGTGCAATTCTTTATATTTGTATAGATTGTATGTTAATGTAGGGTGAAAAGAACATATTGGAAATTTTACATATGCTCTTTCCATATCTTACTAAAATATGCTTAGATGTCATATAGGTAGATGAAAGTAATTTAAGATGTATAAAGGGATTGAGTATATAATTCATCTCATGCATGAATGTAGCTTATATATTGATAAAATAAAAGGGCATAGTCAACCACTCGAACAAGCTTTACTTAGACTTGTAGGAAATTGTCTAGATAATATTTGGAATGACAATCACTTAATGGTAATGTGATTTCAAACTAACTTTTGTGAAAATTAGTTTCCCTTAATATTTGTTGAGCTCTCTAGAGTATACTATCAAAAGCACTTAGAAGGATCCTCAAGGGGATCATGCCTTGCACCAGGGTTTAATGCTCCTGGTGTTTGATCTTCTGAAAATGAAGGTGGAAAAACCCTTTCTTAAGGGTAGAGCTAGGGATGAAGAGGAGACAGAAGGGGATGAGGATGATGAACTGTATGAAGAAGAAACTAAAGATGACGAGGAGGAGCCCCTTGAGGTTAAAACCACTAAAAAGGCTAAATTCAAGGGATCACCGTCTAAGAAAAAGAAGGGTAAGTATGATGTGGAAGATTCAGCTACTGATAAGGATTCTGGAGATGAGGACTGTGAGGAAGAAGGGGAGAATGAGGGAGGCAAGAGGAAAAGAGGGGATTTCAGTAGAAGCAAGAAGAAGACTAAAAGCTTCAAAAGACTTCGTAAGATGAACATTGTCATTTCTTCTGAAGAAGATGAGGACTTTGAGCAGATGAAAAGTACTGAGGAAAAGCTTGGTGTTGAGGATGATGATAATTTGGATGGGGATTTAGGTAACCTAGGTGAGGACCATAATTTTTTGTAGAGAGAGGAGGAAAACCTGCAAGAAGCTAACCAGGTCGTGGAAGATACTGTGGGAAGAATTGATAAAGATGTTCTTAGGACCAGGGTTATTGCAGATAAGGAAAATGACAAGGAGAAAAGCAGTGATAGCACTGTGATGAAAGATAAAAATTGCCTTGTGGATTTTATCTACACATTCGGGAAACTGTTGGATGATGTTGGCAGGGTCAAAGAACAAACCTGTATTATGGGATGTGAGGTTAATCTCCTTAAGAACATGAACATAGGTGAAAAACTAGTTGTTGTGTGTCTGGAGGAAATGAGAGATGTGGTGGGAAAAGAAGATGCCTATGCAACCATGGTGGATAAGGTCTTTAATCTAAAAAAAAACCCTGAAAGAGAAAGAGGCTAAGGTCACTAATGGGGACTTTGAAGGAAGGCTTGACACTCTATAGAAAAGAGTGGAGAAATTAGAGGAGGCTATGAGAAAAATCGGGGAGCAGAGCTATGCCATCCTCAAAGCCTACAATGATCATGTCAGGATCATGGTTGATAAGATGGAGCAGACCAAAGGAGACAAGGAGACGAAGGACCTGAAGGAGGCCACTGGACTTGGAAAGCGCACTCGGGCTAGTACCAGGAAAACTGAGACCAAAGAAGACAAGGATCTGAAAGAGATTAAGGAATCTGCTAAACACATGCAGATTATGGTGGTCAAGGCTAGGGACCTCACGAAATGTATTTAGTTGTCTCTTTTTGTTGTCTTGTATTTTTGTTTGGCTGTCATGTTACGTTTCTTTTGGTGTAGCCTTTTGTTTATCACTAGCTGCTCTATTGTTTTCTGTTTGTGCTCTAGGGTGCTGAGGCACAGACTCTGTAATACTTTTAACAATTTATCTTTAAGTACTTTGTAAAGGTTTCAAGTCCTAACAAAACCTATTTTTACTTAATCAAGACATAGAGTCCATGTCTAGTCCTCATTTCTAGTAAATATAGTTAGGCTTAAAAAAGAGATGCACTTACTTGAATTTGACCCGTTATATAAACTCTTCAACCTAAAAATAACCTTATCATTCTTTGTAGCTAATTTTTATATAATGACCTTTTTGGAATTGGCATACTAGCTATAAGATTAATTGAATAATTTACCTAATAATGCAAAGACATGTATATTGGTCAAGTGAACACAAATTAACTATGGTTACAAACATAAAGGGTGAGATATTCCAAATCAATGACTACATCTTTTTGTATACCCTAAAAGATAGGGAAATAACAGATTTAGGAGTTACAAAATTGAAGACATTATAAGATGAACTGCCAAGTGGATCTACAAATGGTACAAGACTAAAGCATTATTACATAGGATACTAAATATTTAAAGTAAAAAAAAAAACTATACCAAGAGTTACTTGTACAATATGAATTATGGTGTACTATAGTGCAATAAAATAATAATAGAAAATTGGAAAGAATAGGAAATAAGAAGGTTTAGAAGACGAGAAAATGGAGGATGGCTCCGCTAAAAATAATTTGTGGTATGAATAAGATAGAAAAACAAAAAAGATAAATAGCATTACAAGTTTGACACAAAATAATCCATGTAACATATTATGTTGCAATAAGCTTGTGGTAGGTAAAATTGACCTTCTTTTCCAAAGTAAAATAATTGTTGCATGATATAAGTCAAAACATTATAAAACTAAATGTTGAGATATTGGAGAGTTGTATCATGTACATATATTATTGAGTGGGCAAAAGTAATAGTTGGAATGAAAAAAAGGCCTCCCAGAGAGAGTATGTTAATAAAGTGTAGAAAGTGGTAGAAATAAACCTATTTTTACCCTTGATAAGAAAAATGTAAAATTTGCACTATTATAACATCTAATAAAAATGCCACGTGATGAATGGAAGAAAACTAAAAACTTGGAGGGAAAAAGGTAGGTAAGACATTAAATTCAAAAGTGAGTGTTGGAAGTATATATATTCACAAAAGTTTTGAAGTCCAAAACATTCTTAGCTAAAGCATTATGCACTGTGGAAAAGCTAACAAGGAGACACAAAGTGTATCAAAAACAATGAGATGAGTTGAAAGTAGTGAATAGGGTTGAAAAATAAAAAAGTTAACTAGTGATTATACGGGAAGTCAAGTATTGTATGCAAAAGAAAAAAAAACCCTATTATGGAAACTCACATCCTCATTAATGTAGAGAAATATATTTGACCCAAACACAAAAAATATCCCTAGAGAAGGGGCATTTTGAAATGTCCCAGCATATGTTTTATATATAGACACAAGGAAGTACATTAATTCTAACCTATATGAGATTAATTGTGGAAAACTTGATGATAAACAATAAATTCCAATAAAAGTAGATGAAACTATGGAAAGTGTTGAATGCTTGCTATAATATACAAGAGTGGATGAGCTCAAGTTTCACAAGTGGGCATTTTTTTCAAAGAACATGTTGGGGTATGATTTCTACTAAGCTATATGATTGTTGACTTATGTATCTTTTTGAAAGGGAAAGGAGCACAGAGCACAAAGCACAGACAAGGACTCAGATAACTTGTTGCATCTTACCGCATGATGTCCATGAATATGAGCTTTGGAACATAGAATGTTATTTAGAAATTTTCAAAGTGGACTTCTCCTATAAGTTTATCACATGCCCATAGCTTTCTAGTTCTTCACCTTATATGGCAATGCATTTGTATTTGTTGTTTTAAAATTTGGATTATTTGGAGTTCAATAAAGTGTTAATTTTTTACATCTTACTTTTCTAGTGGATTTGTCAAAGATGTAAAAAAATTGCACATTAATATGCTAGTCTTATAAATTTTCTTTGCCGTTTTCACAAAATTCTTTAGGATCTTACACCCATGATGTTCATAATTGTGTGGAATACTAGTTATGACATTGTAAGTTAATCAAATTTCAATGAATCTTCCAATATAAAGAATAGTAAATTAGATACAAAGTTGACCCTCTTTATTTTCAATTTATTTTCTCTTTAAACCTTTATCTTTTATTTTAGAAAGTTAGTTAGTTTAGGAATAGGTTGTGGTCGGAATACGATCTTATTTCTAACAAATTGTTATAAATCATACTATTTATGTTTGCAAGTTATCCCATTATTGTTACAATAGTAATAATGTTCATTTTTGTGCAATACATAATTAAAACAATTGCTTATGCATTATTCATCTTTTTGTTGGCCTCCTAGTACATTAGACCACTTACCTACTTGATTACCAACAACCCCTTTTACAACTACAACTACATAAGTCATTGGATATCTAACACTGTCAAAATTTGACACAAAAAGACCTTGGGGTTATCAACCTCTTGAGGTTGGTTTCCTTTTAGAAGAGGTGGTGCATTTGGGGTTCTCAAATCTTTGCAAACCTTTCCCAACATTAGAATTTTAAGATCAACCATCAAACTTAGAAATGAGAAATTTGGCATTCAAAAGGCTCACTCACTCTTTCACAAAGATGCATTCACTACTTTATTTACAACTTTCTTTCTGCCTATATAATTTACATAAGATTTTGATATATATGGGTGATTACATCATTGCATTCAATACAAATTTTACTATGAACAAGAACATACAACCCTTTGTCATAATTTGGAAACCTATGAGTTGCGTCGAAAAAATTCTCACTATAGTAGGTTAATGGACAACCATACTAAGTATGCTTGTGATCTATTTGAAAGGACTGATGCAAGTTTAAAAAAACAAGGACTCACACTAAATAAATCACTTTTAATTCACGATGTATCCTAATTGTTGCGCTTTAGTCCATATGAACATTTCTTTAGCTCCTTTGATTTGCTAGTTGAGAAGCCACACAGTATCCTAGCATCCACTCACAAAATTTAGTAGCTGGATGAATCCAACCAACTCTACATTCCAACTTGTGTTTTATGGTTAGTGTAGCCTCTAAGGACCTACATGTCTAAGGGTTGACACTTACACTATAATAATTGTTAGAGTAAAGTATTAATTATGTTAATTAATCTTTACTCCCTTCTTAAGATGTCAACTTCCTTTTGCTTTAGTTAAAAGCACATGCACTAGTTGTTCTAAACTCATGCATTAGTCATGTAATAGTTAAACTGATTATTACATGCACTAGACTTTGCCTTTCAAGGCTTTCGATCTCCTTTATAAGGATGATCCATTGTACATTCTATTCATTCATTATTGAGAATATTTTCTTCTTCATATTCTAAGTCAAACCCTTGCCCTCTTTTTGTCTCTACTTCTTTGTAATAGGTTTTTGTATGCAGGTGATCTCCAGATTTTGTGGATTTGTATTGCTCAAATCCTACATGGTATCATAGCCAATTTGCTACAGCTTATTCGTGTTTGAAGGATTCAAATTAGGGATTTTTTTTCTGATTTGAGAGGTTTTGGTATTCTCTGTAGGACGTTATTTTTTATTTCTTTTTTGCCAGCAAAAAAGAAAAAATAAATATTTTTAGCACTTTTTACAAAGAGGGTTTCCTGTCAAATCTGGGGGGACCTATTTTTCTGGTCATCTTGGCTTCAAACGGACATCACAGTTGTGTTCAGAGCATCCAAGAACCCCAAGATTCATATAAAGATTGTCCAATTTGGACACAGTTGGAATCTGTGATTAAAAAATTTTGTAATTGGCTCCGGCACGGATCCCAAGGTGATCAGTATTTTTTGGAGCATTTCTGGCCCAAACGGACCTCATAGTTGTGTCCGGAAGGCTCGAGATAGTCAAAATCCATATAAGACTTGTCGAATTCCGACAAGTTGCCATCTGAGGCAAAATTTTTTTGCCATACTAGGGTTGTACGGCCTTGGCACACATTACGAGGTACGACGATTTATTTTTAAAAAATAATAATAAAAAAAATTTGGCCGGCGGCCACCCGAGCGCCGCCTCGCAGCCGCGGCCACTACCCAGCCCACCGCAGCGCTCTGGCCACGTCGCCACCAGCGATCCGCCCACCGCCCACTGCCCACGCCGACGCCGACGCCCTGTGCTCCGCCACCGCCGCCACCACTGCTCCGCTGCACTCCGCGAGTCCAGCCGCCAACCCCCTGGTCACCCACGTGACCAGGGCCAAACCTATTAAGCCCCTGGCGGTTTAACCTGCGATGGCCATTTGGCCGTCATTTTTAAGCAGGCATTTTGCTGACGCCATCACACCTTGGCTCTTTTTTTTATGCTTTTTAAGGGTACCTGGGCCTTTTTGCGAATATCTTGGGCATCTGGGATCGTAATTGGGCATGCGATATATCGTCGGAAAGCTGGTTCCGAGCCTGATTCGAATTTTCTGGTATGGTTTTGTGATTTTGCCATTTTGATACTTTTTTTTTCTATCAAAGTCAGATGTTCTCTGTGATCATGGCGTTTCAAACCTCCTGCCTTCCGGAATCCGTTTCTCTTGCATCCGAGCTCCGTTTTCAGCAAACGAGATATTGCCGGAAAGCTCTTTCTGAGCTTTTATCAGATCTGATGGTTTCATGTGGTTTTTTGTCCTTTTGCTGACGTCACCCATCCTCAGATCTTTGCAAACACCTTCTTTGGGCCCTCCAACGCAACTGTTGGTTTTTTGCTCATATCTTGAACATACGGTGTCGAAATTTGGCAAACGAGATATCGTTGGAAAGCTGATTCCGAGCTCTTTCCAGATCTGGAGGTTATATTTTCTGGTTTTATTTTTTTGATAGTGTTTTTCTTTGTCAAAGCCAGATCTTCAGTTCTGCACTCCAGGAGCTCTATCTTGCACATCCGGACTCCGTTTTCGGAAAACAATATATCGTTGGAAAGCTTGTTCAGAGAGCTTTTCATTGTTGTGAGTCATTTTTCTAGATTCTGCTCCAGGTTCATTTTATTCAAATTCTTGCTTTTTTGCAGTCTGGTGGATATCTTGGTTGTTTCAGGTCTTGGGATCTCTTCCCTTTGAGGGATGGCTCGTCTTAGGTTGTTCTTTTGTTTCAACAGCCTTTGATATTCTTTGAGCAGTGTATACTTCACTTTTGTAGCATTCTTTTATGCACACGCACTGAGATAAAGTGCCATTTTATTGCTTTGATGGGATCTTGCACATGTTCGTGCTATTTGTACTCGCACTCCATTATAAAGTGCTGGGGGGGTTTGATGTTTGCCTTTGTTTGCCATCTTCTTTTGTCACGTGAGCGTTCCTCCAACGACATTAGCCTCAGGTATCCTTATTTGTGTTTGTACTCTCTCTGCACATTTGATGTTCCAGATTCATCTTCATCATGCAATTCATATTGGATGATCTTTTTAGTGTACCTGTCATTACTCCCTTGTCAGCAGTATGGGGGGGTTTCTACTGTTGGTTCTACTACTTCCTTAGTTCGATTGTGTGAGCCATGTATTTAGTATTTGATCCTATGTACTAGGCGGTTGCAGTGGTTGGGTACCTATGCATTCCGGTGAGATGGATCATTTACCATATGGACACGCTTTTCCTTCCTATTTTTGGATGCATTCTTCCAGCTTTGATTGATCAACTCTTCAGGCTTTTGGTGTTTATGCCATCTGTATCTTTGAGTTTAGGTGTTTGCCTTTGCTTGCCTCCTGATTGGAGTAGTGTCATTTGAGGGCACTCATGCAGATTACAGTCTTCTCTACCTAGTCATATTTCTGTGGAGGATCTTCAGATCATCAGTTTCTTCTTGACAGAGTTTGCAGTTTCATGCTTCAGTGATGTTGTACATGTTCATCTTTGTTCCTATTTTTTGGAACATTCCTAGTTTTGGAAGCTTCTTCAGTCCTTCAGACTAGTCTTTGTCTCTTTCTGGAGTAGAGTTTTTCCCACGTGGTTTTCTCTATTTCTCTGCTTTTCAGAGACTCTCTTTTGTACTTGGGTACTTGATCAGGGCTTTGTTGTCGGGACTCATTTGCTTTCTTCTTGCATTGTTTGTAGATGCATCGTTGCTCATCTTAAGGGGGGGTGTTAGAGTAAAGTATTAATTATGTTAATTAATCTTTACTCCCTTCTTAAGATGTCAACTTCCTTTTGCTTTAGTTAAAAGCACATGCACTAGTTGTTCTAAACTCATGCATTAGTCATGTAATAGTTAAACTGATTATTACATGCACTAGACTTTGTCTTTCAAGGCTTTCGATCTCCTTTATAAGGATGATCCATTGTACATTCTATTCATTTATTATTGAGGATATTTTCTTCTTCATATTCTGAGTCAAACCCTTGCCCTCTTCTTGTCTCTACTTCCTTGTAACAGGTTTTTGTATGTAGGTGATCTTCGGGTTTTGTGGATTTGTATTGCTCAAATCCTACAATAATCAATGGTGTAACTAGGATATTGGAAGCTCTCTATTCAAAAAGTATAATTATCTATATTTGTATAGATCATATGTTAATGCAAGGTGAAAAGAACCCATTAAATTTTTTGAATATGTCATTTCCACATCTTATTAAAGCATACTTAGATGTCATACAAGTAGATGAAGATAATTAAAGATCTATAAATGGATAGAATATATAAATTGTCTTATACATGAATGTAGCTTATATTGGTCAAATAAAAGGGCATAATCAACCGCTTAAACATGCTTTACTTGGACTTGTAGGAAATCTTCTAAATGAACAAACACTTAATGATGGTGTAATTTCAAACTAACAACCTTTGAGGAAATTTTGTTTCCTCTAAGATGGCCAAAGATTTCATTAATCAAGGGATTTTATACCCATTCTTGTTAGTAATCTTTTCCAAGTTGTAATAGTTGACAGAGAGTCCATGCCCAGTCCTCTAATCTAGTGAATATCATTAGGCTTCAAAAAAGCAATGCACTTTGGCTTTCTCTTCAAAAGACTTGTCAAAAGCCACATAACACTCTAGACAAGACCCAAAAGGCAATCATCCTATCTCAAAACACCTTATATCTATGCACCCTGTAAGGTGCTCAAGGTTATAGAATTTGTCTATTTCCTTGCACTCATTATAGTCTTCCTTTTCTATACCTATAAATTTGTCCATGCCCAAAGCCTAATTGCTTCATATCCTTCGAAATACTTCATAAGAACACCAACCAAAGTTTACCTTGGTCAACAAGCGATGGACCACTTTGGCTCACAATTTTGTCCTCCTTTAAGTGTTGTGCATGTCTTGATATGCAATGTGTCATTTGT
The DNA here is from genome assembly GCA_027943335.1 of Chamaecyparis obtusa. NCBI lineage: Eukaryota > Viridiplantae > Streptophyta > Pinopsida > Cupressales > Cupressaceae > Chamaecyparis > Chamaecyparis obtusa. Next base: position 312,320 of record BSBK01004733.1, read on the forward strand.
CCCAACCCAAATGACAGTTATATCATTGCTTTCATAATTCAATAACATGTATAAATTTATGTATCCTTCCCCTATTGTAGGTGTACCTCTTTTAAATCACACCATCATTTTCTTCCTCATAATGTACAAAAGGAAGAATGCAACCCATTAATATTGTTTTATAGATCATATAGCAAACCATATTGTTCATATCAAACATCCTAAAGTCATTAGACTTACTAGCACTCTTCTGTGTAGGCCCAATATGACTAGATCTCATAGACATGACCAAACTTTTAACTTCATATATTGACTATTTTATAAAATAAGCATTTGTCATCTCTAGTCTTACACTTATTATAATGTTTTCCTCTACTTATAAGCTAACATTACATTCTTGGTGTATTCATCAACTACACTAGTAAAGTTGATAAATATTAATTGTGCTTAAGTTGCACTAATATTAGGATAGGAGACCTCTTAGGAAGGCCAAATGCTTCACCTCTATGAGCATCACCTAGATGCAATGAGTGCCAAGCGTTTCATTCATTCTCATGAGTAGTGAATTCTTGCGAACACTACTCATGAAACACGTGTCAAAAAGTTTGACTTGCAAACTACAGTTGAATCCTAATAGCAATATTACAACTATTAAAGCTTTTAAAACACCTCCACCAATCTCATTTATATCATTTGAGAGTATCATGTTGAGATCATCACTACTTTCAACCATATTTCCTCTTTGCCCCAATTCTACTTACTTGGCTACAATGGTGTCATCATCTCACTAATCACTCACATTTTCCAACCTCATGGTCACGTGGTCTTTCCATCTTAAGAATTCAGATTAGTGACACTAATTATCCAATTGATACTTATAATGATTCTTTATACCTAAATTTCATATCATATGCATCATTCAATAATGTTAAATTGTATATATTTAAATCTAACTTCTTTAATTTGCATTAAGTACATAAAGATTTGAAATTTGAAAATCTAGAAATTATGTTCTCCCATCTATTCAATTGATCAAGGATAATGTTGGCCAAGTTATAGTAAACATTTATTACTAATTGTGGCATAAGTTTTTTTTATGATTAAAAGTTTATTATTACTTTTGGTATAAGCTTTTAACATTTATTATTGCAAGCAGCACTGGTTGTAAATATTTACTTGGTTGTGAGTTCGGGGCTAAAGTTGATGGTTTGTATGGATTCATTTAGGCATTTTTGTAATAAAATACAATGACAAATTTTAAAAAGATTTCAGACAAACTGTTAAAATTCCTATAAAATATTCTTGACTGGTAAGGTCAACCGTAAAATTTTGGCTTTGGTTGTGACACTACATATCAAGCAAGTTTTTATGACGGTTATACATTCAAAACTGCTTTTAAAAACGATGAGGCATTCCTTAGCATTCATCCGAAAATTGCTTGACAGGTAGTGTTGACAGTCAAGATTTGGCCTTGCTTTTGAGTTTGTATTTTAACGTTTTACCACAAGTTGCCTTGATGAACGTGAAAACTCGTGTTACCATCTCAATCTCTACATCATCAATTGCATTGTAAAAAATAAAAGCGAGTTTCAAGTTAATGTTGCTAGTGATGTATCAATATTGAGGTGCGTAAAGCATTGCAACGTGACACAAATTGCAAACAAGTTAACAGGTAGTTTCAACTTAAAAACTGAAGTTACAAAAAGAATCATGACACGGCCAACATGAATGCCAAAGAAGAGGAACTCCTGAGGTTAAAAAATATTAATCATGGTTGTTTTCTGAAATTCCAATTGAACAAGCATGCGTTTCTCTGCCATAAACAGAATGAGTGAAACTGGAATAATAAACTAAATAATCTATATTGCAGCCAAAACCATAAAATCAAAAAACAATATGAATTTTGAATTCTCGCCCACAAAATAGAATCAATTCTGAATCTCTCGAATTACATCAACATGGACGTTGGAAACCTAATGTCGTTAGTAGAAACAATCCTATTTGGTGTTCACCATCACGAGTGAGGAAATAAATACACATTTGTGTTTGGCTGCCCAAAATTAGAAATGATCTTGTTTACAGTCGAAAGTGTAGAAATAATCTTGTCAACCACCATGAGAGTAGCCACAGTCTTTGGTAATATCTGCCTACAGGCTGATTCCCTTTGAGATCAGACTGAAATTTCTCTCTTACGGTAATATGGACCTGGCCCCCTAAAATCCAACAAGATCAGTCTTGGAATTGGAAAATATTACCGGACAGGAAGTTGTTTTAGAAGCAACTGGGAAATCTGGTTCCTCCACTGACAGAAGGGTATCCTTCCAACCTGATATGAAGATTATAAGTCAAGAACATGTGGGCCAATACCTGTGGGATTTCAAATTACAACAGATAATGAAGGAGTACTTGTTGCTGGTTCTTGGGGCAATAAAACAGAAAACGTAATAATTGAGTATTTGCTAGAGTTGGCAATGGCGTTGTGAATATGCTCAAGGAGCGGCTTGGGTATGAAATAAATCATATTCAATACAACGGCAATAGACTGGTGTCCAGCTAATTTTGGAGTCCATCACTAAACTACAAAAAGCATTAATACAAGAATTCTTGAGGCCTTCTTCAACTTACGCTTATTAGATAAAATTGTAAATCATATCAAATAGGTCGGAAATAAAATAGTAAGACTTAGAAGCTAATCTTGCAGACCATCTTTGAACTAGAGAAAAGGTTGATAAAAATTGTTATAGATTTCTTCAACTTGCTTCAACTTATTCAATATATTTGGCAGATGGAGTCAACAATTGTGTTTTATCACACATGATTCTTGAGTGTTACGATGGTAAATGTGGTGATCTCTGCAAATTCCGAGAGCTTTCTGGAGAGCAGTAACAAGGGTTTTTCAACCCGTTTTTGTTGCCGAAGGTCGTTTTTCAAATTTTGAGGATTTTTTCACTGTAAATCACGGAATTTGGCGGAGATTTCTGCGAAGGTCGAAGGTTTTTCTGCAGTTTCTGTGCAGAACGAAGTTCTTTTTGTCAACAGACAGTTGTGCTTCAGATTCCAGCTACGGTTTTCGCCCATTTCTCCAAAAAAAAATTGATGTTCTTTCATGGCCTTTGTGCAATTTTTTCCACAAAAAATCATACCAGGTTGCATCCAGATTTTCACAATCGTGGGTTTTCATTTTTTGCATGATTTTTTCACACAAATTGTGGGATCTTTCTCTGCAAGAGGATTTTCTGACTTTTTCCGCAAAAAATCATGACTGATGTTTCAATGTCTAGGTTTTTTCAATTTTCTCCTCAAAAAATTAGTTATGTTTTATAATGAAAGATGGGTTCCAATATACAGTCGGATCCAATGAGTGCTAAGTGTTCCATTCATTCTCATGAGAGATGGGTTTGTGTGAACCACTACTCATGAAACATGGGCCAATGAGTTTGACTCAAAAAACTTCACAGTTGAATCCTGATAGCAATATCACAATATGACCAGCTGTGGAAAATATCTCCTACTTATCAATTGATGAGCTTAAGGGACTTTCTAATGAATGGTTCATAAGGCACAACACTTGGTGAAGGTTTTGCAAATGAAGTTGCAAGCAGAGTGAGTTTAACCATGGAGGAAACTCGGTAGTTAAGTGCGCTCGAGTTGGACTAATACTGGGATGGGTGACCTCCCGAGAAGTCTCGGTGCTTCACCTCTATGAGCATCACCTTAATCCAATGAGTGCTAAGTGTTCCATTCATTCTCATGAAAGATGGGTTCGTGTGAACCACTACTCATGAAACATGGGTCAATGAGTTTGACTAAAAAAAATACACAGTTGAATCCTGATACAAATATCACAGGTTTTATAATTTTTTCCTAAAATTACTTTTGGGTTCTAATTCTTCTATAAAATCAAACAGTTTTTCGTACGTGATCTCAGCATCACATCAAGGGTTTGTTGACTTTTTCCACAAAAGTCGTGGTTTCTTGCAGTCTATTTTGGGTCGTAGTGCTCACATGCAAAAGTTTTTGGTGATTTTTTGAACAAAATGATGGCTGTTTTTCTGTAGCAGTTTGGGTTTGGCAATTTTCTCCTCAAAATTGTGGTTTTAGTTTGAGAAGTTCTCAGTATCTCTGTCTACAGGGAGGGACAGTTTTGTTTCCCAACATCAGGTTGGAAGGAAGTTTTGTAGATTTGGGAAGGGTCTCAACAGCTGACTCATGTCGCAAAGCGTTTTGAAGAGAAGGGGGCAACCTTCTATGCATTTGTGACCAAAAGGTGGTAGCCTTCTATGCAATTGTGACCAAAAGACTTGCAAATTGTCTTATGTAGGGTTGCTAGAACAATGGCCATTAAGGGAGGGTATTAAATAATGCAACGTTTCTTTAATGGTCATCTTAGTTTGTTTAAGTAGGTTTCCATTTCCGACTTCTATTTACGTTTGTTTCTTTAAGACACATCGTAATGTAATTGCCCATATAATGTAACTCCATTTTCATTGTTGAATATAGAATTACCATTACATTGAGAAGTCCCATGAATACTTCCCTGAACTAAAAAAAGCTGATATAGCATTGAAAATTAAGGGAATTTGACAATTTGTTTATATCACACATGATTCTTGAGAAGTACCATGAATAATCCCTGAACTAAACAAAGTTGAGATAGCATTGACAATGAAGGAAAGTTGTTTATATCATTATGAAGGCTATTTAACCTGACTATTAATGAGACTATCAATTTGATTGAGGACATTTGTAGGAAACAAATAGATTATATCCAGCATAGCTCCACGGAGTTTCTTGACAAGGGACAAAGGGACATAGGGATGGGTTTCGAGGACGAGGGGACCAAGGGACACAGGGACATAGGGATGGGTTTCGAGGATGAGGGGACCAAGGGCAGGGGAACGGTGGCGAAGTGGTGGTTAGAGGGCCGCACTGATATACAAATTGAGCTGAATTGAAATCTTCAAGGCAAAATCTACAATATAACATTTTTGTGAGTGCCCATGAAAAGCAACCTAGTTTTCAGAGTTAAAGGTTACAATCAGTATGCATAGTATCTGCCATCTAACAAGCAACCCAATGGCATCCTTGGCAAAGACCATGGATGTGGGGGGTCGTTACCCCCAAGCCCCCAAGTCTCAAAAATGTCCCCATACAGGGGACGCGAGGTTTTTTGGGAGAGACACATCCCCATAGAACACTGATATCGAGTAAAATGGCAATAAAGTGGTAACTTATTAGGTAATTTTGGCTAATACAAAATATAAGAAATCATGGAGGGTTCTCTATCACAATTTATTGAAATGTATTAGATACGATATGGGCATATCGGTTCAGTTCAGCAATTTCTTTTGGTGACACAATTCTGGTGGGTCCAGAAATGTAAGACAACATTTATAGGAAAGAAAATTGTTCTAGCTTCTAGAATGTGTCCGCCTGGGGTTACCAATCGGGGATGAATACGGTGACCAGGAAATACTAGGGCTGTTGACAAATGATGCTTCGATAAGTAGGAGATATTTTCCACAGCAAGTCAAATTGTGATATTTCTATCAGGATTCAACTGTGTAGTGTTTTGAGTCAAACTCGTTGACCTATAATTCATGAGTAGTGATTCACAAGAACCCATCTCTCATGAGAATGAATGGAACACTTAGCACTCATTGGATCTAGGTGATGCTCACAGAGGTGAAGCACCGGGACTTCCTGGGAGGTCACCCATCCCAGTACTACTCCAGCTCGAGTGCCCTATTTTATTGGGGAAACAGATGATGCCCCTGCCACCAGTGGGAATGGTAATAAGCTATAGAACTTTGGATCTTCTGGATATCAATTTGTCATTCAGTATTTCCTTCTTGATGTGTTTTGGATATCTATATAGCACTGGTACATTTACCATAGATGGGGTGTGCAATGCATTGCTTTATCTGGCTTCAGAAGGCTGTTTCAATAATTATCGGCCTACACTATTTTGAGTTGTACAGATTCGTGTTAGGATTGGATTGATTTGCTACAGTTTGAAATGGTTTTGTATCTCTTTCAAGGTTGGTTAAGAAATATTTCAGCTTTGTACAGAATTTGGACTTAACAACATTGCTACATATGTCTGTTGCAACAAATTAAAAACCTCTTTACAGACTAGTATTTGCATTTGTTGGGATTTGCCAGCTCCATTTTGGCTACATTACATACTGTATCAATAGAGTCTGCTGTTTCTCTCCATATTATTTTAGGCAGTTCTCACACATGAATTTTTCTATTTGTGGTTGACTTTGGTGGGAGAAGGAGCCACTTCCTATATATGTCTGTTGCCTCACTCTACACCTTGTATCTCTTCTGCAGCTCCTGTTTTCAACTTTTTCCTTTTCACACATAATGGAATGTAATCAAGGCAGTACCTTCTGCACACAGTAATTATTGACTGTACAAATGTTCTGAATATAGTAACTTCATTTTGGTGTTTTAACACTTGCCTATAGAAGAGAATATGAATGTCCAATATCGTTGTAGGTATCTTCAGCTGTTTCCTACGTCTTACCCTTGAAGTTTGACTGATCTCCTTACATTGTTTTGCTGCTACAGTGAGTCATGACTGATTGCTTGCTTCTATTGGTATTACTATCTACACTCTGCTAGGATGTTGTATTTATTTATTGACTTTATACATTTGCAACAGTTGGATGCAACAGTTTATAAACAGCTTTATTTAGAAAATGGCAAGCACTAACACCGTGCAGTGGACAGATGATTGTAATAATAGCTGTCAAAATTATGAGCTGTCATTTGATTAGTTTTGCTCCACCCCGTGGTATGGTTATCTTCAATCTCATTGCTAACACCTCGTTTATAATTGGCTTGGGGGGTTTTTACTCCCTGGTTTTGACTGTAATTTTGGTAGTCAGATGAGGGCATTGAGAATGATTTCCATAAATAGCCGGGCACTGTATCTCTTTCTTGATTTAGCTCTTTGAGAAAAAAAGAGATAATAGAGACATATGCAAAGGCCATAACATCTAGACAGATGTCAAAGACAAATGAATAACTAAGGATATAGAGAGTGAAAAAGACCAGACAGAAGCCAAAGAATTAGAATTAAGTTACAAGGTAGGTTGTAGAGGCTTTGAAGTTCAAACAATATGTATTTAACGCTATCAAGGAGGAGGCTAGTTATCACTTTCTGAAATTATATCTCAAGGCTCTTATTCACATATAATTTTATAAATGCATGCTCTTCAACTAAAATTGAGCAGTAATATTTAAGACTTTCTTACCTTTTTCTTAAGTATCTGCACTTGTGAATTGACAGATCAAGATAAGAGTGAAAAATGGAACAATAAAATCATGTCATAACCAAAACATAGCATATTTAAAGTTCATGTATAACTCCATTAAGAAATACAGACAACCTGCTCTTTTAATCTGAACATTAGTTTCCAAACAGGAAAATTGGAAACAATAAACTTAGGTAAGAACCCTTCACATAACACAAGTGCGCATTGACCCTTGATTTTCCAATAAAACTCAGGAGGGTGGTTCATCCTTGCGCTCTCCTCCTGCTTGTTTCTGACAATACAAGCAATATAGTAGTTAAGAGATCTGTATACTATATCAGACCTTAAAAATAAACACTACTGAGGATTTAATGCTTTCTACAAAATATTGCCAGTGAAGATGCTTGAAACTAAACATTTATGAGGTATAAAGATACTATATTAGCATATTGTCTTGCAAAATTGATTGATGTCCAGCTTACATGTTATAAGGAACACAGCTTCCAATCAACTAAATCAAACAGTAGAGCTAGAAAACACGAGAGCAAATAGTGATAGTAAAAGCCTCATATCTGAACTTAGATGTTACTTCTTAGCCCCAGTTCTTGAAGTATGAGGCATTATGACTGTATAAAAGTTTATATGATATAGTTGTTTTCCCCTCTTCATGGGAACACCATCCTCCTCTAAGAACTTCCTTGTTTAGCAAATACCAATGCAACAACTTTTGCCCCCATTTTATATGCCCATTGCTATTGGTCTGTCTTCACCACAATGAAGATTTGGAGATGAGTGGCAGCACAGCTACCAACCAAGATGACCAAGTCATGTAGATCCATCCCTATCAACCAGCTCATGAACCTAAGGTTGTACAACACGGGGTAGGTGAGGAGATGAATGAAGGAGAAAGCGAGAAGGAGAGGATTTTCTCATTAGTAGTTGTTAATGTCATGTCACATTAGGTTATCAAAGAATTTGACCTTTCTAAAGGTTCATCTCCCCAAAATACAATTCCTAATATTTTAACATGTAATTATAACCTAGGGCTGCATTTTTTTCGTATTTGTTTATTTTAAAATGTAGGTATAAGTATAGTTTACAATGGGTTGAGTTCTAGCTAAGTGGGCAAATGGTCAGCTAGGATTTCCAATTTGACCTGTTATCATTGCTCTAGCAACATTTGACAATGATTGATCAACTTGTTACTTGTTAGAGGCAAGAATTATGTTTGGCACTATAACAAATGCAGAACGAGTCTAGGAGTTCCTATTGTCAAGTGAAATCCCATGTGTGTAAGTGCCAACCAAGTAGCAAAGATTGTGGTGGGCCTGGTCCAAATAAAAACAGTTTTCTGAAGAGGCAAATACTTGTCTATATCAAAGGGCAAGAGGAACTAAATAGTGAAATTGAGTAAACCACTTCCAAGGCTATCCTTCACTACTCTAATGATGACTGTTACACATTCGTTTCTTACACCTTCTTCCCAAAAGTATAATAGCCACTGTATTTCTTGCCAAAAAACCAAGGATGCAAGTCCATTGGTAAGGGCATTTCAAAATGAGGTAAGAGACAATGTCAATGACTAAATCATGCATTGCATTTACACAAATGAGCTCCCTTTCGACCTCTTTAGTCACCATATTGGTGAGCAACAGTGAGAGGAAGTAATGAGGCACCCACAGGGTATATAGATCATGGCTATGTAAAGGTACACACAACCTTAATTGGCCAAGGAAAGAAAGTTTGCTGACACTTCATTGAAACCAATTAGAGATTCATGGGCCAAAACGGGAGTGTCCATCATTTCTAATGGATGAAAAGATTGCATAAACATGTCCCTAATTAATTATTGCAATGTGCCCTATAAGACCAATAGTTTTGAAGTGAGGGATTGTGATACTCACTCAACTTGATGATAAAGAAACTTGGCACAAAGATCGAATGGATAAAGCAAATATGCACCGGGGCTGATGAGATTTAGATGTATGTGACTAATAATCATATGTCACAAACCATCTTCAAGCCTTTCTCCAAGATGGAGCTATTGAAAGTAAGTTTATGAAATTTCAAAATTTTATTGTTTGATTTACTTTAAGTTTGCTTTAAAAATTTGTCATTTAATTCTTCGATTGTGTACATTTTCAATTTGTTTAATGTTTTTTAACACCATATTAGGTTGTTTGAAGCTGTTTCTGGATTAGATTGTGTGCAAGTATTTTGATCAATGTTTTGGATCACACTCCGTGATCCATCATATAGATATCTCTTAGCTCTCTTTCATCCTGATGATGGATCACGGAGTGTGATCCAAAATGTTGATCAAAATACTTGCACACTGTCTAATCCAGAAGCAGCTTCAAACAAATTATGGATTGTGGAAACAGGAAATGTTATATCATTAACCATTTGCCTCACATAATCATCTTGCAATGAATTGTGAATATAAGAGGAGCATTGAGTATCATGGTAATCAGAAACTTTTGGAGTGTCTGCAAACAAGCTAATATGGAGAAGGCTCAAAAGGTCAAGCAATGATTCGGAACAATAAGTGTTGGGCATGTGGAATATTTGTTAAGTTTCAGTGAGTCTATCATGAAGATTCACCAATATCGATCAACCATGTTTGGAGAGACTTGTGACGACAGTGACTATATGATGGGAAACATAAGGAGCATCATAGCGGTTGAGGAAAGACTCCGCATCAACTTTTTTCAAACAGGTGCAAAAAAATAGTAGAACAGTGGGACAAATGAATCACTTCTTGCATTTCCTAGCATTTGCATTGACCCCCAAGTGTTATAGCACAAAGGTATTTTGGGCCTAGGAAGGCACCATATAGAGTTGTTGACATCAATGAAGGGTGTGACACAATATTCACTGGATTCTTTCCTAATCTCAATGTAGACATTGTCATGGGTGAGTTTGAGAATTTTGTAGCTACAATAGGTCACAACCATACTGCTCTTTGAGACAAGAAAAAGAATAATGCTCATATAAGGCAATACCTCCATATGGCCAAGGATCCATTAACCTTCATTCTCTTGCCATCAAAGTTCTATCGCATGTAAGCATTTTTTATTTTTTAAACTTTCTTATTTTTCTTTGGTACGTATAATTTAAACATGTTGCATTGACTTCATCTTGAATCTCATCAACTTGTGAGTTCCATTGCAACTAAGTAGACCTTGAGTACAAACTCCCTTATCCACTCAATTAAGCATGATCAGTTGTATATGCATTCCAACTTCGGCCTCGTCTCATATAAGCACATCAAGTGCATGGAGGAAGATATAAAGCATTGGGATGTAGCCTTTAAGTATCCTGACTTGGCTGCTTCTGTTGCACAATTTTTCTTAGTTTCGACTCTCAATCAACGATCAAGAGCTCAAGGCCTATAAACAGGATTTAAATAGTGAAGCGAGTGGGAATGGCATGTAGTTCAAATGAACTTTAACCAATCAGTAACATCAATGCTCTTAATTAAAAATATTATGACAATTATTGATTTGCATAAATTCTCCACGTGCAGTTGCACTAATATAAAGTTTAAAGCTTAAGCCAATTTGATTTATATTAACATTTATGACTTGACAATTAACATTAAATTATCAATTTCAGCTGTGTTCTCAATTTTGTATTCAGTGTTGTACATTATGTGCAAATTATGTCACATACTTTTCATTGTATGGGCGAACTTGTGGAAAAGAAATTGGTTAACTGCCAAACCTAAACCAGCAAGATACTCCGCACCCTGAGGAATTCTGACATGCATTGGAAAGTTTGTAAAATCACTGAAGCTTGAGTGCAACAGCTTCAATGTGTCATCCTGGAAAAGATGGCAGGCAAAATGTCAAATCTTCAAAGCTCAAATGCCTTTCCCTCCCTTGATGATTAACGATGTGTTATCTTGACTCTCTATTTATGACTAGTTTTGACAATTCCATAGAAGTTAAAGAATAAAGTGCTCACCAATTATCAGATTCAATGGACGGATCTGCTGTTGGAGAGTGACAAATTGCAAGTTCCAGAAACATTTCAGCACACAACGCCACAATTTCTTTAGGGAAAAGATATTCGAGGAAGGTCTGTTTCAATGATCGATTATTATAAGCTTCGGGCCTAAGCATTGGCAATTTGCAGATCCGATGGGATGGTTGTATGGGTCTAACAGAAACTGCCTTTTAATTTCACCTTTTGCTCGTCAGTGGAACCCAATTCTCAGAGTATATTTGATTTTTGGCTTATTAGATGTAGTTTTTGCAGAAAACTAGTTATACCACATTCAATACATAAGGTTTAAGTGCTAAAGTGGGAAAAGGGTTATAAATAACTTTTATTTAATACAGTAGCATATGTTATTTGAGGAAAAAAGCTCTTTTGCACAAGTCGTAGGCTGTGTTTGACTGAAGTAGTACCCCACGTGTTAGCTTTTCAAGTGTGGGCTTCGGTGCTGTTCTTCTACAGCTGGGTGCTGAGCAGCTTTAAGTTATAAATTTTATTTTCAGTTTTGTTTTTCATTGTATTTTTAGCTTAACACTGCACTCTGCTAGCTTTTTCAGCTTTTCATATATTTAGAGATAATCTAAATTTATGAAGATAAGTTGTTTTTATTTCTCCAATAAAGCATTTTGTCTTCTGTTCTATTTAAATTTTCCTGCTTTAGTTTTTGTAAAGACCAGAAGATTATCTTAGTCTATCAAAGAGATCTTAGACACATAACTTAGCAGCAGATAAAAATAGAGAAGACAGAAGATGAACAATGTCTAAGTAGAATTCAGTTCCAGTTTAATAAACAACAGTTTTTTTAAGTGCTTCTTAATTGTATTTTCAGGCTTCAGCAGTGTGTGTTTGCAGAAGTTAGAACATTGTACTCAGTTCACAGTTACAATTATTTCTTTCAATGCAGAATCTGCTAACCATGGTCTAAATTTAACACCCTGCTGCCCTGGATTTGGCCTTAGTCAACATCCACACCTCCCCAGGAAAGTAAATCTATTTTTGGTTCTCTTCTAACTTTTGTCTCTTCTATTCCAAACAATGTTACAATCAAAATTTTGAGTGACGCATTCAGAAGATTATTTCCATTTTTTAGAAATTTTGGATTGTATTTTCCAGCCGTTTCAGAATTCAGTTATAACAGAAGATTTAGGCATTACATCAGTTCCGAGAAGTAATAATCTGCAAAATCGTTGACCCAATTTTCAATGATTTTTTGCATTTAAAGCACATTAGTATCATGTTAAAATCTCTAAAAAATGGCAAAAAAGTGAAAAAATCATTGCGAAAACCTGTGAAATCCTCATTTACTAGCAGAATTGTCGAATCACTCAGAAATAGGGCCGATTTCGGGGTGGAATCAAAGTCAGTGCAGAATAAGCATGGAGACAATCTGTTATTCTTTACTCTAGTTTTCTTTCCAACCTCTGAAAAACCTTAAACAGAGGAGTGGGAGGAGCAATGGTGGTCATCAACCAAATTTGAAAGGACCTCAATCATCCTAAATTGTGGGGGAAATGTGAGATAGTGTCGAAGCAGGTGATGAATCTGCTCTAAATCGCGGCTTCAATATGACCCGAGCTCTCTGCACACCCCATCCCATGGATCTTGATGCAAACAAGTATATAATTAATATCATACAGTAATTTTAAAATTATAACTTTTATGCACCATTATAGATGGCACTTTTGTTAATGTTTAATAGCTGCAGGAGATATCATTTGTACCTGCGTTGGTTGTTTTATTTCATCCTATGGTATCTTCGATGGTGTTGCTTTACAGAACTCTTGTTATGCTCCAATGTTCGTGTTTATCAGAAGCAGCTTGTTGTTCATCTACTGTCGTCTTGCATTTTGTCTTGAGATTTTGGTTATTGGAGGCACAATGGAGAGTTGTTTCCAGCTCACAACTGCAGTCTTTGTTATTGCTTCATGATGTGTCTACAAAGTGGCTGTTTTGCTGTTTCCAGCAAATTGGCCATCGTGTCCGCTATCTTCTTTGTGGAGTCCATGTTCTTGATGATTCGATATGATTGCCAAGTGAAATGGCTTCTATTTACAACTGTCACCGTCGTTTATTACGACAGGAGAGCAAGAGCGGCAGGTTATGTTCGATTGGAATTCCTGCCGTTTGGGAAAAACACTTATGAGAAGTACATTTTGGTCTCAACAATTATTAGTGTGTATTCAGGGTGTATAGCATATGGTATGATAATGATCCAATGGTGATTGGAATCAGACATTGCTGTGTAAATTTTGATATAATTTCTGCAGAGTGTTGTTGGTTTTATAAACTTAAAGAGTCATGTCTTTTGGTGACATTCATTGAGGATAATGAAGAGGCTTCAACTTCACCTTGTAAAAGGATACATTCTAGATATCTGCTGTGAGGACAGGTGTCACGGAAAAACAGAGATCAAAGGGCTGCTGATTCTTGTTGAACATTTCAAGTAATTGGTACGATCTTACTACAGAGATAATGGGTTCAAGATAGATGGATGAAGATAACCTTGAAGACTCAGAAGTTCTGCGAGTGGTACAGACTGATGTATGATCAGTAAAAGATCATTCTTGTGTGTGACATTATCGTGTGCGGGAGAGCTATTGAAATCCACTTCAGGCATCATGCTGTGATTTATAAGATTGCTATTATATGGTAGATGCTGAGCAAGTGTTGTTCAATCTGATAAGAGACATACTTTTGTAAATTGTTAAGAGTTAACCATCTCTGATTGAATATTTTCTCTGATCAAGCTTGTGAAGCATTGTATCAAGTTTCATTTATACAATAAAGGATCTATTTTTTTGGGCTGGGTTTTTCACCCTCAAGAGGAGGGTTTTCCCAGGATAAGTTTAGTGTCCTCTGTTATTGTGTTTTTCTGTATATTGCATTTATATTATTCTGGTTCAAAACATTAATATGGTATCAGAGTGGGTCTATGGAAATGATCCGAACCAGAATAGAACATTTGAATTCTAGAAGAATTGTGATGTCTAATGGATGTCGTATATGCTGTTTGAAATGAAGGATTCATATGAGAACGTGTAGCTGAAAAGCCTTAGAAGGTAGAATCTCTGATGAAGCTTCTTACTTGGATGGGGAGGATGCTGTCATGCTCATCTATGCTTACATGTCTAGCATTCATGCCTATGAGGATAGCGAATGTGTTGGTGTTTGATTTTTCATTCTCTACCTGCACTATAACTGTGTGATAGCAAAAGATCTATTAGTGGATTGTGAGGAAATTTAGGCAATAAAGATATAAGTATTTGAATATTGTTGATAAGTTTTATGTAGTTAATTCATGATATAATATTGAGAATAGTGAATCGTGTATGTTTTTAGCACTGATCTGTATATTTTCTCTTTATGAATAGTTTGATTCTATGAGCTATTGCTAATCTCTCTAAAAATGCTTCCAGGATGGATCGAGAAGCAACGAGATGATGACGGATTACATGCAAAGTCATGCAAGTTATAGAAATGAACATGGAAATGCTGCTTGCAGCCATGGGTCTGAATTGGTGGCACATAACTTCATTAAAGAGAAAGAACCTATTCAGATTGTCATTGCAATTAGTTACTTCGAAGAGGAAGAAATGACATTTAGAGGGAGACTATTCAGTTGCAGAAATCAGATTCAGAGGGAGTTTGAGTGGCAAATGTAGAATGTCAAGTCCTTTGCAAAGGATTAACAAGTTTCTGTAGCAGTGTCACTGCAAAAGCTCTTTGTTGAACAAACATTGGAGCCAATTTCTTGGTATTGTGATAATCAAAGCTATGAGAATGCTGCCCCTGTTGAGAGGGAGTCTCAACATTCAGATGATATTTTATGTATGTTTTAATGAGTTCTTCTCTGTGAGGGATAAGTTCAAGGTGCCATCCCTTGCTAATGAGTTCTTCTCTGTGAGGGAGAAGTTCGAGGTACAATCCCTTGTTAATGAGTTCTTCTCCGTGAGGGCGAAATTCGAGGTGCAATCCTTTGTTAATGAGTTCTTCTCTGTGAGAGAAGTTCAAGATGAAATCTTCTTTGCGAAAGAAGTTCGAGGTGAAATCCCTTGTTAATGAGTTCTCTACGAGAGAAGTTTGAGGTGAAATCCCTTGTTAATGCATTCTTCTTTGCGAGGGAAGTTTGAGGTGAAAGCCCTTGCTCCACCCTCTAGGAGTAGCTATGGTGGATCACCCTCTGGGAGTAGCCATGGTGGAAGTCATGTGAGAGAATCCATGACTTAGTTTTTTGTTCTTTCACCCTCTAGGAGTAGCCATGGTGAATGTCATGCTGAGATGACAATATTATGTTGGGAAAATCTGTGATGAGATTTTGTTATTGACACTTTTTGTTTGCAGCTCTATTGTGCTTGTCAGGTTGAGACACATATGACATATGAATGACATCTCCTTTGCTAAGAGGGAGTGTTAATGTTTAATAGTTGCAAAAGATATCATTTGTACCTGTGTTGGTTGTTTTATTTCATCCTATGGTATCTTCGATGGTGTTGCTTTACAGGACTCTTGTTATGCTCCAATGTTCGTGTTTATCAGAAGCAGCTTGTTGTTCATCTACTGTCGTCTTGCATTTCATCTTGAGTTTTTGGTTATTAGAGGCATGATGGAGTGTTGTTTCCAGCGGATAACTGCAGTCTTTATTATTGCTTCATGATGTGTCTACAAAGTGGTTGTTTTACCATTTCCAGCAAATTGGCCAGCGTGTCCTCTATCTTCTTTGTGGAGTCCATGTTCTTGATGATTCGATATGATTGCCAGGTGAAACGGCTTCTATTTACAACTGTCACCATCCTTGTTTATTACGATGGGAGAGCAAGAGTCGGCAGGTTATGTTCGATTGGAATTCCTGTCGTTTGGCAAAAACACTTATAACAAAGTACGTTTTGGTCTCGACAATTATTAGTGTGTATTCGGGGTGTATAGCATATGGTATGATAATGATCCAACGGTGATTGGAATCAGACATTGCTGTGTAAATTTTGATATAACTTCTGCAGAGTGCCATTGGTTTTATAAACTTAAAGAGCCACGTCTTTTGGTTACATTCATTGAGGATAATGAAGAGGCTTCAACTTCACCTCGTAAAAGGATACATTCTAGATATCTGCTGTGAGGACAGGTGTCATGGAAAAACAGAAATCGAAGGATTGTTGATTCTTGTTGAACGTTTCAAGTAATTGGTACGATCTTACCACAGAGATAATGGGTTCAAGATAGATGGATGAAGATAACCTTGAAGACTCTCAGAAGTTCTGCGAGAGGTACAGACTATGATGTATGATCAGTAAAAGTTCATTCTTGTGTATGACATTATCGTGTGTGGGAGAGCTATTGAAATCCACTTCAGGCATCATGCTGTGATTTATAAGATTGCTATTATATGGTAGATGCTGAGCAAGTGTTGCTCAATCAGATAAGAGACATACTTTTGTAGATTGTTAAGAGTTAACAATATATGATTGAATATTTTCTCTGATCAAGCTTGTGAAGCATTGTATCAAGTTTCGTTTCTACAATAAAGGATCTATTTTTGTGGGTTGGGTTTTTCACCCTCAAGAGGGGGGTTTTCCCAGGATAAATTTAGTGTCTTCTGTTATTGTGTTTTTCTGTATATTGCATTTATATTATTTTGGTTCAAAACATTAACAACTTTGACGGTGAAGGAGAGAACTCCTATAGTATATAATCAATATTATAAAGCAGTTTTAAAATTTAAATTATTATTAACTATTAATATATGTTAATAGTTATATAATAAAGTATAAATTAAAAATAATGTGAAATTTATGATATATATATATATGATTATCAATTTATAATTAATATTTATAATTTTATTATTAACACTTGTTTCCACCTAAAATAGTAGTTACAATTTAGGTGTTGCCAAAAGCAGTGGCTTGCTAATCTTTTACTTCAACTAAACAAATCTCTTTTGTTTAATTCTACCCCATATAAAGGATTTATCAATTGCCATTATGAATTATAAAGCATTGCAATTGTGGAATATGATTTAATAAGCTTTCTAACTCCTTGCCTTAGTCACAATGGAAGTCTTGGATCACTTTAAAATGGCTTCCACTTTTACTAAATTCCTGACAGTAGCTAGATCACTGTCATAAAGTTTGATCTCAATTACTTCATAACTTATTGAAGAGCACACGATTATACTGAGAGGGGGGGGTGAATCAGTATAATAACAATTTTAACTTTAAAAACTTTATTCAAAGATAACTTTAAATTCTCAAACAAACAATTATGCACATGAACACAAATTTTACGTGGAAACCCACTATGGGAGAAAACCACAAAATAGTTTGCTTTTGTATAATATTGTTCTTTTACAATGTTGTGTAGGCACCAACCTACTAGAGGCTCCAACCTCTAAATTTATGAGCACCGACTCACTGGAAGCACCAACTCCCACACTTTGCAGGCACTGACCTACTGGAAGCACCAACTCCCACTGTCCAGATTCTGAGCACCAACTCTTGCTGTCCGGATTCTGAGCACCAACTCACTGATTTCAAAACTTTCTTCCACCTTGACAATGTTGCTTTCTTCAACTGATGATGGATTCTATTTTGCTGCACTAAACTGAATATTTCCTTCCTCAATCTGCTGATATTGTAGTCATAGCTCTGTCTTAAGATAATCTCAATCAATTAATAATATTCAATATTTTCCTTCCATTCCATATATCTACTAGCTAATTGTCTTCAAAGCACACTGTACATTTCTTCAACCTCAAACACACTGTAGTTCTGCAATGTATTTCAGATTTATAGATCTGAATGTATTCTTTATTTTTATCACATATTACTCATATACTTCACATTTAATATCCTCTATATTTCTCCTCTTTTTATTTCATTCTTCTTTTTCTTTATTATATCTTCATTTTCTGACTTGACTTTTAACTGGACTGATATATCATTTTATTTCACACTTATACTCCTCTTTTTTTTTTTTTTTCTAATTTTCTATCTATTCAAAATAGTAGATTTAATATTTATATATTCACATTTTCAATGAATCAATGTGTCTCTTAACATTATGCCTTTTCACATATGAAAAGGTGTCTCTTTTTATTTTAATAAAATAATATTAACTTTTAAATAAGTTAATGTTTCCTCTTTTTAATCATACTATTATAAAAATAACTTTGACGACAGACTTCATATCTTCTCTTACCTTTTTAAAATACTTCAATAAATGATATAATTTTTACCTTTGATTATCGAAAATAAGAATCACTCCATACTGAATTGTTATTGCAGAGTATAATATTAATCTTCGAGGATAATATTTTGTTCGATATATAACATATGCCATTGTTGGTTTATACCGCTGCATACATCTTCGATAATCTGTATACGTATTGTCTTCAAAACGTAAACGTAAACATCTACGTGCTGCATACAAAATGTATTGCTATTAACCTCCGATGTTGTTTCTTCATGGAAGAATACTTTCGGTTATGACTCTGCTATATATACATATATCTGTATGTATCTTCTGTAGACGTCTCTGTTTATAAACAATCTCTTCACTGCGCACTAACACAATCCATGATGACTGTTGCAGCCGATACTGGTACTTGACCCAAACCGTTATATGCCCATTCCAAACTCAACCGTTCTATGTCAGAGAAGCTGATAACCATACGCATTCAGACAAAGATCAAATTCGGTTCACCTATTTGATAAATTTAATGCTCGATTTTCTTTGTCATGACTGCTGCAACTATGATTTTAACAGCCGAAAACTTCAGCATTGCCGATATCAACATATAACTCTAAATGATTCAGAACGATTAACAAATCAGCCTCTTCCAATCTCCTCGCAGGTATGAACAAATGAAACCACCAAACCATTTAACATAATATACTCAGAAATTAATAATCCATCCGTTACATATTAAATCTGACTTTCTTCCTTCCTAAAATTCGATGTCAAACAAAAGAATTCAAAACAGGAGTATATATATTTTGACGCTGATGCATATTGTCCTTCGATATATCTGATGTTGCTTATGCGTTTGGCCTCCATCTGCAATCAATACTAAAACTGTCCAATGTCTTCACCTGTACAGAACTAATATAAGAACTCTGAATCGCCAATTCTCCCTTCTCTGCTAGCTTGGATTATTGTTTATTGTGATCACAGATTGATGATCTCAGCTCTTATATATCATCACTTCCAAATATGATCTAAATTGTTGTCATTCCAATACACTGCTGTCAATTCCTTATGCACATCATGCCATAAATAGAAACAACAATCCCGTGCCTTCACTTTGACATCAATGACAACTTTGTTCATCAAGCTAATATTTGATCTCAGACTTAGACAACTATTTGCCATTTGGTGACTGCCCTCTTAAAAAGCCTGATAAATTTTGATCTCAGTAACTTCATAGACTTAGGTAATATTTAATCTCAGAGTTAGACAACAATTTGGTGACTGCTCTTTTAAAAAGTTGACTGAATATTTCCCTATG
The DNA here is from genome assembly GCA_027943335.1 of Chamaecyparis obtusa. Taxonomy (NCBI): domain Eukaryota; kingdom Viridiplantae; phylum Streptophyta; class Pinopsida; order Cupressales; family Cupressaceae; genus Chamaecyparis; species Chamaecyparis obtusa. Next base: position 332,072 of record BSBK01004733.1, read on the forward strand.
TAATCAGCAACATGAATATAAACAACAAAATCTATTTTCTACAATTTATGGATTAAACTCTATTTTATTTGCTCTCTATATCTCTATTCTATGGAAATACCCTTAAGTTTAAAAAAATAGTTTTTGACTCTTTTTCTTAATTTTTTACATTTTTTTTAAATCTGATTTTTTCCCATTTTAAAATAAAAACCTTATACTCCTAGTCCGCCAATTTTTCCCAAAACAATTTTTGCTGCTATACATCAGTTCTCACTTCATAGAAATGTAATCCAGGATTTCTACAGTTTTCACAAGTTTTCTGCCAATTCCGAATTACCTGACAGTTTCAAATTTCTTTTCCACTCAGGTTCCAATTTGCAAAGTTTAAAGCAGCTACAAAAGCTTCTAAATTGGGCTCATAACACAATAAACAGTACAAAAAGTACCTACAAATTAAGCTAGATAAACCTTTATACGACAAAGTTCTGATTTGATCCATTTTATGATATGGGTGTTAACAGGCGCAAGGACTAATCAGAGTCAACCTAAAACTAAACTGAATCATAACAAATTTCAGATAAAAATAATTGGATATTGAAAAATTAATGGTAACAAAAATTTTCATTCGATAAAGTAAATATCAGGATTCAATTAGGGCAACAGGTGAAATTCTAAAATGTTATTCATAAATCCGAGAACAATAAGGCTGAAGTAAAGATAATAACATTTATTCTGTATTCAGAGAGCTCCCAACTTATTCGCGAGCTGGAAATTCGAAATATCAGAAAAGTTGAAAACCCAATCAGCGACATCAACATTGCTTAAGGCATCGTAGCACAAAATCTAAAAGGATGTCTCTATATCAAAGGATCTTTCAAAACTTAAAAGATAAACAATAGAAGAACCATTGTCAGTCCAACCACGAACATAGACATAGAGTAGCTTCAAGTAGCGTGAATTCCAAAAATGAATGTTTTAAGTTCGAGAATTGTCAAAGTGTACAAGTTCACATGCATACGTGTTTATCAGTATCATTCTCTCCTGGAATAACTGTGTTATTGTTTATGTACAGCATTTCAGGTCTTCTATACTTCTCTTCAGTCTAGAAATGTTGATACTAGAATGTTGATCTGTAGAAGCTTTAAGAATCTGATAACTTTTCTTCTCAGAGTCTTGAGTGCAGTTTGGTTCAATTTTGCACGGGAAGCAAGCAGCTGACATGGATGGATAAAAAATATTTGCTTTCAAACACGAGCAATCTAACATGACAAACACAGCTAGAAAGAAGAAACTATTTGCTCTCACTGACTGCTGGTATCTCATGTTACTAAACACTCTATACCGCCTGCGCCTTTTCTCAAATTGCGTTTGCAACACTGGATTGAAATTTCTATTTACATTTTTTAATTCTCTTTAGTTGTTTAAGATCGGTTTACTGCAGTGCTGTATCTCCCCATCTTAAATTTGGGATCTCTGTTGCCACAACAATTGATTTGCAAACCCAGAAGGACCGATCTTCTCTTCAAGAACTTCCAGAAAATTTTCCCGCATAAAGCTCGATGAAGAATAATCACCCTCAAAAAAGAGCACTTCGGCACAAATGGACTAAGTATTCAAAAATATCCTCGTCCTAAAACGGCTGATCATCCTAAAATGAAAATGTGAGGCGAAGTAAACAAAAACCCACAGATTAAAAAAAATCCAAATCAACCAGATGCCCCATTGCTAAAACCCAAACCAACACAGTCTATGATAAAATGGACCGCCGACTGAATCCAAATATAGTCAATCATCAACAGAGATCCATACAAATCAATAACAATACCCAAGAGATGATCATATAAAGAATTAAACTGTCCGTGAAATTGTACCTCTTTCTCCTGTTTCTCCTTCAATTTTTCCAGCCTCTCCTTCTCCATTTTCTGCAACGGAATAATTACCAGAACGAGAAATCAGATCATTAAAACCACCACTGCACACTTCTGAGGAGACACTGAATAAACACACCATCCGGTGAAAATGCAAGCTTACCTTAATATAAATATTCTCAGCTGCCTTCTCTTCTTCACTGAAAACCTTTCCTTTGCCATCACTGAAGGCTCGCCAAGCCATCCTATTTACAGGCAAAGCACAACGCATATTCAACGAGCGCAACATGTTTTGGTCGGAATGCTGAAATTGATCGAGAAATTACCAACAAACACTGATTTTTTTGACACTTCCTAGCTATATTGGCTCTCTTCGGAGTCACCTCTTGAAAAACCCTCGTAATGGAAATAAAGTAATTTATTTATTTATTGTATATTGATGGGACGGGTACTCAGAGTAGTTAAGCCAATTTCGGGCACCTTAAGTTTTTAAATGTATATTGGAGTTTTTTTTGTGTGTGTGTCTTTGTGTGTAATTTGAGAACTTAAAGTGATTGTTTAGTCTCAAATGGTATTTTTTGTGTATGCAATTTTAAAATAGAATTGTAAATGTATATAATATTGTTTATATAAATCTATTGATTATGAAACACAAAGTTTTTATTTTTTTGGCAAAAGTGTTTTTGAGAGTTAATTATCTACTAGCACTTGCATCAAAAGGAGGTGCAAGGGATGCATCGATAGACATTTAATTGGAAAGCATAAGTGAAGCATTACGTAATACAAGTAAGTGTTTAAAAGTGTAAATGAGAAGGCAACATAATCAAAGCATATCAACTTAGAAGGCATGTATACCCAACATATAAAGCACGACGACATATGAATATTATATAGAGGAGCTTCTCTTACTACTTTCAATACCCAACACGCTTCTTTGAAATCGTCAAAGCTAATTCAAAATACTGGGTAAGCCCAACTAGCTCCCAAAATCTATGAGACATTTGTAGCAAGATTTGTACCACTCGGCTAAAGTGAAATTATAATAAAAATGAAAAAAATACAAGATCATGACAACTCATTACAAACCTAGGGAAAGCGTAATCTTTAAAAAGAAATGCACGGATTATATATTGGGATCAAAATAAGAACATGTACAACAATATAAGCGCACTTTTCTTTGACCTTGGATCTATACCAACACTTAGGACGAGCTGTAATACCCTAAAATTGGCACCTAATAATTCCAATCAATTTTGGTGCATTTTCTTCAATTTCACATCTTCAAAGTCCTATTTACTAGGCAATTTTCTCTCTCCTCCTTGATTTTATTTTGACTTGATGTCAATTGCAAAAACCCTAATTTGCATTAATCTCACATTATAATTAATTCCTAAGTCTTCGACTTTATTAGCTAAATAATCCCTATGATAAATTAATTTAATTCTAAAGTCCTAAGTGCTTTAAATTAAATTAAAATCTACCCCCTTAGCTAATACCCATAAAAGGAATTAATAAATTGCTTGATTATTTGAATGGACACTCTTATTTGAATTAATAATTCAAAATAATCAAAAGGTCACCATTATGTGCCAATAAACATTCTTTTAATTAAGTAATTCATGTCTTTTTTGTCTCAATTGGGAATGAAGGGTCAACCGTTTCGAATCAAGAAACTCTTCATTCCTCTTTTGGGTTTGTCTATTTATTGAACCTTCTCATTCATTCGAAAGGAGAGCAATTTGAAATCACATAGACTATAGTGAAATTTCGTCTCAACTATTTACATATTTTTAAAGCTTATTGCATTAATTAGTTTGCTCTCATTTAGTGTTAATTGCATCCTTCATAGTAGATTAATCTCTTCATTGTTATTAGTTAATTATCATCTTTCTTTCAAGCTTTCTTAGACTAGAATCTGCATTCCATATTTGCTTTCAAGTCATTAGATTAAAATCTACACTTCATTTTAGATTACAAATTGCATCTCCATTCCTAGATTAATTGCACTTTGCTTATCATTCTAGCTTTCAAATCCTCCATATTAACTCGGTCTTATGGTTGTTGGCTCTCCAATCTGAGAGTAATTAAACACCCCGATTAATTAGGAGGCAACAGGTCGCTTCACCATGAATTTCAAATTGAGTAATCCATACTCATTCTCGTAATTCGATTGTGTGAGTAATGACTAAGGTTGTGTGTGTAGTTGGATGAGAGGTCCACGTTCAACCACATACATTCTGGCGCCCATTGTGGGGTAGAAAATATCAATTTCTGGCCTCATTCTTGATTTTTCTGATAGCAAATTTGAGCTCTACCCTGCGTCCATACTTTCCTGTGTACGAAATCTCGTGCGAGAATCCAGAGCATACCGCATGAAGTTTCGCTCTCAGTAGCACTGTCTCGCGTGAACTTTCACATCCTCGTGCAGCATCCTGTGATTTCTCACACACTGTGGAGTACTTCCTCGCGCGAGATTTGGTTCCAATTTTTTTAAAAAATTAAGTCCTTGTGTTTTCTGTTGCAGATTTCTAACCTTTTCTGTTTGTTGTTGTTTACTATTTCTCTATTCTTTTCACAGCACAACAGTGGTCTGCAAGTCGCTTTGTTGAAGATCTTAAAACTTGCTAATGGTTTGATTGCAGGACAATAGTCGAAGACTTGCTAAAATGTTGTGTTTGTTTTCTTGCTTTCATTTACATAGTCTAATTAGGGCTCCGTTAAAATTTCTTAAAGGTCCTGATAGCAAAGTAGGGGAATAGGCTCTTCATTACGTGGAATTGACACCCACAGATGAAACTGAGACCTAGATGTTACTAGAATGATGGATACTTGGGGAAGCAAAGAAAGGTAGTGAATCTCTAACACTTCTACTCGCCAAGGGATTATGCTCTTCTCTCTTTGAGAGAACCAGAAACCTAAAAGCTTATGGATTTGGTGGAGTGAAGCTAACTCGATGATGAATTTTTTTGATGTGTTTGGGTGAAGTGAAGAGGTAGAGAAGTGTGCTCTTCTCTCTTTGAGAGAAACATAAAATCAAACCCTCGGATCTAAACCAAGTTATGTCACATTTTAGAGGGCTTGCTGGAAGTTGAACCTCCGGGAACAACCCAAGTGAGTACGCACCTATTGCCGTGATTCCGCCTCACTATAATAAAGAATGTTTTGTTGATTCTAAAGAATCCAAAACCATGTTAACTTCCTTCTCTTGATTTTGACATCATCTTGAGAAGGCTCCGTCTGTTGTACTGAGCGGTGCCGCTCCTAGCCTTGCTTGCGGGGGTGTATGACTTTCGGGTGTTGGTGTGGCTGCGAGGCCCTATCCGTGTATCGGGGGCACCGAAGGTTAGTGTGAACAGAAGCCTATTAAAAACTTTCCTTAGCTAGTGGCCTACCTAGTTCACCTCCAAAAGGAGGCATAATCTTTGCGCAGGGAGGGGGAAGAATCTCTCTCGTAGATTCCCACCATAGGCATACACTTGGATGCTTGAAGGTGGTATATGACACTGGCCCCTGCCACAAGGGTAACCTTTGAACGTATACTATTGAGTCCTTGGAAACACCAAAAACATGGGTGCCCTCTAGGGGGTGACACAGCTGTGTGAGGTGCATGTATGCGCATAAGCAGTGGGGCAAAGGTTTTGTCTTCTCACCATTTTTTTTTGGTAGGGATAGCTATGTGTTTGTTATCAAGTCTTAAACATTGTCCAATCATGATCAAACAAAGACTCCCCTAATACTATCAAGTTGCTTTGTCCTTGATAGGTCTGTTAACGACTACTTCTTGTATCACAACTGCTTGATCTAAACCTTTGTGTCTTTAAACGAATGCTTGAAACCTCAAAATGAGATTGTTGACTAAACTGTTCTTCAAACTTGTCAGGAAACTGGATTTTCTGTTAGACATCAATTCAAGCTGTATCTTAGAATTCAACTTTTACCTTGAAAAGTCAAACTATCAGACTTTGGATCTTTCCCACGCAAAGTTTCACTTTTCAGAGCACTTTCTCGCGTGAGACTTTGTTCTTTCACGTGAAGTTTGGTGTTTTCTCGCGCAACCTGGTACTTTTTCGCACAAACATGTATCCAGATTTCAAAAACAAAGACTAAATTCCTGTTGACTGGTCAAAATTTTTCCTGATCTGCTTTTTGTCTGAGGTCTATTTTTCTATTTTCCTGTTGTTCACTTTCAGAAACTGAGTGTCTCGAGCTGCGAACTGATCGATTTTGCTTAAACTCTTGCTTGTCTCCTTGATTTTTGTCTCATCTCTTTGTGCTTTTGTATCCCACGTTGTGATAGTCTTATCTCGGCTATTCTAGCCATACTCCTGACGATTCGTACCAGGGGCATTTCACATCTTGGTTATTCTAGCCTTTATCTCCTTTGCGTTATTCCTAGAGACAGAGTTTTAGCATTATCCTGAGTCTTCTCTCGTTTCATCTTTGTCTATGACTGTCACAACTAGAAGTGGGAAAACTTATCCCATTCATAATACTAGTCAAGATAGAAGTGAATCTCCTAATCAAGAAATAGATCATCCTGAATCTGTTGCAAAATCTAAACTTTGTGAGGGATCCTCAAGTTCTTCATTGAGTACTTTGAAAGATAGTCTGTCTCAACCTTCACCTCATGTGTTGCAAGAGTGCTTTAATCCGTTGTTCAAAGCACAACCTGGTTTCTCATTCCAAGAACAAGACAACTCTTTTTTCCAAAACAATTCATTGTTTCATAACTTTGAAAGGCCTTTTCCTCAGACTAATCCTATTATCGTACCTATTTATCCTACTGAAAATAGTCCTATCATTGAACCTAGTGATACTATTGATGATATCTTCTCATCTAAATTTGTTAAATCTTTTGATCTTGTTCATTCACCAAAGGTTACCTTAGTTGTGCCCTTTCGGTATTGTTCACACCATTTCACTGAGGCTTCAATTGTTGCATAGTCCTACGTTGACAAGATGGGAGATTCGTTCGATTTCCAACCAGGAAAATATAGCCAAACTTTTGATCAATCTCAAAACAACCAGCATTTTGGTCAATCTTCAAATGACCAACATCATGCTCAACCCCGAAATGAGCAACGCTATGATCAAACCCAAGATGATCAACAACAAGCTCAAAACAAAACTCAAGGTGGTCAACTAGCGTATCACTATCGACCTCCTCCTTTCGATCAGAGTCAAGACCAAGTCCCTAGCATTTATGAGATCCTTGGCAACGATGGTGATGACACCATCACTCAAAATGATATAGACGCTGCCAAGGCAAACAAGGGTCTTATTAAGATGATGGAGATCCTCCTTCTAGAGGAGAAGGAAAAACACTTTCTTAAACTAGCTAAACAAGGGGCCAAGTTACCCCCAGACTATCAAGTTGAAATGCTTGTAGCCAAGGAAGAAGAAACTGAGACCGCAAAGTTGCAAAAAATGGTTTGAGACATGCAAGATCAAATTAGTCAACTTGTGAAGAATGAGGACAAACCTGCTCAACAATTCACAATGGAAAGTATTTGTCCTTTCCCCTTTGATAGAAGTCTTCATATGCCACCTTTTCCCAGAGGTGTAGAGCTCCCTAAATATGACAAATACTTGGGTGCAACTGATCCCCAAGATCACCTGAGGGAGTTTGGTGCATTATCTATGGAATTCATGCATGACCAAACGTATCTTATGCGCCTATTTCCTCGTAGCTTGGGCGGACCAGCTATGGAGTGGTTTTCTAGATTTCACACTAGCATTAAAAATTTTGATGAAATGGCTAATCTATTTCTCCAACACTACTCGCATAATATTCAACATCTGATCAACATCCGAGATCTTTGCAATTTAAAACAGTGACAAGGAGAATCTTTCCTAACATTTCTCCAAAGGTGGAGACAATTATGTAAAAGGTGTCCTCACAAGCTACCTAAGTCCGAGAGACTCGACATTTTCTTGGACAATCTTGTCCCAGACTTTGGATACCAAGTTCAATTACAAGGTCCTCTAACCTTTGATAGAATGATTAAACAAGCAGTGTGAATAGAGGCCTTTATGGTTAAGAAAGGAGAATTGACTTTCAGTAAAGACAATAAACAAGGATTCTCCATGAACAAGGATAAAGGAAAGATTGTCAATAAGAACAGGGATGTAGTAAATGATGGAGTGGTGGATAATGTCACCGCAAAGCCTTTGAAGCCTATTTTTAATCTTACTTCAAGTATACAAGTGGCTAAGGCTGTTGAAAAGACCACAACGGATAATCAACAAACTTCAAGATTTGCTAAGAACAAACCTTGGGCCTCTCGACCCAAGCGTGAATTCACCTCTTTGGGAGAGCCTCTTGATGTGGTCTATAAAAATCTTATACAGAATCAGGTTCTTACTCCTTTGGAAAAGCGTCCTTATGATCCACAACCACGGCCTCATTGGTGGAATGATAATGCGTATTGTGACTATCACCAAAAAATTGTTCATAAGACTTCTACTTGTCTCTAGTTGAAGCATAAGGTTCAAGATCTCATTGACAATGGTGACATCCTTGCGGAGAACCATAATAAGAATTCAGACCATCAAGCTTTTAAGGATCCCTTCCCTCCTCACGAGAAGGGTGAGTCTTCAAATGCCAAGAATACCAATACTAAGGTCAATTACACGTACACTAATGATGACAATGTTATTGGTATGATCGAACCTATTGAGATAGAATATTATGACGTGATCACTTCCAAGGGGAGTGGCGATGCTCCCAAATCTATGACTCCTTTCATCTTGTGTAGTTCTGCATCTCGTTCATTTGAATCTGAACAATCTCAAGACTATACTAATGTCGTCACTCAATCACGAGGAAGAGTTGTTTTGAAAGGTCCTGATACTTCTACATCCGCTTCAAAGCAAAATGTGAATAAGAGTCCCGATACTTCTACATCCGCTCTAAAGCAAACTACGGATAAGACTGTTGTTGGCCCTACCAACAAGAACATGAAATCTATTCCTACATTTAGCTCAACTAGTTATAGCATCTTAGATCAACTCCAGCGAACCAATGCTCAGATTACCATTTTTGAATTGTTGAAGATCTCGCCTTCTCACAGGAAGATTTTGGATAAAGCCCTTGCCGAGGCAAACGTTCCTAAGGATCTTGATCTCAACCGGTTCCAATCTATGGTGGGTCATTTGACCTCACCTCACTATCTATCCTTCTCTGAAGAAGATGATCACTCTTTGAGCCATCCGCATAATGCTCCCTTGCATATAGAGGTCATGATAGGTCCTAAACATGTCCGTCGAGTGCTCATAGACAATGGTGCTGGTCTGAATATCTATTCTGCCAAGTTGCTTACTCAGCTAGGTTATGATGAGAATTGTATAGACTCTCACAAAAAGATTACCATCAAAGCTTATGATGAAGAGGAATGCAAGTCCCAAGGCTTAGTTGTGCTACCTATCCACGTAGGACCTGTTGAAAGGGATGTTACTTTTCAAGTGATTGACATTCCTCTCGCCTACAATATCTTGTTGGGTAGGCCATGGATTCATGAGATGCAACCTATTCCATTCTAATACCAATTACTCTTGCAACACTCTTGCGCAATCTACAAATAGCTTTGTTCTGGCTAATAGAGAGTCCACTGAGTTTTATGATGCTAAGCTAAAGGAAATGGAACAAACTTTAAGACTTAAGGATATAGGCATGGGAGAATACTGAATTGAACCTGTGCTATCACTTGCTGCTCTACCTCCATCTCCACGCTCTTATGGGAGACCTTCTGAGAATAAAAAAACTTCTGATGATCCTCCTCAAACAATCTACAATGGTGCCTTTGTACGGGCCTCTACACCTTTAGAAGATGAGGATGAAGAAAGAGTTGTCAGAGCTTGGATCTATAAGGGAAAAGAAACAGCTAAAACAACTACTCCTCCTCCGAACTTAGAACAAGAGCCATACAGTGAAGCCTTCAAGATCATGAAGCACTTCGGCTATAAGGGGAGTGGTCCTATAGGAAGGAATGACAATGGTTTACTAAAGCCCATTGAAGCTATGGGTCGCCACACAAAAGATACTACTGGCTTAGGATTTAAAAAGACTCCCTTTCATTTAGGGACCAAGAAATTTGTGTCAGCTCCTGAACCTGAACCTCAACCTGAACCAAAATTTGAAGATACTACTCCAGAGGTAAATCCAAAGGCCAACTCTGATGAAGACACAATTCCATATCCTATTCCTCCGAAACTTGCTACACTCTTTGCAGAACCTGATGAGCCTATTATACCTATCCATATGGTAGAGATTGATACTGATACTGATACTGATTCTGATAAAACCTCTTCAGTACATCAATTCACATATGAGCAATGAAAAACAACACTAAATGATGATCCCAATTTCCCAGGTGAACAATACAGACCGCCACATTTCCAAAAGTGGTATGAACAAGAAAAACTCCAGCAAACCATTAATGCCACAAGGAATGAAGATGAGTCTGATGATTCTGCTAGTACTAATAGAATTCCCACATCAAGTATGGACTCACATGAGTATGAGTTTGACTCTTTGTCTGATGCTACTTATGATAAAGATATAGACATGGTGCATACTTATGAAAGATTGCTCGAAGTAGGTGAAGGGTCTAGCGTTAGGTCACACGAATTAGATGCCACCAGTGTTAACATGTCCTCTACTTCTGACATAAGGTCTTATAGGGATTTGAACACTCCTTTGGATGAGATCACTCTAGGTCTCGACTTGCTCGTCTCCGCTTTTGATGGCTATACTGTGAATGCAATTGAACTAGTCACTACTTCTCTTTCACTCCACCGTCCCGATCTAATAAACTGGAACTCCCCTTTCACATCCAATGAAGTCCTAATGTTCCAGAATGATTATGATCTAGCCTATTACCTCCATGCTATTGAACCTATGATGTCCTCCACCAGCGAAAGTAGTGTCAGCATGACAGAGGTGGATATCAAGCATCTTAGTCAAAAAATTAAAAGAAGAAAAAATAGATGCTCTGATGGTGAAAACCACATTGTGGCAGTATCAGAGCCAAAAATAGTAAAAATAAAAGACGTATCTGAGGGTGAAAACCTCTCTGAGGTGCCTAAGGATGAGATACTTGATACGCTTCCGAGATGCTTTCAAGAGAGATCATTAGTATTGATTGAGCCGACACAACTAGTGAATTTGGGTACAGGGGCTTCTCCAAAAATTATTCATCTAGCACAATCATTGTCTGCAAAAGAAAAAGAAGAGTTCACTAGCTTCTTTCAAAGCAAGAAAATAAACTTTGCATGGACTTACTCTGACATGCCTAGATTAGACCCCAATCTAATCATGCACCATCTGTCCATTGCACCAGGTATCAAACCTGTTAAACAGAAGCTATGAAAGATGCATCCACATGTGGCACTTTTGGTCAAAGCAAAGCTAGAAAAGCTTCTTAAGGCTGGTTTCATAAGGACAATTGATTATGCCAAGTGGATTTCAAACATTGTTCTAGTCATCAAACATGATAAATCCATTCGTGTGTGTACAAACTTCAGGGATCTAAATAAGGCATGTCCAAAAGATGACTTTCCACTACCCAATATTGATATGATAGTGGATATGACAGTAGGATATGAGATGTACTCCTTGATGGATGGCTTTTTTGGCTATAATCAAATAAAAATTGTGCCAAAAGATCAAGAAAAGACCGCCTTCACATGTGCCTGGGGCACCTTTTGCTAGAATGTCATGCCTTTTGGGCTTAAGAATGTTGGAGCAACATATCAAAGAGCTGTCACTACTATTTTCCATGATATGATGCATAAAACAATGGAATATAATGTGGACAATACTTTAGCCAAAAGCATGCAAAGAAGAACTCACCTTATAGATTTGGGTCCCATACTTGACCACATGGAACAATTTAGTCTTAGACTTAATCCCAAAAAGTGTGCATTCGGTGTCACTTCTGGGAAACTCTTGGGTTACATCATTTCAGATAAAGGCATAGAAGTTGATCCTAAAAAGTGCAAGCTATTATGGACATGCCTCTACCCAAGAATATTAGTCAAATGAGGGGACTACAGGGAAGGCTACAATCTATCTGACACTTCATTTCACAGTTGGCCGACAAGTCACAACCATTCATAAAAACTTTGCATAAGGGTGTGACCTATGAATGGAATGAAGAATGTGACAGGGGACTCACTCAGATTAAATAGTATCTTGCTAATCCACCTATATTGATGCCTCCTATTCATGGGAAGCCGCTCACACTATATATCTCAGCAACAAACACATCTTTGGGTGCTCTCCTAGCTCAAGAAGACCAGAACAACAAAGAGAGAGCTATTTATTATATCAGTAGAACATTGGTGTCTTATGAAATGAACTATTTTGTCATTGAGAAGGCTTGTCTGGCAGTAGTGTTTGCTTCTCAGAAGTTGCTACATTATATGCTCGTTCATACTACAAGGCTTATTGCAAAAATTGATCCACTAAAGTACTTACTGAGCAAGGCTTCCCTCACAGGTAGATTAGCAAAATGGGTGATGATACTTATTGAATTTGACATTGAGTATGTGGAAAGAAAAGCTATTAAAGGACAAGCAATTATTGATCAGCTGGCGGAAGCTCCTCTGCAAGATCACCAGCCTTTGAATATTGAATTCCTAGATGAATCCATCATGCTTCTCACACATCAGTCTTGGAGCATGTTCTTTGATGGATCACTCACTTAGCAAGGATTAGGAGAAGGTATTCTGTTTATTACACCTCAAAGATACTCATTGCCAAAAGCTTATAAATTGTTGTTTCCCTGCACAAACAACATTGTTGAATATGAAGCTCTCATTAATGATATGAAGATATCCATTGAATGGCATGTGGATGAGCTCAAGGTCTTTAGAGACTCTCAGTTAATCATCAACCAAGTTAATGATGTCTATCAAACAAAAGATGACAAGCTAGTGCCTTACAAAAGAATGGTGGATGATCTCAAACAGTATTTTTCACACATTTCTTTCTAGAAAATTCCAAGGGCAGACAATAAAGTAGATGATGCTATGGCCACTCTTGCTTCAATGTTACAAATGCCAGAAAATGACTTCAAACACGAATTCCTGGTGGAGGCATTACACTACCCTGCCTATGATATTCCCGAATCCAAGATGATCTGTTCAATCATTGGACATGACTCATCTCGCTACCACCATATCTATCCCTACCTTCATGATCAAATCATTCCAGACACCTATACCCAGAATGAAAAGCGTCACCTAATTCGTACTGCTTCAGGGTATTTCATCATAGCAAATGACTTGTATAGACGGGGTCTAGACGGTACCCTCCTTAGGTGTCTAGAACCCAATGAGTCCAAACATGCGCTAGCTGAGGTACACAAAGGTATCTGTGGGTCTCATTCGAGTGGTCTAACGTTAGCTCAAAAACTTATTAGAGCAAGTTACTACTGGCTGGACATGGAGAAATTTGTTCAATATGCCAAGACTTGTAAACAATGCCAATTTCATGGAAATCTAATTCATACTCCTGCTAAAGAGCTTATTCCTTTCATCAGTTTCTGGCCATTTCAGCAATGGGCCTTTGACTTGGTGGGATAGATACATCCTTCTTCTTCAAGAGGACATAAGTTTATCATCACAGCTAATGACTATTTTACTAAGTGGGTTGAGGCAGTGCCTCTAGCTATAGCTGATGGCAAGTTTGTGGCTATGTTTATACTGAACTATATCATTTGTAGATATGGTGTACCCTCATCCATTATTACTGACAATGGGGGACAATTCAAGAACAAAGACCTGAGAGAGTTATGCACCAAATTTAGGATTATTCAGCATTGGTCATCTATCTATTATCCCTAGGGTAATGGACAAGCATAAGCTTCTAATAAGACAATTCTCAAAATCTTACATAGAACAATTCATAAATCTGGTAGAGATTGGCATCTCCAGATTAATCTGGCTTTATGGGCCTACAAAACAAGTATTCGAACACCAACGGGGACCATGCCCTTTGCCTTGGTTTATGGAGCAGATGCAGTATTTCCTATTGAGGTCGAGATTCCAACATTGTGAATCTCTCTGAGGGGCCTCATCATTGATGAAGAAAATAGAATATCTCAGCTTCAAGAGCTTGAGTTACTGGATGAACGTCGAAAGGTGGTGTTCGATCATCTAAGAGCATACCAAAAGAGGATGTCTAAAGTCTACAATAAGAAAGTCAGACAAAGAGAATTCCAAGTGGGTGATCTCATTCTGAGAGAGAACCCCAAGAATCAGCAACAGCGGATCCAGAAAGGAAAATTTGAACCAAACTAGCTTGGTCCATATGTCATTACTGTAGCATTTGGGTCTGGCGCTTATCGACTCTCCACCACTGAAGGAGAACATCTCAAAGAGCCTATCAACGCTCTTCACTTGAAGAAATTCTACAGCTGAGGCATTCTCTGTATGCTCATGTACATACTTATTGATCCTGAAAAAATCCAAAAAAATGGTATATTGGCAAAAATCCTAAAAATGGCAAAATATCTTGAAACAAGTGATCATCTTAGTGAAAACCTAGTAAACAGGCACTTTGATGTATCTATTATCTTGGTGAAAACCTGGTAAACAGGTGCCTTGATAATAATAAAAAAATACAAAAAATACAAAAATACAAAAATACAAAAAAAATCAAAAATACAAAAATACAAAAAAAAATGAAATATTCAAAAATACAAAAAAAGAGAAAAAGGAGAAAAGTACAAAAAAATTGAAAAAAAGAAAAATGTGCCACTGATGAAAACCTGGTAAACAGGCATCATGGTAGCAAAAATAGAATCTCTGCCAAGATGGTGAAAACTTGGTAAATAGGCACCTCTTGTTTCCTGAAGCTATATCTCATCTCAGCACCATTTGGCTATTGCTTTCCTGCTTTAGTTTGCCTTCCCGCTTTCCTGCTTTAGTTGGTTTCCTACTTTTAGTTTGTTTCCTGCTTTAGTTTGCTAGCTCATGCACTTGCCTTCAGTTGTCTTTGAGATTTTCCTCGACTCTTCATGGATTGGAACTGGTCACACTTGGGGGCACCTTCCTGGTCTAGGGGGCATTGTCCTATTACTTTCAGAAGTTTTGTTCGCGCATCAGTCACCAGTGATTCTCACTGCGTCTGCCTGCTGATGCCTAGCTACTTTTGAGATTTCTCTCCTTGAGGATCTCTCATGTATCGGTCACCAGTGGTTCCCACTGTGCCTGCCTGCTGATACCTAGCTCTTGTTCGAACCCCTCTCTTTCAGGATCTTTTCCTTACATTAGTCACCAGTGGTTCTCACTATGTCTGCCTGCTGATGTTTCGCTCGTGCTTAATTCTCTCTTTCAAGAATCTTCCTTGTATCGGTCACCAGTGGTTCTCACTGCGTCTACCTGCTGATACTTGGTTCGTGCTCTGATATCTTCTTGAGACTTCATCTCTTGTGATGGTCACCACTGGTTCTCACTGTGTCTTCCTACTGTCACTATCCCGTTGAGGCTTCTAACGTTGTTTACTTCCGATTTGACTCCAATTCGCTTGAACACAAACTTAAACTAAAACTGAATTTGTGTTCCTTTGAAGCATGCTGAGCTTTTTCTTTGAGTGCTTTTTTGGTTGTTTTATCATTTCCCCTCGAGTCAATCTAAGATGTCTTTCTTGACTGAGAAATGTGAAGACTGGGGGCATGATCTTTTCTTTTCTTTCTATTTGTTGGTTTAGTTCCAATGATCCAATGAATTCACATAAGAGGGGTGTCCATCTGTAAGAGCCTTCATCACGTATTGGATGGCCATGTGTACCTCGAATCCTTTTATATGGATGCTTTGGTGAGGTTGGTTCTTCTCCTTGTTTGTTTTGAGTGACTTATTTCTGCTACAAGTGAAATTGCAAACATTCATCCTGCTAAGTGAACGTAAGGGTCATTGCGAGCATCCTTTGGCAAAGGAAGGAACTTTTGTGTGTCTGGAGTGTTTGTTCACAAGCAACATTCAGGTCATTCTAGCAATTGTGCTTTGATGTTTATGTTAACTTGCTAAATCAAAAGGAATAGGTGTTCAGGTCATTATGGCTTCTTGTGCCTTAATGCTTACATCTCATTCCGACAAATCTAAGACTTATGTCATATTCATATTCTCACGATTGTAATGTTAGTGAGGGTTGAATGGCATCTTGCAAATGTCTCATGCCTAAAAGAACTTGATGATGATAAATACGATGAGTCCAACAGCCAAGTCCTAGGCTTGCATTTTCATTCTAGGCTTGCATTGAGATTGTGTTTTGGTGCTCTCTTGATTGTCTTCTTCTGAATCTATTCATTGAAGGTTCTCATCTCTTGTGTCCCGGTTTCATCATGATTGCACAAGTTTTTGGGATCGAAATCAAAATCTGACATCTCTACATAGCTCGAAATCGTGTTTTAAATTCTGGGACCCTTTGGGATCGGACGCTTGTGCAGTCAGTCTTCTGGCGTCATCTTCCTGCCAGATCCTCATCTCTTCATCATTTTCTCATGATCTTCAATGTTTTCATCAAGTCAACTCTAGTCAAATTTGGTCAACCATGGTCAACTATGGTCAAACTTGGTCAACAGGACCTCCAGATCACTCCAAATTACTTTTGTAGCTTCTTAAACCTAGTCTGATTACTTCTACTCTGTAACCTCTTGTTGTCAATCATCCTTCTGATATGTCATCTTTCAATTTTGCTCTTGAGGGGGCAGGATGATTGCATCATTTGAATCTTGTCGAACCAGTCTCATTTCAATATGATCTAAATCAAAGTCCTTACCGCTCGGGGCATCTCTTCACTAGGGGCATCTTCGTGCCTCACATCTGGTCATCTATCTTTTAGGTATCTGAGCAATCTAACTTGGATCCTAGGGAATCAAGCTTCGTTCTGAAGATGGTTCTCAAAATCTATTAGGTATTGGGGAAATCTAACCCTAATTCCTAACAGTTAAGCTTCATTCTGGAGATGGCTCTTGAAATCTCTTTTGGACCATTATTTGGGCAATCTAACCCAGATCTCGAAGGGCTAAGCTTCATATTGGGGCAATCTAACCCTGATTCTAGAGATTAGTTCTAATTCTACATCTGTCATCATTTGATCAATGGGCATTGGGACAAGCTAACCCCGATTCCAGTCTTTTCCCAGTTCTCTTTTAGACAGTTGTCTTCGCAATCTAACTTAGACTTCAGAGGATCATGCCTCGTTCTAGAGGTGGTTCTGCAATTTCAATCTATTTCGGTGTCTTGGCATCCTAACCTTGACTTCCGAGGGTTAATCTCCATTTTGGGGATTAATCCTAAAACCTCATATGTCACATCAGACTATTCTTTGAATCAACGCGCTGCTTGCACTAATAATTCCAATCAATTTTGGTGCATTTTCTTCAATTTCACATCTTCAAAGTCCTATTTACTAGGCAATTTTCTCTCTCCTACCTGACTTTATTTTGACTTGATGTCAATTGCAAAAACCCTAATTTGCATTAATCTCACACTATAATTAATTCCTAAGTCTTCAAATTTACTAGCTAAATAATCCCTATGATAAATTAATTTAATTCTTAAGTCCTAAGTGCTTTAAATTAAATTAAAATCTGCCCCCTTAGCTAATACCCATAAAAGGAATTAATAAATTGCTTGATTATTTGAATGGACACTCTTATTTGAATTAATAATTCAAAATAATCGAAAGGTCACCCATATGTGGCAATAAACATTCTTTTAATTAAGTAATTCATGCCTTTTTTGTCTCAATTGGGAATGAAGGGTCAACCATTTTAAATCAAGAAACTCTTCACTCCTCTTCTAGGTTTGTCTATTTATTGAACCTTCTCATTCATTCAAAAAGAGAGCAATTTGAAAGCACATAGACTATAGCGAAATTCTGTCTCAACTATTTACATATTTTTAAAGCTTATTGCATTAATTAGTTTGCGCTCATTTAGTGTTAATTGCATCCTTCATAGTAGATTAATCTCTTCATTGTTATTAGTTAATTATCATCTTTCTTTCAAGCTTTCTTAGACTAGAATCTGCATTCCATATTTGCTTTCAAGTCGTTAGATTAAAATCTGCACTTCATTTTAGATTACAAATTGCATCTCCATTCCTAGATTAATTGCACTTTGCTTATCATTCTAGCTTTCAAATCCTCCATATTAACTCGGTCTTATGGTTGTTGGCTCTCCAATCTGAGATTAATTAAACACCTCGATTAATTAGGAGGCAACAGGTCACTTCACCATGAATTTTGAATTGAGTAATCCATACTCATTCTCGTAATTCGATTGTGTGAGTAATGACTATGTTGCGTGTGTAGTTGGATGGGAGGTTCACATTCAACCACATACATGAGCTGCACAATTTGAAAGTTTGTAACACTGGACTAGAAGTGAAAATAAGTTTAACAAAATAAGGATACTCTCCTTCACATTGTCTTTGACCTTGGATCTATCCCAACACTTAGGGTGAGCCTGCACAATTTGAAAGTTGAATTGAAAGTTTGTAACACTGGACTAGAAGTGAAAACAATTTTAACAAAATAAGGATACTCCCCTTCACATTGTCAGACCCAAATAAATACTTAAGACTAAGAAAATCTAGGTTGCTTTGAAGCTAAATGCAAGATTTGAGCCAAGATGTGTATATAAAAATTATGAATCAACCCATAAGAAAAATTTTCACTTCCCATGGGCTTAGGGAAAATAATGTAGGGACATGTAAGTATTTGAATTAGGCACCCAAATTATGGGACACATGTGTCATGTAGCAAGTTGATTATTTTAAAATAATGTTGCCAACCAAGGATCGTATATAGGGGTATTTTGGAGGGAGAGGAGAAGAATGAAAAAACACATTTAATGAAAATAGGGGCTAGGAAAAGACATGCTTATTTGTCCATTAATTCAACTCAAATATATTGGACACCTACACATATATCACTAGAGATTGAAGGATGAAAACCCCCTAATTTCCACAACTGGCTAGTGGACAAAAAACCCTGAACCAGTCACCGACAATTCCTCACTGATTTTTTGTTTAGGAAGCTTCTACAACGTCTGTTTGTTTATGTTTGAGGCATCTCCTTTAGTGCCTAGGGTTTTTAATTCAGAGGTGGATCCTGCAACACCATTGGCTGTAGATTCAACATATTTTTTTGGTAATGCTATTGTTGTTGTTGTTGTTCTCAAAAGGACAGTAAAATAAATTGAGTGCAAGTCTATTGTAATTAGAGGAGTAAACATTTATTTCCATTTCAAGCCCAACGGTATGAAGATCACCTAAATTGCTTCACATAGATCCTCAAAGTTTCTTCATAGATCACAACATAAGGGAAGTAGGTCCCCCATATGGTATACAAATCATGGATTCCAAATAGTTGAACAAAATGTGAGCTCAATTCCGAATTCATAAAAGTTCAAAATAAATTGAATTAAAAAATAATATAAAGCTAAAATTACAATGATACAACATGGATCATATGTACAACATAAACACAAAACATCCCACAAAGAGCAACTATATGCACACATATATTTAATTGTTAATTCGCTACACTATTGAAAATGATTCAAGCTTCCAATGACAAATTCCTATTGAAATTGAGCTACAATCAATCAAAAAATAAGCTTACAATCTCAACTATTTCATCCAAATGGTTGAAATACCAATCTAATATCCTAATGAAAAAAAGTAAAACTGAGCAACAAATTCACGCAAAAACTCAAACTATTGAAATTGAGTTTTAATGAATAAAAAATTTCAACAATTGAATGCACATTGCTTAGACATTAATAAAAATATATCATTTCCATTAGTGGGAAACTGAATCATCATGTACAATCAACCCCAAGAAAATTAAAAAATCTTGGGCATAACCTTCATGACAATCCCTTAACTAAGTTCCCCAAATTTCATATCAAGACTTCTAAGTGTTTCCTCCTTCTGGCAACTGCAAATCAGAGGCTTCATATGGAGTTCACGATTGTAGATTGGGTACTAAACCTTTGAGAAGGATTTCCAATGTTTATTGCAAGATTTTTTGGGTTTACAAATTGTGGGTGATTTATTGGACTCACTGGATAAAAGGCAAGTGAAGGTGCATGTGGGGTATAATATTATGATTAGGGTTTTGAACAGGAGAAAAGGTTGGTGCATTTACATTGAATGAAAATGAGGGGGCATTCACATTCAATTGATAAGGAGCCATCAGATTTGAAGATTGAGCATCTGGATGTCTTCCCACTTGGCTCGACCCCTTTTTTAGGGTTGTAGCAAATAAAACAAAATAATAAAGAGTGTCCCTATCTATTCTAACTCAAATCGAGCAAGATGTACCTCAATATAAATAACAGAAATTAGAGAATCTAATAGGGAGATAGAATTCTTACCTTCATAGTATGAAAATATCCAATATGATACTACACAATTTACTGGACACACACCCTCAAGTGTGACAAAAGCTTCCCAATAAGTATTGCTTTGAAATGAAATAACATTGCAATTAAATGAATGGGCTACTACATTTTTTGTTTTTAGGTTTGCATCTAGAAAACCTCCTAATTTGCTAGTGATGATCCATAGAGGAAAATCCATTTTCTTACACCTCATTTAATGCATAGGGGTTGTAGGATTTACAAATATCGGGGCTCTGTATACGACATTATTGGCATCACTAAAAACTCCAACCACCCGTCTTGAATTTTTGTGACAATATAACATTATGCTCGTCCATATATATGTTATCGAAAACAAGAAACAAGAAACAAAACGACAACGACAATGTAACGAAAAATAGAATTTTTAGAAGTTGCCTAAAAGAAATAAATATATATACACACAAGTTTGAATATTAAATTTTTAAATAACATGTAAACTACATATCAACTTATGTTTATATATTTTTAATATAATTAAAAATATTAACATAAAAATTCACATATACTTAAAATCACATTTAAAATATATTTATAAACTTAAATTTAAAATTTATATATATATATATATATATATATATATATATATAATTAATTAATTATATTTTTTTATAAAGTCCAAACTATTTTTAAAACTGCTAAAAAACAATTCAATTAATTAATTATGGCCTTTAAACTCACTATAATGAGGGGAGATGTATGTTAGAATTGATTTTTCACTGCACGTGTATGTTATAATTAATTTCTCCTGGTTCATGTTTTCAATATTTTTTTAAACAATCCTCCCAAAATATTTAATGTGGTATTATATATATATAAGATATATAAATTTTTAATTCATTTATAATAATTTTTATATCAAATTAATTTAATTTTTATACTTTGTCAAAATGTCAAATGAAAAAATATGTTTTATTTGTAATAATTTATTAATTTATTTGATATTAAGTTTAATTATATTTTTATTTTAATAATAATTTATATTTATGTATACTTTTAATTTTAACATGATTTAGTTTAAAACTATTTTTATGTTATTGAACATAAGTTGTAATTATATTTGTTATAATATGTTTAGGCTTTTTTATTTTCAATTAGTATGGTTTATATTTTTTTTAAATAAATTATTATTATATTTATTTTTTAATAAAAATATTTTTTATATTTACAAATTTTACATATTAACTTCTTATATTAAAAATAATATAATATTTTGTTAGATGTGGAAGAATCTCCTATATAATTTATTAGTGTTGATTTAACACTACCTACTAGTTCTATATTTTTCATATTTCAATTTCATATATTTTTTTATTTTAATAATTAATAGTTTCATGATAATTTAGTTTGTTAAAATTAATGTTAGCTCTCTTTTATGTTTGAACTTTTTAAATTTTAATATAATATATTTACTAAATATAATTAATATAATAGATGTAGTGATTTTTTTTACTATTTGCCATTTTTTATTCATAACTTGATTGTTATCTTAAATTAGAATATAAAAAATAACACCATGAAAATAGTTTAGTCATATTGCAATGAACATTATGGGAAATTTGAACAACGCATAAAATATTTTGTTTCCTCTAGCTGATGGAGTGTGATTCAAAACATTCATGCAAAAGTATTGCACAAAATCAATTCTATTTTTTTTACTACATATTAAATTTATTTAATGTAACAATTATAAAATGAATTAAATAATAAAGCTAAATTATTTTATTATTTATATTATATTAATATTTATATTATAAAATTTATATAACTTATTTAAATATGTAGTTTAATCATATTGCAATCAATTATGTTAGTACATAATAGATATAAAAAAAATTATATTCATATGTCATAAAGGAGAAAATATTAAATTAATTCTATAAAATGAATTAAAATTTTATATATTTTACTTAAATATATAAACTAAAAAAAAATCTATAATATAAATAATTAGTAAAATATAAAAATTAAATAGGAAGTCTTTTTCTATAGATAAATGATTCATTAGCTAGGGGATTATGCTCTTTTCTCCAAGTGAGAAAACCAAAAACTCAGAACCTTTTGGATTGTTGTCTTGAAGAAAAGATTTGGAATTAATCATTTGTTTGGTGTGTTTGGGAGAAAACCTCGTTGGATAGGATATTATGGTCTTTTCCCCTTGAGGGAAAACCAGAAATCTAGACTCCTTCTTGGGGCCAATCCATGCATTTATTTTCAATCCTTTAGATGGGCTTGTCGGCGAGGTAAAAAGCTCCTGAGAACGACCCACGTGAGAACAAGGTGTAAGCCCACCACTCTAACTCACGTTAATGAAATTTTCTTTTTGGGGTTAAAGCCTCAGAAGCCAAATGACATTTGAGCTTATACACGGCTCTCACCTAAAATTTAGTAGGGCCTCACGGTCTGAATCATGTTTACGTGACTACTTGTGCCAAGGTGCTTTGTGGGGCTATATGTCCTAGTCGTGCTTGCACGGACACAAAGAGTGTGTTTGAACGAAGATCCTCACTAAAAGCCATTAGTTAGAAGCCACCCGGTTCACCTCTGAAAGGTTGATAATCTGCATGCGAGGAGAATAGTAATCTCCCCAAGACACTCACCATATCGAGCCCCCTTCAATGTTAATACTGTGATAATATGACATCATGAAGCCATTGCGTGCTTGGTGATGGCCGTATTCTAAGGAGTTGTTGGGTGTGTTCCTAAGTCAGTGAGCAAAGGTTTTCTTTCTCAGCCAACTTCCTTTTAGGGATAAAGAGTGTGCTTGTTACTTTCATTGCAAAAAACAAATCTGTACACTTGAATCCTGCAAGGTTGCTTTGTCCCTTGCAAGACTGTTTTCGACAAATGTGCTCGTAACCCAAATGTTTGATGTATGTATGAAATCGGTTCTTGCCAAGAACATCCTTTGATCTATCAAGATATTGTCCTCAAGTCATGATAGATAGTGTTAAACATAAGAAAGTAAAACTCCTAGTTACACGAGCCCATAGAGAGAAGAAAATTGCTGATCAAAGGATTAAAGCCAACCAATCTTATTGGAAACCCATTCAAGAATTTCTAGAAGCTGTTGAGAAAGTAGATAAAATCATTTACAACAATCGGGTTGCTAATTTTGTTGCCAAGAACAAAGTGAACATGGCCTTTGTCACTTGGGAATCCTATGACTAAGTACCTTTGACCTTCATTCCTCACCTTCTTCAAGTCATTCATCCCTTCCTCATCTTTTAACATCCCTTTCGTCATCCACACCCCAAAACATTAGGAGCATTAATCAAAATCTTGGACTTTAAATCAAAATCAGATCAATCCATCTTTCACACCTTCATCAAGCCATAGGGTGAAAGAATCATTCCAATAGTGTCTCATAGACCTTAATTCCAGAGAAAACATAAATCCCTTACTACCTTGAGAACCGAGTCTTTCTCTAGTAGTCCTAATCTAGTCCAATTTTGTTTAGGGGATCATCAGTCTATCACCCAAACACAAGAAGACTTTAAATCAAAACCAATCCTATGTTTGCATAATCACAAGGTCTTGTTTCACCTAGGTTTGTTCCAAACCTTTAAATCCAATCAATCCTTGAGGCTTAGTCCCTCTTTAATCCAATTTCATCATTCAATTCAATCCAATCCAATTCAATTAATCCAATCAATCATCAAGACCTAATCATTACTCCAAGTTGCTCCTAGATCACCAAATCCTTTTTCTTTCCACATCTTATCAACTATTCACCTTTCTTCAAAAGGTCACTCGTGCATGGTACTTACCCGATCACAAGAAAAGCTAAGACAATAATCTCTCATCATGGATAACGATCAAGAAACTGTCTATCAAGAAGACTTTAATGATGAAGAAGAACCTCACACGGAATCCAACACAGTAATACTTGAAAGTGTCAGTGCTAATCCATGAGCTAAAGAATTTTTTGAGGATCCTAACAACTTAAGCTTAGTGGAAGACCTAATCCAAGCCAACAATGTCAATATCTTCATGAATCTTGTTCAAAGAGGTGTTACCCTCCCTGATAATTTTGATGAAACTTTGCTTGAGAACAACTTGATTCAAACCAACAAAAGCAAAGTAGCGCCATCAACATTTGATAACACAACTCAAGCTCCCCCTGATATGCTTGAGTTAATTTGACAACTCCTAAACAAGCCTAACTCAAACAATGGGGTGAGTAATGATGATTCAAATGCGGGTCGTGTACTCGAAACACAACCAGGGTCCTGAGGATGACACTCTGCTTCTATTTTCTCGAAGCCTAGTGGAGTCTTAAAAAAACAAAATTTTGCACAAGGAAACAACACCAACCAGAGACATAACACCAATCTTCCCCCTCCAGGGGAACATAATGCATCATTAGGTAGAGGAATACTTCAAGACCATACGATCACTACTAATCCTCCTGAATTAGTCCAACAAATTGATGAGCTCAAGGGCATGACGTTGGCTATGCAGAAAGGCGGGAAGAAGGAATTTTCTTTTGCAGAAATATGTCCTTATCCTTTTGACAAATCAATCACTCTCCAACCATTCCCCACCAATTTTGAAATGCCAAAGTTTGATAAATACAAGGCAGACTCATGCCCTGCACAACATATCAAGGAATTTTATGTAGCGACACAAGAAGTTTCCCACAATGATCATCTTCTCCTAAGACTTTTTACTAGAAGTCTTGGAGGACCAACCTTAGAGTGGCTATTGAACCTTCCTCCGGGTTCCATCTCCACATTCCATGATCTCGCAGAAAAATTTGTTACACAATATTCTTATAACATGGAACATCAAGCATCCCTTAGTGATTTGTGTAACATGAAACAAAGAAATGGAGAAACCTTTGCCAATTTTCTCCAAAGATGGGGACATCTCGCAAATCGCATGCCTTGGAAAATCCTAGATTCACATCTTGTTGACATCTTTACTAAGAATCTAGTTACGGAAATGTCATTTCAGAGGAAGATGGCTGCCCCGGATTCCTTTGAGGCACTCATTAAAAAGGGGAAGTCTATTGAAGATGGACTTTTGATGAAAGGAGCAATTAAACACTACACCCCTAATTCATCTAACAATACTAGTGATAAACCCAAGTTCTGGTCTAAGAACAAAGGTGTTGTTAATGATGGAGTGATCATTGCAAACATGTCCAAAATGTTCAAGCATCCAACAATAGTAACCAAGGCAATCACAATAACAATGATCAGAACAATCGCAACAATAATCAAACCAATTTGAATAACCAAAATAATTAGAACAGTTCAAATAACCAAAATCAAAATCAAGGATTTGGTTATCGCGGTTCTCTATTCTCATGATATGATGGCAATAACAACAACAACAATCGACAACAACCACAATGACAATTTACATAGCTGGCAGATTCCCTTGATGTGATCTTCCAACGTCTAGTTGACCAAGGGATGATGGTTTATCCTAACACCAGGCCTTTCGATGAAAATCAATCTAAACCCCATTGGTATAAGGATAATGAATACTGTGATTATCATCACATAAAAGGGCATGAGATTAAAAAATGCATGAAGTTTTGTAATTTTGTGCAAAATTTGATCGATGATGGTAAAATTGAAGTAGAAGGACAAAATGCCTCTACTTCTAACACCCAGTTAAAAATGTATTCTAAACCTTTTCCAGAACATAATCAAAATAATGCATCCACATCCAAGGGTTTTTCTTACAATTATTCAACGAATAAAATCTCAGGAGATGAATGCACTTGTGGAAAATTAGCTGAAAACGATGTCTGTGGTTTTGAATCATTGTGTGGCCATATTGAACAATCCAACACACATGTAAACACATTGACTTTAAAGAGTGCAGATTGCAATGTCACTACTCGTCACCCTCGCGTAACTGTACAAGCTGATGTCAATCCACCTATTGTGGATCCACCTGCTGCACCATATACCTCAACATGACCTGCCTCGTGTTATGACTTGCTTTCCCAGTTGAAGAAGAACCCTGCGTAGATATCAATACTAGAGCTTTTACATACATCCCCCATTCACAAAGAGGTCCTTGAGAATGCCCTAACTGAGTCTCACGTCCCAGAAAATATCAATGCCTCTCAATTCCAAGCAATGATCAGAAATTTGGCTGCCCAACAACACTTGGTTTTTACTGACAAAGATTTTCGAGGCCCTAACCCTCATCATAATAAACCCTTGCATATCCAAGTCACCATCCATAACACCCGAATCAAAAGAGTCCTTATAGACAATGGATCTGGTTTGAATCTTTGCAGCTTAAGCATGATCCGCAATATTGGTCTTTCTAAGGACCTCATTGATGTAAATAAGAGAATGGCAATAAAAGCATATGATGATAGAGAAAGGGTGAGTAAAGGTTGCATTGCACTCCCCTTACAAGTGGGCCCAGCTCTTATTGAAACTACTTGTCAAGTGCTTGGCTTGGATCTACCCTACAATATCCTTTTGGGTAGGTCGTGGATACACGCCATCTCAGGTGTCCCATCCACATTTCACCAGTGTTTGAAATTTCCACATCACAGAGTTGAAATAACCATTCCTGGTGATCATGAACCCTTCCACTATTGCAAGAGACTAGAAGGAAAACAATCAAACCATTGTCCACTAAATGAATATGTTTATCCTATTCCACAAGAAACTCTGGTCCATCACACTTCTTTTGAACAAAAGATGTCTCATCAAGCTAAGGGAAAAGAACTTTGTGGGAAGGGAATCCTATTCAGATCTGATGATGACATTGGCATGGTCAAGGCTAAATTTCCCTTAGAACTAGAAAGGGAAGAAAATGTTGTGTTATATAAAGAGGCTGAACAAATAAAACATGTTGATATCTTGCCTTAAAAATATGATATGGATTACCAACTTATGCACAACATGGGATATGATAGACAGAGTCCACTTGGAAAAGGAAAAGATTTCCTAGAACCTCTTCACGCTGAATTTAGAGCTCTCAAAGACCAGATTAGTCTAGGCTATCATACACATGAAGCTGACCAACCTAGCAGCAACACTCCTACATGTGAGGACTCATCAGAGGAAGAAGAAGAAGCAAAGATTCAACTGATGAATTATGCAAGACTTCTCCAAATTCAAACCGCTAATCTAGGTTATCAAGGGGAACCATATGTACCATCACAATTGTCTCAAGAGCATGATCCTGGTCCTAATCAGAGAAATACTATCCCATCTATTAAAGATCCTATTGCTACAAATAGAGAATCTTATATTGTTCTTGCGGTTGAACACATTGTTGAGTCTGATCACATGCATTCAAATTGGGGGCAAATTGTTGATATCCCCTGCATCTTAGATATGTTGCTGTCTATTCTAAACTATGCTCCTGCTACTGTAGATGGTACTACTCCTACTACTACTACACAAGATCCTATTGCTACACAATCACAAGGCCCTATTGAAGACTCACCTCCTAAAACAGATAGTGATGATGATGGAGATCTCCCTCCTACAATCACTCTTTTTGATTACATCAGACAATATCAGAATAGTGACACAAAATTAAATGAGTATGAATGGGACTCACAGTCAAATGCTACAATAGAGATTCAAGTTGATATTGTGCACAAGTATGCTACTTTCAAAAATTCTACAAGGGGAGAAAGCTCTAATTCTCAAGCACAATCAGATGATGAGGATCACTCTCATCCTTCTACGAAGATCCTTCCTATGGTTTCTAGGTTACCTACTTCTACTCCAGCTGATCAAATGAACCATGGATACATCAGACCTCATCCTATGACAGAAACATGGAATTTAGGGAGGTCTCGAATTGAGATGGTTCCTATTCGTACAATTTTGGAACAAATGGTTACTCGATCACTAGAAGGACATAGTTCTAGGGTTAGGTCATCTCGGTTAGATTCACAAATTACTTCTCTAAACTCCTCTAACTCTTCTAGGATGACTCGTGATTGACAACACTTTATGGAGGAGAAATTTCTAGATCTATCTGAGACATTCATGAATGATGAGGATGATACTGGTGTTTTTGCACTTGAACCTATTGAACAATTGTCTCTCATTCTTCCTAAGTTAAGTGGCTCAACCATTTCTCTTCCATCCATCCATTTAAACCCATCACATCAGCCTCATTCATCCATAATTCCCGCGTCTTCCAGAAGAAGCTTGAATGTGCAACATAAAAATAAAAAATATAAGAATCCACTGACATATAAAGGTCACCATGTCCTATCTAATCGACATGTGACTACAAAAACACAAGAAATATTCAAGAGACCACAAGGGTCCTTCAAGAAAAGAAGAAAAACAAAGAAATTATGGATTCATAAATCCATCCTAGAAGAAGTGCAATCAAATGCATCTCAAAGAAAAGAAATATCAAAGGCTATGTGGATTCCCATGTCTCTCTTAAAAGACTTGGATATAAAAGAAAACTCAATGTTGACATTCAAGCTCACCTCTCCTTCCTATGACTCGACTCACTCCCAAATTCTTTGCACCACCATTACCTCCACTACTTGCTACCATTTTCCAAAACCAAATCACCTCTGCAAGTTCCTTTACAATCCAAAGTGCATCCTTGTATCTCCTCATCACTAATGACTTGTTCAAGAGAAATTGAGATAGTACTTTCCTTAGGTGTCTAGAATGCAAGGAATCTGACCAGGCATTATGAGTGGTTCAAGAGCGTATTTGTGGATCTTTTTGGAATGGTCTTTCCTTAGATATGGTATCTTCACTTATGGTATCTCTACAAATGTTTCTTACTGATGATGACTACATAATCTTCCAACTTCAAGTACTCGTGCTATTTGGTGAATAAAATAATAGTGGCATCGGTTCTAGGGCATATCAGATTGCAACACCTGAGGGAGATCCGCTCCCTGATCCTATAAATATCCTACATTTGAAGCGCTTTTATGTGTAGCTCAACATTTCATTCCTGTACAGTGTTATTCAGCAAAAAACCCTAAAAATAAAAAAGAGATCCTAAAAAAAATCCTAAAAATCAGAAAAAGTCCTAAAAAAATCCTAAACATCAGAAAAGTAGAAAATCCTAAAAAGAAGATAATGTTCCTAAAAAAAAAAAGAAATAGCATTCGTCCAAAAGTGAAAACTTGGCAAACAAGCACTCTGGGCAAGTATTATGGTGAAAACCTATCTCAGGCACCATGATAGTAGATTCAGATCCATTGTCTCCCCGTCCACTGTACATATCCATCCTCATCCTAGTCCTAGTTTTCGGTCATCACTTCCCGCATAGCCATAAGGATATACCCGCAATTCCCAACACGCTAAGCTTAACCCCATCACACTGAGCTTTTCCTAGACACAGTGATCGCAAAAGTGCTTATCAAAATTAACATCAAAATCAAATCTTTGAGTTATTGTTTCTTTCACATCTATTGCCAGCGAATATCCATTTCTATCAATCAATCAATCTTTGCCCCGCAGGATGCGTCCTTCCTCAGTCGGCTCAAATCAATCTCATCAATCCTATCCCGTTCATGGAAAGAACTATGGACTGAATGACCACCTGGTTAGGAGGCCTTCTTTGTTGATTTTATCTTTTTTTATCAATAGATCCTACTCACGATTACCTCGATCTTCCATATCCTAGCGCATTGTGACTGGTGAAATATGATACAAGTGTCGATTGCGGTATGATCTATTTGTGGATACTTTAGGCACATTTTTGTGGGTTTCCCAGTTATGATTATGCGTATCTTAATGGGGGCAACGGGTTAACATACTTATGTCCTTTACAAGACCTAAGTTTTCCCAGACCTCTCCAATAAGTATATGTCATAGGTTCCATCATAGTCTGGAAATCTACATCTTTGTTTCTATAACTATCTGAGAGTCTAGTCCACGCAATGGAACAATGTCATCTATGCTTTTATAACACATGATGCATACCTCCTATTGCAATATCAAACTAGGGTGTGCTCTCCAACATGAACACAAGTGATCCCACTAAATCATGTAGCCAGGTTTCATTTTAGTTAGTTCATTTTTCTGCATTTTTGTTTGAGTCAAGGATTCTATTTATTCACCACTCCCTCCCCCCTTTTCGTCTAATCCAACCTCCCATTTTCCTCCTTTCCTTCATCCCTCCTAATCCCGTTCTTAGAAAACTCCCCCTCGGCGAAAGGGGAAACTTCTCCTCGCCCTCACTCTTCTAGCAGGCGGAGACACCTGTCTACCAACCCAAGGCTCCACCATGAGCTTCCTCTTTCTCTCTCTCCCCCTTCCTCCCTCTCTCTTTCTCTCTCCCTCCCTCTCCCTCTCCCTCTCTCTCTCCTCTCTCTTCCCTCTCTTTCATCTTTCTCTCTCTCTCCCCCTCCCTCCCTCTCCCTAGGTGGAGACGCCTATCTGGGGATGGGCGGCTCCACCAAAATGGAGACGCCCATGTGGGGATGGGCGGCTCTGCCTTGGCGGAGACGCCCATGAGGAGATGGGAAGCTCTGCTTTGGCGGAGACACCCATGTGGGGATGGGTGGCTCCGCTTTGGCAGAGCCACCCATGTGGGGATGGGCGGCTTTGCTAGGGCAGAGACACCTGTTGGCAAAAAATGATGCCTAGAGCTTCATTGTTGTCTGAATATGGTCATGTAATATGTTTTCAGATACACCAAGACACCACGCTTGCAATGGTGGTGATTAGAATCCGATTTGACAAGTTGGGTGAGATAAATAATGAATTTTGTATCCTAGACGCCTATCTATCGGCGGAGATGCCTGTCGGTAGATGGGCGGCTCTGCCCCGGGTAGAAATGCCTATTCGATGGCTCCGCCTCGATTAGGGACCCTGTCTCTACATGGGTGGCTCTCCCCTTCTTCATCATGCATCCATTCTTGTTTATCGTCGATGGCTCCTCCGCCATTGGATGTTTCCCTTCGCCAAGTGGCGACGCCCGTTTTGTCATATGCCCCCTTCTCCCTTTTTCTCTTGCCATCCCCCCTCGACACAATGAACTGGAGCCACAATGATGGTGGATTTTTTGAACTCACTGGATCACTCCTATCTGTTGCCCATCGGTCGACCCTTCCTTTCTGTCAAAGTCGTGCAAAGTCCTTTTCCCTCCTTTCGTGAAAATTGACCAAATTTTTTTAATCTTTTTGGCCTATTTTCTCAAGGGGGCACACCCTCCTACTGACTTTTCCTCTGTGCACCTCTTAAGTCTCCTTTTTCCTTTGGGGCATCTATATTTTCTTTTCTTTGACGCGATGTCATTTCTGACATCACCTCAAAGAGGGGAAAAATGTAGACACCTAAATTTGTCCTTTTAACATTAAGTAAATTAAATTTAACTAATGATCTTTGATAACATTATAGTTAATTATTTTTAATTAATTATATTTGTTAAATTCATCTATTTATTTAATTAAATAAATTCACTAATTAATAGTATTTGAATTAAATTTAAATACTACATTTCATAATGTATTGAATTTAATTTAATACATGTTCCTCCATAGTCCCCTTTTAAATAAAATTTTAATTTATTTAATCCTCTCACATTCTTTATTTCTACTAAACCATGATTAAATTAAATTTTACTTAATTTAATCCTAAATCCAACTTAGATGCTATCCTACACACATCACTTTTTGTCTAATAAGCCTACTCACTAATTAACTAAGGTTAATTAGGCTAATTTTTGGATTCCTACATCCATTAGTCCTAATTATTTGCTCACACATGTGTGAGAAAATTTTCAAAAATGACCTTTTCAAAAATTGCCAAAATTTGCGCAAATAAGGTTCTTACATTTTATGACACTTCTTACACATTCTAAAATGGTGAAAATAGATTTTTTCACTTACACATCTCTTACACACACTTACACATGTACTTGAAGTACACATTGACCTTTCACATCCCAAGTTGCTCACACATGTGTGAGCAAGTCTTGGACTTTGCATGACTTATGTGTCTCCTTGATGGCACCCACGTGGATTCCACATAGATGCCACCTCACCCCAGCCCTCCAAAATCTTATAAATAGGACCCTTGTCTCAAGAAAATTCATATTCATTCTTGCATTAGAGTTATTATGCTAGTATATGCTTAGAATTGTTCTTAGAGTTTTCTTTACTAACCATTTGGTAGTTGTTAGATTTTTATTATAGATTTAGTCTCATTCCATGCTTTTAGCTTCATTTGTTTTACTTGCATGCCATAGAGCTTGAGGATTGCTTTCATAGCTCCTCCTTGAGCTTCTTTGGCCTCTTGCATTTGAATGCTTGAGAGTTGCTTTTATAGCTTCTTCTTAAGCATCTCAAATCTTCATCATACTTGCATTCATAGTGGGATCAATACTTGTGTTGGGAGAGCACACCCACAACCTCTCTAAGAGCTTAAATCAAGCAAGTCTTGGGTGCACTTGCTTCATGCTCATCCAAGGTTATGGTGGAAATTAATATTTTTTACAAGTTTATGAACATATTATAATAGATTGATTATGCCTTTTATTGTTAACATTTGCATGTTTGAACTTGTTCTTAACATGTAGGTTTTCATCATATACAACTGTGTAAATAGTTTTCGGAAAAATGTGAAACGGTTCTTCATGCATCGCATTTTTTGCAAACTACTCGATAAACCTATTTCAGGCGTGAGACAGCATGATAAAATTCTGGGAGATGTCGTACACAAGCTTCCCCGCAGGGGAAGCCTATCGGCTTAATTACTTAGTTATTAATGGTGAGGTCTAAGCTTACCTAATTACATGCATTTCTTGATAAGGGATTTTAATCTTCTTGGCAAAGGGTTTTTGAGGGCCTTATTTGTTATCTTAGTTGTTGATTATGGGACCTAAGCTTTTGCTAATTCCATACATTTCCCAATGAACATGTAGTCACTATTCACCACATGAAACTAGCTTTGTCAAAACATATATTACCATTCAATGTTCACTCTTTGATTTTTTATTTTGAGTCTAAGCTTAGAATGAGAAGGTGTGAAAAGAAGATAGCTCAATTTTTTGCATAGCTTCATTATGTAAATTTATTCATAATGTGTATTAATTTTTTTTAATAAATAAAACTCTTCTACTTATTACTCTCCTTGTTCATTTTTTTCATAGACATCAAGGATTTAGAATACATTCACAAAGTAAGCCTATTCAACTCATGCTAAAAGAGAAGCTCTCCAAGGCTTGAAATTTCCATATGTAGCTTCATCAAAGTGTAAGAGTAAATAAAATCTCATTCATTGAGCTAAGCCTATAAATGTTGACCTAAACTCATTAATGCAAACTATTCTCTTTGTTATAAAATCATAAATACGTTCATGAATGTCCACAATAGAAGTATCTTAGAATTTATAAAATTAAATTTGAAGAAAAAAATCTATGATTAAAACTTTCTATTGATGGACTTGTTGATCAGAATCAAATAGGAATAAGTATGAGATGCTTCTAAATTGAAGTATGTCTATAATTTGAACTCTAATATATGTCATATTTCATCGTAATAATGTAATATAAATGGTTGGTGTTAAATCCCATGTGGCTATGGTGAATGTTATTTAAAATGTAGTGGATGACACGCGAGGAGTATGAGAGGTACACAAGGAGGATAGTTCGAAAGATTTTTGGTAGATGTAAAGCATGAAATTTTGATGGAGGATCTGAGAGCCAAGACAAATGGAAATTGTAGGCATCGACAAGCAAGGAACCAAGATGGAAGCACATGACATTAGCAAGAAATTTTGATGGAGGATCTAAGAGCCAGGGTAAATAGAATTTGGAGGCATTGATAAGCAAGAAACCAAGATGAAAGCATAAATCATTGGCACCTTGGTCAGTGGTGAGATTAAGAATATTGAAGACCACAAAATTATAGGGAATATTTTAGCAATCAAAGGTGACAAGCAAATCTATGGGATCGAAATCACCATCCCACTTGATTTCAAGGGTGAACACCTTTATGGAATAGGTAAAAGACAATTTACCAACAAAGGAACCATTATTTTCAATAAGAAAATAACAAACTCCAAGAGGACACCAAGATCGATAGGAGAAATAAGAAAGGCTAGAGACTTCTCTTCCTATGAGCAACAATCAATGGTATGGAAGATATTGGTTTGGCACTTCGAAACCTAATTTCCAAAATCCTAGCAAGGAGAGTGATTAGAGGAATGACACAAAGGAAGGCATGGATCAAAATAGTGAGATGAAGTGGAGAAATTTTGGTATCCCTATTAAATAAACATATATGTTTATTAAGGATAATTCGGCAGGGAAAGGAGTAGAATGACTAAGGTTGGATTTTTTTTATTAATTGGGCCAAGGAGTGGCATGCAATGTAAAAAATAAAAAACTAGAGTGCACATCATTGGGGTTCAAAGGTTTTGTCAAAATCTGCCCCTGATGGATTTTTCTTGATCAAATATCTAACAAAATTTATAAAAAAAATAATTTGGTGAATGAAGGGTCATACTTGATGGATGGATCAAGATTCTACATGAAATATTGGACACCAAACTTCAATCTATGGAAATAATATATCGAGGCTTCCCTCTATGAATCATATTACATAATCTTCCTTCAAAATATTAGAATGAAAAGGTCTTGAAGGTCATTAGAAATAAGTTGGATCAATGCATAATGAGAGATGCAAATATGGAAGACAAAGATTTCAAAACTCATGCAAGAGTTTGTATCAAATAAATGTCCTACCCTCTGCAACTTGAGTAATTGGAAATACATACAAATCAAGGGGTGTGGAGGCAAAGAATTGAACATGAAGATGGACTAATTCTATGCAACAATGCAAAACTAAAGGATATGCGGGTAAGGAGTATACTATTTTGGCTGAGCCACCTTGGGAGGTGGTGCTCAATAATATGTGAAAAACACCATCTCAAGAAAGGAAGAGAAAGAGGACTTTATTAAGGGAAATTTACAAAGATGTTACTCCTAAAGAATGCAACAAAACATAATAGGATGAACTAATAAATGAACTTCGATAAAAAAACCCAACTGAATCCTCTCAACATAACATCAATTGGCTCTTAGCAAACTAACACACAAACCAAAGAGGATAAAAACATTTTTGATGTGGAGGCATGCGAACTAGTTGGAATATAAAAGTTAATCAAGATGAGGAAGGCATGGAAACACACACTCCCCAAGATGAAAATGTAGAGGACTTTGTGAAAGGGTTGGAGAATTTGGGAGTCGTGAAGGGATGAAGCCAAGGATAAGGAGCCAGGTGAATTACAAGAGAGAGGTTTCAATTTTCCAAAGAAAAACATAGAAAGCTCAAAAGAGATGGAGGGGGGCAAACTCTAAGGAAGAGGAAAGTGAATTTGAAGATGAAGAAGGAAATTGTGGACTAGGAAAATATCATTAGAGAAGAGGAAATCAAAATGTCAACCACAGAAGAAAATTTCATGAAAACTATCCTAATCACACCACTAATATTGTCAAAACAAAGTAAATGACATGATAAATCAAATCTAACAGACAATACTCTTTTGATGAAGCCTCATTGCTTTTTATTTCTTCTTTAATATGATATGATGCTCTCAAGTGGATAAGTGCACCAATAAGATGAAAGCAAGTATGCAGAAATCAACATAATAATAGAGATGATACTAGAAAATTGTTGTTGCAAGAATGAGGCCAAAGAGGCCAATTTATAGATTTTGAAATCAAAATTTGGCAGTCAAGATTGAAGACAAATCAATGGTTATGATTGCATGTGAGGACTCATTTTAGAAAATGACAAATTAGGGAGTGAATTTGCAAATGAAAAAGTATGACAAATTATGAAAAAATAGTGAGTGAATTAGGAAGGAGAAATTAGGGGAAAGTGCCATATAAGGGAAAAGTAATATGGAGAGAAAAATTAGGGACTATGAAATGAGTTAGAAATGAGGGGGAAATTAATAATTTAAAATTGTTAATTCCCTCACATTTTGTGAAATTAGCCAATTAATTTTAATTAATTATGGGTAAAGGGGATAAAGGGATTGAATAAATATTTATTTAGCAAGGCATAAAACCTTAGGACAAGGGGATGATTTAATGGTTATTCACCCCTAAAGAATTTATCAATCAATGTGATCATTTAATCAAACATGATATGATGCAAACTAAAGGATGAACATTAGTAATTAATTAAATAGTTCTCATTATCTATTTAATAGAAGAATGACACAATGTCAATGAATAATAAAAATCAAATGTGCAACATAGATAACATGTAAAAAAAGGGGATCCCTAGGCATTGGCCATTTTTTAGTGTCTACTTTTTGCTCCTCTTTGAGAAAATGAGAATTTGAGCATTGTTTTAAAGAAAATATAAGAAAAAAATTGCATTAAAAGTTACCCTAGATGGATCGAGAGAATGGAGGTAGGATGCCCTCTCAAAAAAAGGGGTAAAAATTGTGGACATGAGGACAATTTTTTGAAAAATGATGACTACTTGGACTGACAAAAGAAGAGTTAGTAGAAAGCAAAAATTGGACAAAGAAGAGTTAGTAAAGATGAAACCTTGCTTTGATAAGTGCACTTTATCTATAGAGAGATTTATTTAATATGGAAAAAAAAATGCATTGCACCATGACTTAGAGAATTAGATAGATAATGCAGCCTCTTTGCAAAAAAACAAATACATTGTAGACAAGGAATGTTTCCATCCATCTCGAAGTATTGGAAATACTTTCCCTAGAACTTCATGAAAAAATACCTTGTAAACACAAGATAGAAATAAAAAAAAAGACCATGAACCATCCTAGCCACTCTCATCACTTATGGACATCCTTAAGTACCATAGGAACATGACCAAAGATAAATCAATAAAAGATAAGACTCATTAAACCAAGCAAGTCAACAACCATTTTGATCTTGTTGTTAAAGTTGATTGATTATTTGATTTTGATGATGTCCGATTTCATGGATGAAGTACCCCATTTAAGATAAATACCTTATGGTTTCGAGTATATCACACCTTGTTTAAGAAAAATGATAGGTTGATAAAGGACATATTGATGATGTTGATTGATTAATAGTTTGATAAGACAAGTTTGATATGATTGATTGTTGACTTTATTGGATAGTTTTCCTATTGATGTGTGATTTTTTAAGTGTAATGTGTGATAAGTCTTCAGATTATGTCTTCTTAATGTTTGTCTTATTGCAAAGGAATAATTTATTGATGACATAAAATGACTATTTTTGGATTTTGATTGCTTTTCCTTTTTTAGGCTCTAGGGATATTTGATTTTTATAATTTTTTAAGTACATTTGTAGATTTTAGGATTTTTTCAAGACATTATT
Source organism: Chamaecyparis obtusa (assembly GCA_027943335.1). NCBI lineage: Eukaryota > Viridiplantae > Streptophyta > Pinopsida > Cupressales > Cupressaceae > Chamaecyparis > Chamaecyparis obtusa. The sequence continues at coordinate 369,642 of BSBK01004733.1, forward strand.
TGATTTTTAGGGATTTGTTAGGACATTATGCAAATATTATTCTTTTTTAGGATATTTTGCAATTTTTAGGGGTTTTTACAGATATTATTGATGATCAAGATATTATAGAATTGAGTAGAGTGAGTGATTGAAGAATCAATATGGATGTATCAGTATGGTTGTCATTGATGTCAACTTGTTGTTGTTGTCATTTGTGGTTGATTTCTATATTTAGTGTTGAGTATACTAGTCCACATATTCTATATGTTGAGAATTTGTTGATGACATTTTGGTATGGCGTTGAAGACTCTTTGGAGATATCTATTTCAAGTCTTTGTGGTTTGGAATGTGGTACAATGTATTTGGTGATTATTTATATTTAACTATGACTAACTATGGTTTCTGCATGAAGTGCATGCTTCATATTTCTCCACATGACTATTTCTAAAGGTGTGATTCTAGAAATGAGATAGTAATGTCCTTATCTTCATTCATTTCAATTGGCATGAGATTTTTTATTTCGAAGACTTGACTTCAAAATTCGCTAACGTTTCTACTTTAGGTTTGGCTGACCTCGGGTTTTACACATCTTTATTTTGTCTTAGTTATTGCAAGAGGAAATGTAATGTGTACAATGATATTTTTGGTCTCAGACATGATGTGTGGTGGTCTACTTATCATTCCTCCCCACTACGAGAATGTTTAGAGCAAACCTATTTCAAATTATATTTGGCTAGTTGCCTAGCTGACCGTGGGAGACTCTGCAAGTTATAGATTGATATAAATAAAGGACAAATCATCATGGATCATGTGTGGTTGCGAGAGTGCAAAGTGACAAATTTGTGCAAATTCTTGTACAAGTGTGTACTTATGCAAATAAAATATATGGAAGAGGATTTGTCTCCATGATTGGTTGTGTTGTTGCGATGTGACAATAATAAATTACCACCATGTATGTTCTTTTCTTTCTTCCCATCTTTTCTATAAAAAAATACTCAATACATGTGATTTTATTGAAAATATTGTAATTTTTTTTCTTCACATCTTTTCTGTACAATTTTACTAAGATATGTGTAATTTTTTGAAATTACTGTAAAAACAATTTCTTCACATCTTTTTAATAAAATTACTTGTGATTTCTACAAATGTTTGTTAGAAACATTTTTTTTTGCTTGTTACTATGAATGTCCAATGAGAAAGTTGAATTCTTAGTGTTGTAAATTTCCAGCAAAGCATTTTTATTCTTGATACTATAAATAGTTTTCTTCGGCTTGAAAATAATTATGTTTACAAGGTAAGTGTTTTGGATTTGATAGTTCATCCATTTTATTTTTACATGGTGAACATAGCTTCACAAGCATTGTGTGTCTATTAGTTCTTCCTTTCAACATTTCTCTTTACTAAGTGAATGCAACATGGTCCATAAGGGCTTTAGGCTCTATTTGGTTGCATAGTTTCAAGTTTAATTTTATCTTTTGGTACAATTATGACTATTCAATGAATATCTTATATAAATTTTTAAAAGTCTTTCATATGTTTTAAATTGCAGTCCAACAAGACGTCTGTACAAATACTACATATGAGGTTTTATAGTCAGTACGATAACAAAATCTAAAAATAACTATTACTTGTGTATTAAACCATCTACCAAACAAATGTACCCGTGTATTACCATATTTTAGGTAATAATATATATGTTTAGTCTTTTCTCATTGTACATAATGACATTATCCTAAAATAAGAAAAACATTTGCCTCGCTTAGTTATGAGGAAATAAGCAAAAAATTGAAAAATGCAATTTTAATCTATAATGTTATTTTCTTGGTTTTTATGGGTTAACTCCAGCTAAATATATTGTAATTATATATGTTTGGTTAAGTTAAATTTTATTGTAATTCTACCTAATTTTCACTTGTTTTCAGCTGGCATCTACTAAATTTAGTGTAAGGAAGAGTGAGGAACTGTGTATGTTCACACACATAATCCATCGACATAATAACAACTTTTCCATTAGTAGAATTAGAGGAGTAACCTAATAATAAAATTTATAAATAAGACAAGAGTAAGAAACCGTGTATGTTCACACTCACGAAATCCACCATCATAATTCATCACCAAAAAAAGAAGACTAACTTGATAAATTAGATTAGGCTACTTAATTGAGGAAATGGGGCCATTTTAATAATAATAATCAATCACCAAAAAAAATAAGAGTAACTTGATAAATTAGATTAGAATACTTAAATGAGGAGATGAGACTATTATAACAATGATCCATCACTAGAAAAAAGAAAATACCTTGATAAATCATATTAGGCTAGATACTTAATTGAGGAAATGAGTCCATAATAATAATAATACTAATACTAAGAATAGTGGTAGTAGTAGTAGTAGTAATCATCTATCACCGAGAGGCCCATTCAGGGGCTTAGGTGGGATCATCCTTCGCTCGAGATTGTGTCTAGTTGTTGGAATCCTCTAGAAAATGATTGGGTAAAGTCAAATTTTGATAGGGCCTCAAAGGAAAATCTGGGGCCGAGTGGTGCAAGATACATTTTTAGGGATAGTAAAGGTGATACCTTGGCAATTGGAGCCAATAGGTTGATGGAAGGAACCAATAATGAAGCAGAGATGCATGTGACACTCTTAGTAGTGCAAAAGGTAAGGCAACTTGAAGTGAAGAAATTACATCTGGAAGGGGACTCCTTGATTATGATTATGGCTATCTCGAAGGGAGAATCACAAGTCTGGTATCTAAACAAGCATGTGAAGATTATTAGATCCTTATTGGGTGATTTTGAGGACTTCAAAATTTCTCATGTGAAGTGGGAAAAGAAAGGGAAGCATATATTGTGTCTAATATGGAAATCAAATTGAAAGATATGGTAGAGAGGATATCATGGATAAATTTTGGAGTTTGGATGGCAATTCTTTGAGTGGAGTATATGGGGCTTTTTGACACTTCTCTATGCTTATACACTAGGTTGAGGCCAACAGTTAGCTTTCAATTTCAAATTTTAGTATGGAAGGTATTGGGGTCGATTAATGTTGGCATGGAATTTTGACCAGTTGATTACACCTTACTATGTAATGATGATGGCAGTGCAAGTTGGAAGGATTTGGGGCTAGCGAAGTAAATCTCTCCCATGTGAGATTTCCAAGACTATCATGAAAGAAGATAACCAACATAATTCTCCCAAAGCCTCTAGATTTATGTAGAGATTTATTATTGCCTTTATAGGAATTGAATTCATTTCCCAGCTATGGGCTTGAAGGATGGGGTAGGTGGTACTCATTGGAATCCATGGAAGTGAATTTCTTGCTTAAGAATATGTGTTCCCAGTGCCCTTTCTATGGAAAAATTTCTCATCGCAGAATGAAAGGAGTTTTTTGATACAAAGACATGAGCTTAATGCAGATTCTGGAGCACTTATTGGGCAATGAATTTATGGAGAGCAATCAGTGTTACAGGGATAATGTGGATATCCCTTATGTGGTGATGGTGTGGGCTATGATGCTCAGTACTTGAGAAGAAATAATGTGGGTAGTGAGAGCATTGGTAAAATCCGAATGGATGGACGAAATGGCCCAGATTCTTCCACATAGATTTTGTTATAGATGTGAATGAATACCATCTTGTAGGAGTTCAAGTCCATTTTTTCCATGGAAGCTTGTTGGAGGTTGAATCCTTTTTGTATATGAATGTTTATGGTTTGGGATATGTTGTCAATGGTATATTTAGTTATAAATAAATTGTATTAGACAAAAGTTGTCTTAGAGTGTATATCTAGGTGGTAGATACCGATTTCAATTTCAGTTCTAGAAAGACTTTTATTATCAGATGTAACAGCTTTTATTATTAATAAAATTACATATATTACCGATTTTAAAAAAAATCCACCACCTAGAAAAAAATAGTACCCTAATAAATCAGATTAGGCTACTTAGGTGAGAATATATCATAATAAAAAATTCAATTGTCTATGTTTTCAATTGATGTTTCACATCACATTTAAAAGATGAGAACAATAAATTGATAATGAGTAGTTAAGATATGAATTACTTGAAGGCTAATTAAAACAATTCTTTTGAGATAATAATAGTTGAGAATAAGTCACTAATAAGTAAAACAATACAGAGCTTTAAATTGTATGTTGCAGCATGCTTTAGGGAGGCCAATTTAAACAAAGTTTTAGGTCAAGCCAATAGAAAGATACACCATATTTATATAGTTGAAAACTGAGGTTACATGAATAGTTTAGATTCTTATTTTTACATTGAGAGTTAGAAAATTACGAGAAATAAACTCCTTGAAACTTTAAAGCATTGAATATGAGCTAAAATTTTCTTCTATTTCAATGGAGACATAAGCTAAGCATGCAATGCCGTGGACTTGACAACCAAAAGTAATAGATAAGCATGTCCCATGAGATGAAGAAAAATATGCTATGTACTAAACTAGAAACTTCACTTCAAGCTCCTACATTTTTGCAGTGGAGATTTTCATGGTTCTTTACCTACATGCATCTTCAATTTTTCAACTCTAGCCTCTAAATTTTTGAAGTCTATTGAAAAGCAATCCCTTTTAACGATATTGAAATAAAGTTTTTATAATATTCATACAAATCATAAGACCACAAGTTTCTAAGAGAAATTTAACTATTTTTTATATATAATTTCACAAAATCCATAGAACCTTCAGATTATAAAAGGCAATTCTAATTTTCAATTTTCAACACAACAACTGATGATAAATGTTAGGAAATCTAGCCATCGAACAATAAGCTAAAACTATTCTAATTTTGATCTAACTCTTCCATTTCTAAGAATCTAAAAATAAACAACCTTATAGATTGAATGTTATTTAGATTTCTTTAACTCCAAACAAACTCCCTATAAAGGGCACCGTGTCATTAAATCCATAAGCTTAGACTATTTAAATTATTTCATTTGAAATGATTCTAGTCACATTGATAAATAAACAGTATTGAAGATAGCAACGTGATTATTAAATTTGATCCACAAACGGTTACTATAATATTACCTGAAATGACCAACTTCTTTGAATCCAACCTCACAAGGGAGAGACCTATGTCATTAGATCCAAGTTTGTAAGAGTTTAGTTTAAACGTTACACTTTAAGCTTCACTTTGTTTAAATTTAAGTTCATCTTAAATCATTCTAACATTCTCAGCTTATGTTTGATATGTATAGCATTTTGTATTGATAATTCCTTCTCCATGAGTCTAGGGGTTATACAACTTTCCCAATTGTACTATTCATTCCGTTATGCCCTATAGATTTCATTAATAGAAAAATATGTTTGAGTTGCTTTCCTTCTAGGGTTTTGTATTTAATTTGCATTAGAACTCCCTAAAGGAACAATACTTGTCACTCATATGTTATTCTAATAAGTGTTATTGGATTGCAAAAAACTTCTTTAGCCAAGTCCATACAAGTTCTTGCAAACATGATGAACTAATCAGATGAGTCCAGAAAAGAACAAAGGTATATTAGAAGACACAATTCCTAATGTAACCTATTTTATAAATATTGATATTTTGAAGGGATCTTGGAATAACCCTAGGGAGTTAGATGATCTTGAATAAAAGTATTTTGTATGATACAACCTAGTTTTAATTGCTAATTATGGACCAATAAGTGTGCTCCTAAACATCGATCAAAGAAACATACACAAGGAAAACTAGAAGTTTTCAAATCGCAATGATAGATGTTGTTAAGTTGTATTTTTGGCATTTTATCTTGGCTTCTAGATTATTGGAATGCAATTTCGTTAAGTATTTACGGTCACTTATAGCAGCTTCAATTGTATATCTTTCTTTTCTCACCCTCGACTCTAAGACATGCCCTTGGGTACTAGCAATTTCAGATTTTATCTTAGGTTTTCAAAAGGAAAATTCTTTCAATTTTGTAGTTTGATGCACTTTTTAACCATGTATAGTAATTGAATGAATATTAGAAGATTCATGGCAATTAGGGAGATATATCGACAACTCAAGGTGCTTATTTATTATTAGCTATATTCTTCTTTCCTAGATTTAGAACACATACACCTTTTATTATAATGTATTATGCAATCGATAATACCATTTGTTCGATGATTGCAATAGAAATGTGTGGAAAACTTGCGGCCCGCTCCCAACCTTCCTCCAACTTTCTTTGAAGGCATTACACAATGAAAACGATTGAACAATGTATACACCATTTTTGGGCCAATATTTTTATTGGACACCTTTTCTTTTTGTTGTAAATACTATTATATTAGACAAATAGTAATACATTAGCAATTTTGGATTTTTTTAAAAAGCCTTTTGTGTTTGCGATATACATGACTTCTTTTGCTTTTCCTTAACAAATTATTGATTACATTTCCTAGAACTTAGGACACCTGCATTCCTTAAGTATGTTTGGATATTATAGGTTGAAATGCTTCGGTAAACAGGCTTCCTAAATGTCAAACCATGATCTAGGCACATGAGTTGTTCAAAGATTGCCTCAAAGAGGCGTGTCCTTGTTGTCTGCAATAATTTTAGCATACACAGTGGATTTGTTGAAAAGGCTTTACAAACTTTCAAGCAAATGTAATTGGCAGGTGTAAAGCCATATTTTACAACCTTTACTAGTCTCCACACTGCTTGTGCCAAAATGAGAATTTTAGAACATGGTATGGACATATTGACTGCAGTTTTCTCAACAATTGTTTGTTGTCTTTTCTTGCTTCTTGACATTGCAACATTAAATTCTAATTTTTTTTATTTCCATTTCCATCTATATATCTCTACTTTCCTTCCTCTCTAACTACTGACAAGAACTTTGATACATTATGTTTCTTATTTTATTGTATATTTAGAATACTATAGATTTCTTATATTTATCTATATATTAATTAAAATATTAACATTATTTATAACATCCAACAGAGTAAAAAAAGAAAGGACAAGTAGATCGTCTGGTCACGGGTTACCTCTGAAGTCACCTCTTACTTTCAATTCCCATTCGCAACTAAATCTGTGGCGAGGGTGCGTTCCCCTCATTTCTGTGACCAAAATCCATATCTCTCAAAACTCTGGCTGAGCTTAAGCATGAGAACTCTCCTGATTGTATGTGTTTGCATGACCATCCTCTACAATTCAATCTCTGGAGGTAACCAAATTTCAATTATGCTGTGAAATGGTGTTCTATTCTATATATTCATTTTAAATATTGATTTATGGGTACTTGTGCAGATTTCAACAAAGCAGCAGCGACCAATGCTCTAATACGAGACAACAATTTGCCTGCGGAAGAGGAAGTGGAGATATATTTGGTACTGATTTATCAAGCTCGTTTTTTCAATAAAATAGGAGTGAACAATGGAATGGCAGGAAACAATTTGCCTCCTCAAGAGGAAGTAGTAACTTTAATGCAGAATAACAATATTGGGAAGTTGAGAATTTACGATGCAAATCCTGATATACTAAAGGCTTATGCTAATTCTGGCATCGAAATTATTGTGAGTGTTACCAACGATGAATTGCAGAACATCTCCTCCAACCAAGAAGCAGCAGATAAGTGGGTCGATGACAAAATTCGGGGTTACTATCCTGCCACCAAGATCAAATATATTGCTGTGGGCGAACAGGCTCTGGAAAAGCCCGAGCTTGGAATGTATGTTCTTCCTGCCTTGAATAACATACAACTTGCTGTTGATAAGGCCGGTCTGAAGGATAAAATCAAGGTTTCCACCCCTAATGGCGTTGCAGCTGTACCCATTGTGAACCTTCCATCGAAGGGAGGTTTCAGTGAGAGTGTGAAGGACAAGATGCACTCTTTTCTGCAATTCCTGGAAGATAATGGATCGCCTTACATGGCCAATTTCTATCCCTATTCTATGTACCCCAGTATTGGTTTAGATTATGCATTGTTCAATACCACAGATCCGGTTGTGGTAGACGGAGATAGGAAATACAGTAATTTTTTTGACGCCATGGTGGATACCATCTATTTTGCCATGGAATCCATGGGATTTAGCAACATACCAATAATGGTTACTGAAACTGGATGGCCGTCTTATGGAACTGGAGAAAATGCTAATGTTTCTACGATGGAAAATGCCCAGATGTACAATGGTAATCTGATCAAACATGTGCTTTCTAATGCAGGGACTCCGAAGAGAGCTGGGAAAAGCATGGAGGTTTTCATCTTTGCTCTTTTTAATGAGAACAAGAAAGAAGGGGATGAGACAGAACGTCACTTCGGCCTCTTCTATCCGAATAAAACGCTTGTGTACCCTGTGAACTTTTATGCTTAAAATGTTTATCTGTTGTGTTCACTGTTGCAGGAATTAATCATAACAGAAATATGTTTTAGATAGTTGTTATCTGTGTCAATGGCAGGTAAAACTATACCAACTCTATTTTAATCATGTCGATATATTGTAATTTATGAATCCTAGCACTTCAGAGTTCTTATTAGTTTTGTAGGGGTATCTGAATCAAAATTTGCATGCATATATATCCTCCCATTGTTGACACCCTATGAATCCAGTGCTTAATATCTCTTTTAGATTTTCCTATTTTGGAAATAATTGGTATATGCCTTAAGTTATTGTAGTTGGTCCATGTATTATCCTACTTTTCATTCACTTTTATATGAAAATGGTCAAAGGAACATCTGATGGTGCATAGCACATCTTTGAAAATTAGGAATAATTAAAATTCTTTTTTGTGAAGAACTATCATGTTTCAATAGGGATGCGGCTGAGCTTCAGAAAGAATGTACCCTTGATTAAATTTCAAAAATGGAAAACACAACAGATTTTCACAAAATTTTCAGCATCTGTTCTTCATGATCTGCACATTTTCTGGTCGAAAATCACAAAAAAATCACTGTGTTTTTGCAAATCTGGAAAAAAAAAGGTCAAACTTTTTGTTGTTGTCTTTGGTACATGTTGTCTGAAGCTTAGCCGACGCCCTTCAATAGTACTTTGCCTCATGTAGAAAGAATATTAAATTGTGAGAATGGTCTCATACCTATGACTTGAGCTTGAACAATTCAATACTTTGTTAGCACAAGTAGGCCCACTGAAACCATATGACACCATAGTGAAATAGTGCATATTCAAACAGTTTTTGCTTTACAGATGCTACACCCAAGGAAATTTACACCACAATGAGCATTAGAAGCTTGGAACTTAGTCATACATCTCAATATAAAGGAATTAAGGAGTCATTTGGGTCCTAGTCCAAGTATATGCTACATGTCATTGCATGGTAGTACATATTCAACTTGAGTGCTCTCTTAGAAACTACGTTCTATAGAGCAATTGTGCTACAAATTAAAGAGCACCATCTGGACAAATGGAGGCCCATGCCTACTTTGTAAGCATAAGTGACATAAAGGGGAAATGTGGTAGCACAACACATCAACACAACTTGAGAGAAATTAACTTTTTCTAATGGTGTTGTAATATAGTTAGTGTTCAATTACACAGTTATTAGTTACCTCATGGTAACAACTTCTTTTTGGATTCGTTTTGCACATATGAAATCTGACATGAGCACTGTTTAATAATCATCAAATTATCAAATGTTTGCGGTTCATCCCTCTATTCCATCATGTGGTATCAGAGCTTCTTAATCCTCCTGTGCTTGGGAGATGAGAAATGCTAGAGCTTCATTATTTGAGTTCACACTGAACTTTTTGTCAGTTTTTGGAATGATTAATTTAATTTGGCTTGCCTTCTGAAATTTAAGGCAGCATCATCGCAGGCTTTAGCCGCATCTTCTGCAGTGTGGAATGTGTCCAGCCAATTTTAAGCTGCCTTATTTTGATTGTGGATCTCTGCCGCCCATTTACTCCAGACATTCAGATAAGGCAAAATAGAAGTTTCTTGAAGGAGGTGTGAGTAGTATAAAAGTTTATTTTAAGACATGACGATGCTTGACGCTTGATGACATGAGAATGCTCAAACAGAAGCCTCGACGCTTGATGACATGAAAATCTTCAATTAGGTAAAGCCTTATATTTACAGAGAAAAAAGAAATGGTCAAATAAGAACAAAAGAGACAATGCATGTTTCTATTCTAAAAAAAAGGGTCACATTACATGGAATTATAAAGTTCAGGCCAATGATATTCTCAAAAAGAACCTAAAAGATGAATTAGATGAAGGAAATATTGCTTTCATTGAAGATGAAGATTTAACAGATGTTGAGCATGTTATTTTTTTACTCTTGTGATCTGGTGTTAATTTTTCCTTAGTACTTCGATCCTTCATCTTGGAGGCTAGTGTCACTAGAGGATGGAGGATTTCAATCATCTCAAGTTAGCTTCTTTCTTTGAAATGATGCTTTTGCATGGGAAGTATTTTTAGCTTTTGTCTTTCTTGCTTAGTCTTCTTTTTTGATGCTGGTGGATTTGTAGAATACATGTGTTGTGAGGGATTTATTTTTTAGATAGGTTTGGGGTTTGGTGAAGATCTCGAATATGGATGACTTTTCAGAGAGCATGCGACTATGACCAAGAACTATCACCCTTACGAGGGTCAAAGATAGTATGATGAAGTTGTGTGTGTGAGAAACTCAATATTGATTGTTGTTGAGAATAATTCAAGGTCCGTGATTTGAGAGTTGAAGACTAAGAGCTCAAGGATTCAACTCATGGATCCACCTTTACAAGGGTTGATGAGGTAGCTCCACTTGATTCAGTATTTGCATCTTCAAGGGAGAATTTTCTCAAAACATGTATTCATGATATGTAATCAACATTTTTTTGTTGTAAGCCTTAACAGGGGTCCCTAAGGCAAAGTGAATATTATATTTATGTTTTTAGGATCAATGTATTAAGTGGAGAAGGTTGGTGTAGTAATATGGTTAGCGTTCAGTTACAGATTTATTATTAACTTGGTGGTAAAGACTTCTTTTGGACTCCTTTTGCATTGTATAAAATATATCATGAGCATTATTTAAGAATCATAAAATTATCAAATATCTGTAGTTCATCTCTATGTTTTATCATTTTCAAACTTGTGCTAAAAGGAACTAGTGTGCTCCAAGAAAATTAAAAAGACAATTAGGATGTTTGTGGACCTATAGTTTTAATATGACTTGATGAGGGACAATAGTGGATTCCACATAGCTTAAAAGTAAATCAATGTAACCCGAAAGCTAGTACATATCAAGAAAACATGCTAAGAAGGGTGAATGCACTTGATTAAAAAGAAACCATGTGGACATGGGCAAGGGCCACCATACGAGTATATATTAAAAGGGAGGTTTAGGCACTAGCTAAACTATGTAATTTAAGGCTTGGATACTTATTAGGATAAAGGGGTTAGCAAAAGGATGTAGCCCAAGACATAAAGTCATGACTTAAGTGTGTATAGTGGGTTGAACTGATCAACAAAGAAATATGATATTAGGGCAGATACCATATGCAAAGGGTTTAGGATTTTAGGATTAATGGAGAAATCTAAGAAATTTCACTAAAAAAATTGGGGAGTCAATTTGTAAAACATGGGTAAGGGTTAAAATTGACTCAATCATACTTAGAGATTTTAAGCTTAGTAGATTATGTAATCAAGACGTGTGTCATTAGCCTTATCAATTGAGCTCATCCAATTGAACTAATTTTTTTAGAAAGAATCAAATTGAATCTACAACTATAATTATTATAAGAATTGAATGTGCAACAACAATTAGATCCAAAATAATAAAAAATAAATCTACAAATTAAAAATTATTAATATAAAAAAATAATGATAAAGAAAAGAAAAGTATTAAAAATATAATTGCAAAAGATCATCACTGGAAAAAATGTCATGTGATTTATAAATAAAATTTCCTTTGAATAAGTGAGAACTGAATGAATCATGTCCTCTTCCAACCACCATGTACCAATTTAAATGAATTTGGAAGAATTGTCTGATTGTGCGAATGAATGAATAAAGGAATTTTAATGACATCCATGAGACCAAACTGTTAGAATGTGAATTTGATGAGCTATTCATGCTATCGTCATTAATGGTTTTCATTGATGTCAACATATCCTATGCATGTTCATATTTTGGTTGTATCAGTTGTTGTGTACTGATAGTTTTGGTGGTATTGGTTGTTGTACCAATAACATGTGTGTCTCGATAGAAGTATTCACTGACAAATTCCTCTTTCGGTTGTGGTTCTACATTGTGTGCAATATTTGGTGGATCGGTTGTTTGGGTCGATCCTGTTTGGTGCGTGTTCATTTGTGTTTGGTCTCGGCTGTTGTTATGTAACATGTTCACCATGGCCATTGGAACTGATGGCTTTGGTGATGGTGTTATGTTTTGGTATGTGCGAGGCAAGTTGTATTGGTCGAGGTGGTACACATCTCATTCCTTACCACCGCAGAAATATCTTGGTGTAAACTATTTCAAATTGCATTTGGCCGGCTTGGTTGATGACATCAAGTAGTATAAGAAGGGTGAGGAATCTTTTTATTTGATGTATTGAAGTGGCTTATATTTTTCTTGTATGCAAAGTGATTGCAAATCTATCTTTGGAGATCTACTTGTTGTTGATCGTGTGACAGATTGGTGTGATAGTAATCTTAGTGGTGGATTCAATTTTATTTCAAATACTCTGGCAATGAGCCTATTTGTATCAACAATGAGCCTCTGTGTATCAACAATGAGCCTTAGTGTATTGGTAGTGAGCCTTGTGTACCTGGCAGTGAGCCTTTATAAAAATCACCATACCGATGTCACCTTAATAGGTGTTAGATTTCATGAGAATTAGCTTCTTTATGATTTTTCCCATTTTGGGTTTCCATGCAAATTCTGCTGTTATTTTTGTCGATGTTTCTGTGTTTTTTAATGCCTACATTTTATGTGAATGTCTAATGTGCATAAACGACAGTTCTAAAGTTGTTAATGTTGTTATTTGTGAGTTAATTGATAAAGAAAAAGTGTTATAAGTTATGTGGAATAAATTATTAATCCCCCATTTCAGTTATTCAGCCTGTTCAACAATTGGTATCAGAGCTTGGTTCCACAGTGAAGATCTTAATCGCTTGAGGAAGATCCGATGGTGCATAAATTGAACATTCCCACTTTTGATGGATTGAACTATAGTTCATAGAAAGATCATATGAAAGGTTACATAGTATCAGTTGGTTAAAAGACCTGGAAGCATGTGGAGACAAAGTATCTATATCCTTAGAATGGGCTTAAAACTCAAGATGAAATCGAGGCATATGAGGAGAATGAGAAAGAAAGGTATGCTATTACTAGTATTTTAACAAAGACTAAATTAGCAAAGGTTATTTCTTTGAAGACTACTTATGAAGTTTGGGAAAAGTTGAAAGATATCTATGAGGGAAATGACAGAGTTAAGTTATCCAAGAAGGTGACAACTAAGAGACATTATGAGAATCTGAGAATGGAAGATGGTGAAGATATCAAAAGCTACTTTTAGAGAGTTAAGAATGCAGTAAATGAAGTCAAGAACCAAGGGGGCACTATTATCGATGAAGACTCCATGGAGAAGATCTTGATGATATTACTGGATAACTACAGTGATAAGATCTCAACAATTGAGGAGGTGTATGGTTGAAAGAAGTTTACCAAAAAATAGTTGTTTGGTACCCTAACAAGATTTGAGTTAAGAAAGTTTGGAAGAGACAAGAGAAGATCTAAAACAACATTCAAAGCAACAAAATGAGATGATGATCTTGATGGCGATGATGAGGAAGATTTTGAAGCAAACTTTGCAAGGAGATTGAAGAAAGGTACCAACAAGTATAATGGTATGTTGCCTCTAAAATTATTTAGATGTGGTAAGATTGGGTAAATTTTACCTCAAATTTCGACGAGAATTGGTCGAATTTTCGACAATAATTGGTTGAATCCACAACCAAAACTTTCGTCGTTATTTTTTCGTCGAATTTTCTACCTTTTTTTATTGGTCAAAATTTTGACCAAAAGATTGGTCGAAATTGAGACCATGCATTGGTAGAAATTGAGACCATAGCATTGGTCGAAATTGAGACCAATGCTAAATTTTTTTTAAAAAAAAATGTCTATTAAAAAGTGGTATTGGTATAATACTGTCTGTAGAAGATGATGCTATTCATATTGCCAAACCAATGAATGGTGGCATAGTGACAACCTCCTGTACAATGACATCAGCATGTTAGAACTCCAATGCGTATCGAAAATGATCAAAAAGTGTACAATATAAATAAACTTATAAAATGGGACAAAAAGGAGAAACTTGTATTAACTTTCTCAGTAGGACCCATCTATTAGGATAATTTCAACAAATCATTTAAACAAATCAAAAACTTAAAATATATTGTTTAAACCATAAATGTAAAAACAAAACTAAATTCCACTGTACCTGTGTGCACCGCAAGATATGACCAAACAAACCTTCTTCAAGATTGCTTCTTTCCTCGACATCGCTAATTATTGTGTCAAGCTCACTCTAAAATTGTTTTTGTTGCAGAATCCTTTTACCTTGTGATGTAAAACTGCAACACCAATAATAGCATCTCTCAGAAAATTTATCCTTGTATACCCATAAAGTTGATGGTACTCAATCATCCTAATCCTTCATTTCCACATCACATACTTTCAAGTTAACAATGATACACATTCAAAAAAGTCATTCTGGTGAAAATTCATTTGGTACATAACTTGGAAATAAGCAATAATCAAATTAATCTTCAAAAAGTTGGGAAGGTAGGCAGATATACTGATGGGCCACCCAGCAGAGAAGTTCCAGAGTCTACAATAGCAGCACAGCCTCCAGCACAAAAGCCTGTTAAGGAAAATTGTCCATTATTTTGAATGTCATTAAATTAGATTTAACACTTCATCAAACAAAACTGAAAGTCTTGGGAAGGTAATTCACCTGTTGATTCATTGCCAATAAGAGCATGGAAACTCAAGTTCATTCCACAATCTACCTGCCAGGAACCCTGTTTTGTAACAGGCACAAATGTATGTTTACCCTTGAAGTGTTTACTGTTGACACCTCCAAATACTATCTTGCCTCCTTCTTCATCATCTTCATTCCTGTTCATCCAAAAAGAGAAGACCAGTTCTTGGACAAGGCTTTGGTTTACCATGTTGTACCTGTTGAGAAGAGGAGAAGAATATTTGAGCTAAATTATGTGTAGAAGTGCACTTCTTTAATAAATAATGAAGAGGTTATTGTCTGAAAGAGAGCAAAAGAACAAGGCTGTAAAAATGTTGCCTTATCAAATCGCAGAGAAAATTGAACTGATGGCAGTTTAAAGAAAGTCACTTGATGCAAATTAAAATTTAACATCAACAGGGAGCCTAGGATTCTTCCTTGAAACCAAGCCCTAGAATGCCATCAAACTTAGATAGCAAAAATGTTAACCCCGGTTCATGTGTTGTCTCAGTAAAGACCTGCATCGTGAAAGAACCCACTTCTACATAAATTCCAAGCATCATGAAAGAACCCACTTCTACATAAATTCCAAATTAAGTCGAACAGAATAAATATTTGATATCCAACTGGGAAACCTTAGCATCCAAAAATTACTAACCTGATGTTTCACAACAAGTTTCCCAACTGTAACATCATCTTTACTTAAGAAACCGGATATTGATCCACTACCATATTGGATCTCACAGGATTCTCCTTCACAACCAACAAGTGATACATATTATTTGTTTAGCAATTTGCTTAATATCTCCATTTAAGCAGACTAAACTGAGGTTGAGGTTTGAAGTAGAGTACCATCTTCTTGGTATGTGCTTGACTTTGATGACTTGTACCTTGAATGAAAATAGCAAGCCAGTTACACTATAAAACTATTGTTAATCATTGTTACAAAAACAACCACAAAATCCTCTTTAAATTAAATAGTCCTCCCAGATATTTCAATACAAGATATTTCAGTTAATTTCTATGAAAGCTAATTTCACTATCCAAACAGGCATTAATTCTATTGACTGTGTACAATTTCTCAGGATTCAGAATTTGAATGTAAGGAAATTAACCATAATTACCGATAGACTTGACACCAAAATGCAGTACAAAGAAATCTTCACTTTAGACTTTTAAACAAAAAAATCTTAACTTCAGACTTTTAAACAGAAAATTGAGAAGGAACAATCTTGTTATAAAATAAATTAAATAAGAGCTCCTGCTTGATCGTGAGGTCAAACTTTAACTACAAAATCTGAACAATATATAAAGTAAATAAAAAACTACTCTCCAACCCTTGAAGAAAGAAAAACCTCGGTTAGTTTTATTTGGAAACTTATGTCACAAGGCCCTGAAATATAATTTAAACATGGAAGTGATTGGTAATACTCCGACAGTTATAACCTATTATATATTGATTGATTATATTTGCAAGGAAACTAAAGTTGACATGGTTTTCTCAATGCTAAATGAGATGAGAGCAAAGGGTTTCATTCTAGGCATTGTCATGTATAATATATTACTTTACAAATTCCACAAAAGATATGACAGTGGAAAAGCTTTTTGGCAATAAATTAAATGAAGAAAAAAGGTTGTGCTCCAACTGATGCGACTGTCCAGTGTATTGACTGGCTACTTGAAGTTGGTCAAATGAAAATATTAAGAGACTTTGTAAATGATGATTCATTTATAATTTCTAGGACAGTACGGTTCTTCTTGCTGAGTATTAAAATTGCTCTCTGATATATTTTTTCCCAGCTCTAGAAATTGATATTTATGCATTCATTTCTATGTTACTTTGTAATGTCCCTGTAGGACAAAAATGCAATATGTTGGATAAAACCCTGGTGTACATTCCTCTGTCGTGCTGGTGGGTATGTACCAACCAGATGGTGGAGCCAAAAACCACGTGTCCACGAGAGGCCTGGCCTGCATTGGCACTCTTGTGGTAGAAAGACGCTGCTCTTAACATCAACATGCACCATTCACATCAATTTGGGCTTGCAGTTGCCTTGCTTGGTATCAAAGCCAAAGTCTCAAAGCCGAAGTCCCGAGATCAAGCCTTGTGGAGCATGGCTGGCATGTAATATCCCTACTGGACAAAAACCCAATTGTTGGCTAAACCTTGACAGACATTCCAGCTATTACACCAAACTGCATGGGTGGTGCATGGCACCCATCAACATTAAAAGTGGCATTTGTGTACCACCAAAGTGCCCATTAAAGTGAAATTAAGTAGTTATTGATAGACCGTGCAATGCTACTTACAATTCTTTGATATGTAGCCTACGTGAATTGCATGAGGTGGAAAAGGCTCAAAAGTTTCTTTAAAATATGCTAAGGGAAGGGCACCCCCAAATGTTGTTACCTATTGAAAAAGGAAGCATTTACACTTCTTTCTAAGATGGAAAAGAGGGGACATCTCCCTGTTGTCATTATATATAATATTTTGGAATGTTCATCCTGTAGAACAAAATAAATAAACATGGCAGGCAAGATGTCAAAGGAAATGGCAACAAGAAATTTGAAACCCAATGAAGTGACATACACCACAGTAAAATTGATGGTCTGTATACGATAGATCTTTGTAGAGCACATTCACTCATTAATAAGATGCTAGATAGAGGCTTGACTCCTAATATAGTCATTTTAAGCTGTCTGATTGAACACATGACTATCCATCCAACTAAACCTCAAAGTATATTAGCACAATTAAGAAAACCAAAACCAAGAGTCCACTTTGTAAGCCATGCTTTTTAGTTTGCTGTTTATACATTTCCTCTGATTGATGCCCTCTGACTGACTGATGCCTAGAAGTAAGGTGGGTATACGGTTATTAATTCAAGCGTTGCAGGTGTGACAGATTGCCAATGGTACTAGGAAGGCTATTTAAGTCATATACACATCTGCATACATAGTTACTGGGTATGATTCTGCCATGCTCTGTTAACCGCATGAAGATGGAGATGATGCACAACATGAAATGGATACAGCCCGGGTTTAAACAGGTAGCTTCTCATTCTACAGGACAAGACAGACCTCATCTCAACACAAAAAAGAAAGGGAGAAAGCACCTTGTCACATTAGGCACAAATTCAATGTTGTGCACTTCACTCAGTTTATTAATGCCCTCTATAAATAGGGAAACGCAAACAAGGATTAGGACTTTGACATTCAGCTATAACTGAACACCTTCCTCTCGATTGTCCTATCCTTCGCCGCACTTTTTGGTGGCCTTGTAAACTCTAGTGACCTCTGTAGAATTAATTCCCTTCTTGCTGAAATGGAGAAAATGAAAATTACATCCAAATGTTATCACTTATAACATCCTCTTAAAGGCTTTGTATAAAGGGGATCAAATTGAGGAAGCATTTTGAATTTCAGACAGAATGAGGTACACATTGTTCTCCTGGTACTGTTATAGACAGCAACCTTATTGATGGAATCTGCAAAAGAGTTAGAGCAAATGAAGCTTTTATTTCATATGCTGAGATGATAAAATCTGCAACTTCTCCTAATATTTTTGTGTCCAGTACCGCCCTATTAATGATCTCTGCTAGGCAGAAGGAGAAGATGAAGGTCTCAAGTTAGTATCTGGAATGAGACATAGTTACTGCTCTCCAAATGTTATTAGATATACCACCCTGATTGATAATTTTTGCAAAGTAGAAAGAGTAGATGAAGCTCGAGAATTAGTTGATAAAATGCTGCAAGATGGCGGTTGTGATTACTTACAATTCTTTGATATGTAGCCTATGTGAATTGCATGAGATGGAAAACACTCGAAGGTTGTATTAAAATATGCTAAGGAAAGTGTGCCCCCAAATGTTGTTACCTACAACATTCTAATTGGTGGTTTATATCAGATTAACAAGGAAAAGGAAGCATTTACACTTATTTCAAAGATGGAAAACAGGGGACATCTCCCTGATGTCAGTACATAGATTACTTTGGTAAGTTCATCCTATAGAACAAAACACATAAACATGGTAGGCAAGATAGGAGATCTTTCTAGAGAAGATTCACTCATGAATAAGATGCTAGATGGAGGCTTGACTCTTAATGCTGTCACTTAAAGCTGTCTGATTGATGCTCATTGCAAAATTGATGAAATAGTCAAGGCCATGAAGTATGTTTTTTAATACACACACATACATACATGTACGTACACATATACATACACAAAAACACACATATACATACCCAAAAACATACACACATATATGTGCTTGTATGTGTACATATAAATGTATATCAATCACCACATCATTTGGTGCAATATCTAGCTTAAGGTTTATGTAAATTTACATACATGCATACATATACATATGCATAGAGATGTACACATATGTGTGTGTATGATATATAGACACACGCATATTATTATACATAATAAATATATGATACCAATGGTAAAATGTCACAACTATGACACTTGGACTTGGAATGGTGTGACAACAAATTATTAAATAACCTCCCTAATGGCTAATACCATTGACAAATCTGTCACACAGCTGATTTGTCACAGCTGATTTAACACAAAAGAAGCACTTGAAATGGTGTCTAAACTTAAATAACCTTCCTAATACCATTGGAAACTTAAATAATCTTCCTAATACCATTGCAAATTGTCACAGCAGCAGCATTTGAACCTGGAAGAGTGTATAAGTTTAAATAACTTTTCTAATACCATTCGCAATCTATCACAGCTGCAGCAGTTGAAGTACAAGCATGTAAAATCTTAAATAATGTGTGTTGCAATGTCAGCTATAGTGGTAATGTTAATTACTCAAAACTTGCACAAAAAAAAGAAAATTAAACAAATGTATGCATACATATATACATGTGTACCATAACTTCATACTATCTACAACTAATGTATGGCACAACTACAAAAAAATGTATGTCATAACTACAAACTATCCAGTAGGCAATACATATACCTGTATGTATCATATATATGAATCTCTATCTGTCTGTCTAGGTTTTTTTTTTGCTAGTTTTGAACATTTATCATGAACCCTAAACCAGGCATGGCAACACACAAGCTATTTATGATTTTACACACTTGCATATTCAATTGTTGCAGTTGTGACAGATTGTCAATGGTATCAGGAAGGTTAGTTAAGTTTATATGCTGCTGCAAATTGGCACTGTCAATGGTATTAGGAAGGTTACTGAAATCGTGACACCATTCCAGGTTCTAGTGCCACAGCTGTGGGAGTTTGCCAATACCATCGTCTCTCTCCCTCTCTCTCTCTCTCTCACACACACACACACACTTGTGCATAAACCTTAAACCAGTTACAACACCATTTGGTGTTGTGTTGTATCCAAATGTATACAATATGGCCCAAGTATAGGTAGATGATATCAATGAGATTCTTTATGATTTTAGACACTTTAATATTCAAGTGCTGCAGCTGTGACGGATTGCCAAAAGTACCAAGGTCGTTTATGTAATGCCCTCATTCCAGACCTGACGACATCTATAATTGATAAATGATTAAACAAGTTTTAATTAAAGATTTAAACTCATTATTATAGAGAATAATTATTTACAAACATGATATCAAGGAACCATCGATACATCTTGGCTTAATAGCAATACAAGTACCAGTCATCAAATATTCTCTTGACATCTATGATGAAGTCAGCAGATACTATATTATTCATTAAGCTGTTATCGCATTTGGTTCCCCATCGAGGTGTAGACAAGGATAGACTCGCAAACAGCCTGATATCAGCAGTGGTTCATAAAGTATTTGAATCTGTGGCTATGATCCTAAAGGGAGTCTACAATGGAAATAAAAAATAGCGTCTAGCCAGTGGATAAAATATATGCGAATACTACCTTGGACTGGAATGTGGTGTATAGAAGTTGAGACCTTGCTAATATGATATTGATTACCAACTCAATCTGCAATAAATAAATAACCATGAAATATCGAGGGTACGATCATCGCACCAGAGGCATAACAGATTTATTACAAGTAACTCGTTTATTGGATAACAGATTTCACCATCTGACCCAGATTAAAATACAGAAATCCGAAAAAAAATGAAAGGGTTTACAGTTTTCACTATGAAATATTACAATATTGCTGAGAAAATACCTTGATTTGTTTCAAATGGATGCGGTGCAACCCTTCAGCAAATAATTGTTTTGCTACGCATCAAAAACCAACCAGAAAAAATTGTTCCTGATACAAGAAAACCTCCGAAGAAAACCAGAAGCTACCTTACTGAATGCTGAATTGAAATTCTCACTCATGATGTAATGGAAAGAAAATTTAGATTTTCTACATTTGCACGAAATTACAAAAAGGTGCATTGTCTGCAAACATTACAATTTTTTTAGAGCATGTTTTGTGGCACTTTTTAGTTTCAGTTCATAGGCACGTACACTATAGCATCCATTAGATTCATTTTTCACTTTTCAGTAATATTTCTAATCAATCAGATTTAAGAATTAAAAAATTGACTTAAAAACTAAGGTTTAAATTTATCAATTTGTTCATAAATTACAAATAACTAATTTTAACTTCTTGTACTGTCGCTTGTCTATCCATCAATCTCATTTAAAACAATTTTCTGCAAGAAACACTAGAAATTTGAAGTTCTGGAAGCTATCTGTTCTATATACTTAATATTGCTTGGGTGACGGCAAATAGGGCAACACCAGGTAGGACAACTTGTTGATTTATGTTGTTGAGAGGGTTTGAATCTTGAGTGGATTATGTGGATCCCTTCTGCTATTACAACAGCATTGAAGGTCCTGGTAAACCGAAATTGGAGAAGCCGCCACCTCCTGAACCTGAAACAGCAGCTGTGACATCTTGTGTGCTCATCAGTTCCATTCTCAGAGTATTAAGCAGTGGTATAGCAGTAAGATTGGAGAAGTTACGATTGTTGTTGTTATTGATGATGTTGATTTGGCAAGATTGCGACCAGTGCTGCCAATATAAGTTGAAATTCTAATAGGCATCCAATACACTGCAGCACCCGTGGTGGAAGATGTTGAGATAGTGTCAGATTATGGGTTAACCATGAAGTGATAAGTGGTACTTGTATTCACGGCCTGCACCATCCAAAACTGTTCTAAGGGATTCTTCACTCATGTTGCTGAAAATGCTTGACCAGCTACAATTTCTCAGGTTTTGCAGAACTCTTTTACAGGTCCCATTCCTGACCTTTCAGGCCTAGTTTGAAGCGCATACTTGGGATCATAATCTGTTTTCTGGTTCTATCACTGGGTCTCTTATTAGTCTGCATCATCTGAAGGTTAATGTTCTGTCACACAATTTGTTAGTGGTGAGACACCTAAAGATATGGTGAGTCGATAGAGATTGTATGTTCTTCAATTGGATAATTATACGCTTCATAGCACTATTCTCGTTTTTAATCTGTCTTCTATAAAGGTACTTAATGTGTCCGATAATGAGCTCAGTGGAACAATACCAAGTACTGCAGCTCTCTCTGTCTTGAATGCTGATTCATTCTTAGGAAATCCAAAACTCTATAGGAGCCCATTGGGCAGGCACTATCATGTAATTTTAGCATCTCCTTCATAGGCTACTCTTCTTGTTATAAGCTTTCTGTTACAGGAAGATTTAAGGCCGTTGATGAAGATGAAGAAACAGCTAACTAGGGTGAAGATAGCAGGGTTTGAGGTAAAATCCAGTGTGTTGCTATTGACTATGTTGTTTGTTGTTTTTCCTTTTCGCCAAGAAAAGGAAAAACAAGAAGATGAGGCAGAGTAAAATGCAGGAGAAAAGCTTTCAGCTGAAGACAATGGATTTGAGCAGTTTTATGATAATGTCCAGGCCATTAGGCCAGAGAAACTGAAGAGTGTGATCCTTATGTTCTGTGTAGGAGAAACCCAGGTGTATACTTTGACGGATGTGCTTTGTGCACCAGCTGAAATGATGGGGAGGAGCAGGGACTTCTTCAAGGAGGTAACGGAGGATAAGACAACTGTAACAGTGACAAGATTGAAAAATTCTAACAAGATATATCATATATGGAGATGGTCGGCAAGCTCAGACATGAAAATATAGTTTGTCGGAGAGCTTGTTTCCACTCTAAGTTGGTGGGATAAGACAATTATCCCAATAGAAGTCTCCTTCTCTTATACATCGTGACTGCATTGTCCTAAATGGCTGATCTGGTTCGGTTTATTGGTTATTTTTTCATTAAAAAATTAAATTCATCAGCATAAGTGACATTTACATGCTCAAGATTTTTGACTGCAAAACTGATTTTATTTTTGGTCCTTATTTCACAGAAAAAATTCAAAGATGACAAGACTATTGTACATGTGCAAATGGTATAATGCCTAAAATATTAAATAGTGTAAGAATGACGTTCAACAGATTTATCACCGTTTCATGATAGGAAGATGAGAAGTAGTGATCAGGCTTATGCAGTAGTCAAGAGACATAGATTCTTAAGATGCAAATAGAGAAGGTTAATAGCTAGTGGACAGAGTTCAAATCTAGATATGGAAAAGTATGCAATCATCATACATGAAGATAATACTTCAACAAATTAGTCAAAATAATAGATAAACAACTGGATACATGCAGAACTTGAAGGACAACATTATGGTGAGACACAAGGCACTACAAAGAGAAAAACATAGAAACGAGGAGACATGTTTACCCAATGCTAAAATGATATTATGTTCAGTGAACATAGATGATGACAGTTGTGTGATTTAAGGATTCTTAATGTGTGAAAGATAACATAGTGACAAAGTGCAACAAATGAAGATGAAAGAGAACATGAGTTTGAAGATGATTTTTCTAGTATGAGGAGGAAGTACATATCAAGATCATGATGATTTTTCTAATAGAAACACTATTTATCATATTCATGCTTATCTTGTTTGATGTGTAGGTGTGTAGAAGTCATCACATTAATAGAATGGTTAGAAGGGCATATAAGGTGAAGTGATATAATTTTATGAACGATGACATGGATTTGTGAATGACAAAACAAAGTGTGAGGGAATGTGTTGATGATTGGTGTTCAAACAAATTGAAGTATGAGAATGGATATGTTGGAACAATGTGAACTTGTTTAGCAGTTCTTCATTGTGAGCATGATATTCAATACTATGACAGGTATTATTAAATTTCTACATGTTATCACTTAGGAGGAGCTATTTAAAATATTATTCATCCCTTTGTCATATGTTTTCAAAAGGGGGAGAAAGAGTAGAGTTTTGAAATCAATGCCAAAGGGGGAGTTTGTTGACTTTAGCATGTTTGTCATTGATGTCAAAAGATGACAATAAGAATTAATCGGATGAAGATGTAAATTTTGTGGTTACATGTTATGTTTGTATGCTTGTATATAGATGTATGTATGGTTGTAGTGCAAGTGTGCAAGTAACATGTATCAGATGGTTGGTGATTAATGCTCATAAGTTGGTATTGGTGTTTCTCATAAGTGATTGAAGAACATGAGATTTGATAAGATCATAGTTATCTTTGTTATTGTCATTAATGTCAATTAGCACCCAACAAGGTTGTTGTAATTTTGAACCTTCCAATTGAACCTCACATTGAAGTTCAAAAGTTCACTAGTTCAAGATTCATTCTGCACATGTACATATCCCGACTCTTATTTGAGTCTCGAGTCTTTGTTGAATACAAAATTGAGAAGTTTAAAGCAAGTTGGTAGGTATATATTGAACTTGAACAATAATACCTCTTGTTTGGTTCAAAATGTGTGGTTCACCGTACATAATCCTATATGTTCATAAAAACATATTATTTGAAGTCTCAAACTATTCTCTGCATATGATAAGTTATGATTATATTAGTGACTCGCTGTGTTTGAATTAGAATTTGGGAGATGTCAAAGGAGTGCATATTATTTATCATTTATAACAACTTGTATTCAAGATTCATATATACCGACTTGGGTAGACACCTAGATTCAGTCTTATGAAAACAACTTGTTCTAGTTTAATATATTCAGCTTTTGTATTACCATCCATTATGATCATAATATTTTGGGATTTCTCTTCAATAAATGACGACATTCTTGACTATCATAATGATTTTTGTGTTGACCTTGAAAACTATAAGTTATACAGTTAATTATCACTTCCTGTCACTCGAGTGAGAAGAGATCTGTATGTGGCGACAACAAGACAGAGAACAACCTCAATAATAACAAAGGATAAAATGGTTGTTGAAATAATTAAGTAAAGATCAGTAACTTGATAACTTGACAAGAGTTAATAATTTCATAATGGACGATTTTCACATTCCTCTATTGAATCGGGTTTACAAACATAAAAGTGATTATACATTATGTTTAAACAACTGATGGAAATTATGTTATTTATGTTTGGTTTGTAATCCTAGAAAGGTGTTGATAAAGGACCAAATGTGTTTCGAATTCATATTGAGTTGGATAAACAACCGTAGTTTAGAATAAGATGGAGATAATCAATTTGAAGTTAGAGCCCATAGTTTTGTAACAGATCGAGCTATCATAACAGAGACAACATTTTCATAAAAGGATGATCGAATGAAAGGGCTGCGGATGAATAAAAGTATAGAGAAGATGTGTTCATTCACTGATTGATCTGGTAATCTTAATGTCAAAACTCCTAAATCCCTAGAATGAGCTAGAATGAAGAAAATGGTTTTAATGTCAAAGCCTCTGAAGCCCTAGAAAGAAGACAAACATGTAATCTAACAATCTAGGTCTAAGATGATTAAAATAATTTAATGTCAAAACCCCAGAGGTCCTGGAACGATGACAACCATCATGCCTTTATTAATCCAGACATAGAATGAAGTAAAACCTAAGCATGCGGCAAATAATATCTAAATTATTTTGTTTGGCAGATGCCGGGTCTCAAAGAGGAAGCCCTTACACTGGAGTTCACGCCTGAGATTGCTGAAGATATCACCTGAGGCTTGGCCTATCCGCTCAGGCATCCAGATTAATTCACAGATTGATGACTCTTCTCTAATGATCAAATTCTAATGTTATAGTTTGTGAATCTGGACAAATAGAGCAGACTGGATGATCAATAATTTAACATACATAGACATGAGCAGACTATAAATTCTAAAAGCAGCATCCACAACATAATGACAGAAAAACAATTTTATGTGAAATGTGCACAGAAACATACAAACTATATATAGAGGAACAACTTACAGCATTCGCAACAGGAAACCAATGGAAACAGCAATTAAAGGTGTCATTTCTGAAGGCATGTTATCATGATTCCAGTAAGTTATATTCTCAAAAGACGCAGTTGCATTCCAAGCATCAACTTCCTCTTTTTCTAAATTAGAAGCTCTAGCAGAATCATTATGGTCCTCGGGTTTCATTTTTTCCAAGACAAATCCTTCAGGTTGTCATGCATCCATTTAGAGGTATTATTAATGCCATAGTCACATATACTGCACTAAAAACATACAAAATACATACATGGAAACAATAGAGTAACTGAAAGGATGATAAACTAAAATAGTAAGAAAAGTAGAACAGCAAGTTTGGAATTCTATGTAAACGAAAACATACAAAATCTAAAATAACTCCAAAAATCAATCTGAAAAGTCAAAGGAATATTTTGAATCAAATATTGAACTGAACAACCTAATGTATTAGAACACAATTAATTTTTTGCAAATTGTACTGTGATTGACTGTATTTGGGAGCATTATCCAATCCAGGAGTTTAATGAATATCAGATTCTAATAAATGATATAGGATAGTAAATAACTTTTATATGGAGAGAAATTAATTATTGAATGTATCTATATATTATCTCATGTCACTGCATTTAGCATGTAAAATCCTAAAGATAAGAACAATAACAGAAACATGTTTCCAAACTGTAATCTACAGCAAAATAATGTTTATCTTTACACATTTTCGATAAAACACATCAAAGGCCTAAAAAAGCATTTGATATTTTGGTTCTTCAAATTTCAATTAATTTGCTGATCCTCGTGTATGTCAACAGATAGTACTTGTCAGTTTTGATCAGAAGCTCTCAAGAAAGACAGTTAGAGGCAGTTAGTTACAAAGTCAATCATCCAGTCAAGCTCTGCAGCTGCCACTTAAGTGCATTGAGAGTATGTACATATTGTCTTGGACTCAGATGAAGAAACAGTGAAAAATATATGGCACAAATGAGTAATAACCTTCAAAGTATTTGTCATATTGCGTACTTAGAAATATAATAAATGTCTAGTATCTTAGATACGTATCTTTTTTTGACAATTGACATGTTGATGACAATGACAATAATATTGTGATTGTATAACTAAGCTACAAAATCAAGCTTCTGATACACATAACGGTTCTCTGGTTAGCCAAAGAACCAGGAGGGGCATCTCTATTGAGATGGAGAATTAGAAGAACGAATCCTGTGAAATGCATAACATTGAATCCCCTTCGTTTAAATCAGAAGATAAACAAGAAGTAAATCACCCATTAGCAGATCAAACAACAGCCAAATTGAAACATGAGAAACATTTTTAAAACTATCCAGGAACATTGCAAATTCCATTAAAGGAAGCTAATTATAAAATTCTTCAGAAGATTTTCACAAAGAAATTTTTGGAGAATGTACCTATTGTGTTGTAAAAAATACACGCCCCATTGCAAATGGGAACTCCCTCTTTTTGCTTTCCAGCTTAGAGTTTAGCTTAGAGTCTTTAGGTTGGCAACATTTTTCGGGTTTCTTAGTCTCCTGACTATTAAGGAATAGAGGGGTTGGGCCTAGGAAAGACTAGTTGAAGTGTGGAATGAGGAAATCTCCTAAGGATTGTATGTCAATTTCAAAATCTGGGTTTGAGGAGGATCTCCTTTAGGAAATCCGCCTCCAGATTCATGCCTCTTTCAATCCCTACATATAATTTGCTAGATAAGCATGCAGTTGAAAAGTTGAGAATTGCCAAGGTTGGAAATTGGAGCATGATTCAATCATACTCAACGCAACATCAGAGACCACGTAAAGAGTCGTAGACCAACCAATTTAAACTACTCAATTCCTTATTATCTTTGCAACAAACAACAATCCAAAAGATAGAATATAATACCACAATAACTTCCTGGGATTGACAGAGTAGTTCTAGCTAACTTCCTTCCTCTGAAAGAAGCTTTCTTCAACTCAAGGTCATCCACGACCACACCTGCAACTCAAATCCTCAAGGACACAAATCATTATCCAGTAAACTAAATACACCTTTTAAAATATTTGAAGAAAGATACACAACCTACATTACCCATTTAAAACTTTTAGAAAGAAGCCCAAACCCCACCAAGCCTAGGGTTTCATTAATATATCGAGAAGTAAAATTTAGGTTGTAAATATAGAGAGAGAAAATATGGAGAAACTGAGAAAGAAAAGTTGCCTGTGATCTTGGGCTTGAAGTAATCAGAAACAGGGCATTGGCCATTGTATTTGATGACACAGGGAAGCTGATGTACTTTCTGTTAAATCCAGACAACCATCAGATATCCTGATGTTTCCTCTCACTCCACTGCAAGATACAGAAAAGCCATTCTTTGTAACGCTGTCCATTACGTATGTGTTAAGTAAATATGAGTAACGGTCTCCAGCGAATAAAAATGAGATGATGAGCTAGTTGGCAACAGTTCAGAGAAGCTCGTCTAATGCGCGAGCGGGAGAATGAGATCGCTGTTGTACTTAAAATGAACTGATTGAGTTCTCAAATGAAGTTTCATTTTGTTTTGTTTTTTTACTTTTAATCCCGTTTTGGTCTCAATTTCGACCAACGTCTCAATTTTGACCAACACACATTGGTGGAAATTGAGACCAACACCAACATGTTGGTCGAAATTGAGACCAACACCGGATTAAAAGTTAAAAAAAATAAAAGTTTTTCTTTGTAATGTGACCAAGCTAAATATTTTTATGATATGGTCGAATTTTTTAGTTGAAATTTAAGGTGAAATGTACTAGTATGGTCATTTGGCTACTAGATGTCTAGAGAAGGGTCCTAGATAAAAATTTAAGAAATTCAATAAGAAAGATTACTATGTTAATGAAGATGCTAGTATCTTAGATGATGAATAAGAGATAGAAGATTATTTGTTTTATGACTAAGAAGATGAGAAATAGGAAATTGATTTTACTAACATATGTGCAGAAGTTGATGATGATGTTGAAACTGCTTTGTATGTTAGAAGAAATAAAAATGAATAGTTGATTGATATTGGTTGTTCTCATCACATGACGAGAGATAAAAGTAAGTTTGTGTCACTTAGCAAATATGATAGTGGTCTTGTTAGATTTGGCGATGACAAAGAAACTTACATTGTTGGTAAAGACTGTATTACTTTTGATGGAAATAATAACACTGACAATGTATATTATGTGAAGGGTTTGTATCACAATTTGTTGAGCCTTGGGCAAATGTGTGAAAATGGATATAATGTTATTTTCAAGAATGAAGGATGTGAAATTAGGAAGAGATCAAGAGATCTAATTGCAATCATGAAAAGAACAGGAAGGAACATGCACCGACTAGAAGGAGTGTCAAAAGGATGTTGTTTACTATCTCAAACCGATGATAGTTGCGTTTGGCATCAGAGGATGTGTCACATAAATTTTGATAACCAGGTGAGGATAAGATCATCTTATGTATTGAGAAATCTACCTAGACTACATAAACCAAAACAAATTATCTATAAGGGTTGTCAAGAAGGGAATTCAAGAAGATAATAGTTCAAGGAAAAGGACTATTCATCTATCGGTGTACTAGAGATTGTGCACACCGATCTTTGTGGTACTACCATAAAAAGGAGTTTTTAAGGTGAAAGGTACTTTATACTTTTTATTGATGACTATTCAAGGATGTCATGGGTTTCTTTTTTGAGAGAAAAATATTAGACATTTGAAAAGTTTAAAATATTCAAGGCTAGAGTTGAAAATGAATGTGGTAGGAAGATAACATGTTTGAGATATGATAAAGGAGGAGAGTTTACTTTTGATGAGTTTGAAAGTTATTGTGAAAAGAAAAGTATTAAAAGAAAATAATTTAGTGGCTAGAACACCATAGAATAATGGTGTTGTGGAAAGAATGAACTAGACAATTCAAGAGGCAACGAGAACCATGTTGAAGAAATAAAATCTACCAGAAATCTTTTGGAGAGTAGTGCATATTGTTGTGTATACTTTGAAAAAAGTTATGTACCAATGGAAATATAGAAAGACATCATATGAGTTATAGAATGGAAGAGAACCTATAGTTAAATACTTCAAAATATTTGACAGCAAGTGTTACATTCAAAAAGATGAAGAAAATCCTTAAAAGTTGATAGTAGAGTTGATGAAGGAATATTTCTAGGTTATTCTACAAGAAGAAAAGTGTATTGGTGCTACAATAAAATACTAAACAAGATCTTGGAAAGTGCAAATGTGAAGGATGATGAAGAATTTAAGAAGGCCCTTAGGATGAAAATAAAGAAGAAGAAAATAATCAACTGACACCGATATCTATAGATAAGAAACCAAGGTATGTAGAGAAGAATCATTTTGAGAATCAAATTATTAGAGACAAGAACAGAGGAGTTGTTACCAAAAGTAGGGAAACACAACATCATGCTTTGTTCTGTCTAATTTAAGAAGTTCAAGATGAATATGTAGAAGAAGCATGCAATGATCTAAATTGGGTAAATGCTATGAAGGAAGAACTTGATCAAATTGAGAAGAATCAGACTTGGGAACTTATGCCTAAAGTAAAATATAATAATGTGATAGGTACTAAGTGGGTGTATCAAAAAAAGTTGGATGAGAATGACAAGGTGATAAGAAATAAGGCAAGACTAGTTTGTAAAGGATATACTTAGATTAAAGGAATTGAATTTGATGATACTTATTCTCCTATTGCTAGGATGGAGGTGATCAGAATATTTCTGGCATTTGTAGCACATAAGTATTTAAATGTTTATAAGATGAATGTGAAGTCAACTTTTTTGAATGGAGAGCTGAAGGAAAAAGTTTACATTGAGCAATCAGAAGGCTTTAGATCATAAGAAAAACTATAAGCAATATGAAAATTGAAGAAGTCATTGTATGGGTTGAAGCATGCACCAAGATCCTGGTATAGTAGATTGGACAAATATTTGACTATATAGAAGTTTCAGAAAGGTTCTACCAATCTGTATTATAAGAAATATTCATATCAGATTATGATTGTTGTTGTGTATGTTGATGATATTATTTTTAGAGGCAAGGATTATTTGTGTAAAAGATTTGTAGAAGAGATACAAAAGGATTTTGAGATGTTTATGATAGGAGAGTTAAATTTCTTTCTTGGATTGTAGGTAATTTAGAATAGAAAAGGTTTTTTCATTTCTCAATCTAAGTACACCAATGAATTGCTAAAGAAGTTTGGGTTGGAAAATCCCAAACTAGTATGTACTCTTATTGTTACAGGTTGCAAGCTAACTAAGGAAGACAAATCACCAAAAGAAGATGCAAGTAAATACAAATCAATGATTGGTGAATTATTGTACCTGACTACTACTAGATGAGATATTATGTATGCAGTATGCTTAACAACCAGATTTCAGCAAGAACCAGAAGAATCACATGTTTTGGTGGTGAAAAGGATATTCAGATATCTGAAAGGAACAAAAGAGTTTGGTCTGTGGTATCCAAAAGGTCCAGATTTCACAATGACAACCTATATTGATGCATATTGGGTAGGATGTTTGGATAACTAAAGAAGTACCAGTGGTGGAGCTAAATTTCTTGGCTCTCAGTTAGTTTCCTGGTCAAGCAAGAAGTAGGATTCTGTAACTTTTTTAATTGTTGAATCAGAATACATTGCAGTGTCCTTGTATTGTACTCAGGTATTATGGATGAAATAGAATTTGAAGGATATATAAGTTATATTTTAAGAACCAATTTCAATGATGTGTGATAATACCAGAGCAATAATTATGTCAACGAATCCAGTACATCATTGCATAACAAAACATATAATTATCAGGTATAATTTTTCAGAGAAAAGATGTTGGATGGTGAAGTAAAACTTGAGTATGTGCCTACAAAGGAGAAGATAGGAGACATATTCAAAAAACCTTTGTGCAAGGATACTTTCAAGTATTTGAGGGGGGAGTTGGGCATTCTACCACTTTCTAACATTCACTAGAATGCATTGATGTGTGCATTGGTCCAACATAGCTACATGACTATTCCTTTCTAGATCGGTGTCTACCGGATTCCTCTTAGGGGGAGAAGAGTGTGTTTTTTAGGGGTAGTTCATCCCTTTGTCATTATTTTCAAAGGGGGAGAAAGTCAGAGTAAGATGGAAAACTGAGAACTTTGTTGTTGATATAATTTGGAGCTTTTTTCTTTGTTATTGATGAATGTTGCCATCAATGACAAAGGGGGAGATTGTGAGATTGTTCAAAGTTGATGCTATTCATGGTATTTTCATTAATGGTTTCCATTGATGTCAACATATCATATGCATGTTCATGTTTTGGCTGTATTGGTTGTTGTGTACCAATAGTTTTGGTGATGTTGGTTGTTGTATCAATATGATGCATATGTCTCGGTGGAAGTGTTCACTAACAGATTCCTCTTTCGATGGTGGTTCTACATTGTGTGCAAAAGTTGGTGGATCAATTATTTGGATTGATCCCGTTTTGAGTGTGTTCATTTGTGTTTTGGTCCCAATTGGTGTTATGTAACATGTTCATCATGCCCGTTGGAACCTATGACGTTGATGATGGTGTTATATCTTGGCATGTGTGAGAAAATTTTTATTGGTCAAGGTGGTCCACATCTCATTCCTTACCGCCATAGGAATGTCTTGGTGTGACCTATTTCAAATTGCATTTGATCGACCTGGTTGATGGTATCAAGTAGTATAAGGAGGGTGGGAAATATTTTATTTAATGTATTGAAGTGGATTATGTTTTTCTTGTATGCAAAGTGATTGCAAATCTATTTCTAGAGGTCTACTTGTTGTTGATTACATGACAGATTGGTGTGACAATGATCTTAGTGGTGGATTCAATTTTATTTCAAATACTTTGGCAATGAGCCTCTTTGTATTGACAGTGAGCCTTTGCATATTGACAATGAGCTTTATTGTGTATTGGAAGTGAGCCTTGTGTACTTGGTAGTGAGCCTTTGTAAAAATCACCATACCAATGTCACCTTAACATGTGTTTTTACATTTCATGAGAAAATTAGCTTCTTTGTGGTTTTTTCCCATTTTGGGTTTCTACATAAATCTTAGTGCTCTCTGTGTTAGTGTTTTTGTATTCTTAATGCTTACATTTTATGTGAATGTTTGATGTGCATAACCGAAAAATCTAAAGTTGTTAATTTTTTTTGTGAGTTAATTGACAAAGAAAAGGTTTTATAAGTTGTGTGGGAATAACCGATTCAACCCACCATTTTATTTATTTAGCCTGTTCAACACAAACAATATACAAGATTCAAGAAAAAATGTCAAAATCATTCATTACAAACCTAATAACTCTCTCATAGTGGCCATTCTCCTTGTCAAAACCCTAAATTTGGTACCTGGCACTAGTCAAATTAGTGTGGAAGATATGGCCCTCTTCATAATTGAATTTCAAAAAAATATCAAAATGGATCATCATACTTAGAGAATATTATATCGTTCAAAAATATTTTGATTTGGTATACCTAGAGAATTAAAATGCTTAATTTTTTTTATTCGATGTTAAGTATAATTGACTTAAGTACCATGCACATGCTATTTAATTTTTCTGATTGAATGATCAAGGAATACCTACAAAGTCATTGAATGTTACTAGCAATTTGACTCTCTCTAAATTTATGGTTAGGTGTGTTCTCATCACTCACTTTTACAAAAACCCAAATGTACACCAATAATATGATCAAACATGTGTTTTGTAGTGTAGGGACACCTGAGAGAACTGGAAAAAGCATGGAGTCCTCATCTTTTTTTAAATGAATGAATACATGAAATATTTTAATAACATTTATGAGAAATAAAATAATGAAATGAAATGGAGTGTAAGTATGACCTCTTCTATCTAAATAAAAACCTTGTTTACCTTGTAAAATTTTATCCTTAACTATTTATCTATTTGTTTTTGTATGCATCATGTGAAAATATTTACACTATGGTATTGAGTTTCTTTAAGAGTTGAAATATACATGAGTTAAAGTAGCTTAAATCTAAAAGGGTTTGATAAATCTCTCTCAACCTTAGTAACTCTACTTTAAGAATGAACTTTATGCATTGATGGATAATTAGTAACTCTATTTTCATGAATAAACTTTACATACTGATTAATGATTGGTAACTTTACAATCATGAATGAAAGTTATACATTCAAGATTGGTTATAGAAATATATTGATAGAAGGTACAACTTGAAAGTGCTCCAAATATGGTCTATGAAGTGAAATTAGGAACCTATTAGAAGTAATAATAAAATCAATTATTTAACATAATAACTCTTTTAGGTCTAACTCTAATGGGCAATATGATGCCTTCAATACCTATTAAAGTCATTTTAGATGATAAAATATAATGTGCACAAGTGTTTGGTTTTATATGATTTTCTACCATGCATACATTATAATTTTTGGGCTATAGAGTATCATAAATAAGTATATTTGATCTTATGAACAACATATAGTGGCCTATAATAATTATTTTATGGGATCTCCTCATCAAAAAGTATAATTTGTAGCTCATGGAAAGAGAAGAAGAAGATGCAATATTATCTATAATGTTTCCCACAAAAGATTAAGCATGATATATATCCTCATATTTTGTGCTTTCATTCATATAAAAATGTATTATTTGAGTAAATTGGAAAATATTTTTGTATATTTAAAATTAACTATTGGCTGGTGTAACTAATAAATTTTAATCATCATTAATTTAACTTCAACTATAACCGCGTTGTTATCAATAAGATTTTGTACCTTTTTAAAGACCTATTCATGATTTTGATTAATATTAAAAAATTAAAAATAGATTGAAAGTTCAAAATTGTATCTCAATTTTATAAAGAAAAAGGCTAACAACAATCTAGCATCTAATTCTAATCTATAAGCATTTTCTAATAGTAATAACAACAACCCAAGATATAGTGGCCAATAAATTGCACAAAGACAAGAGAGATATGATAGACAAGAATAAATTGTACTCTTCTCAATATGCAATAATTGAATTGTAGTAGATAGTCAATTTATAGTGGATAATAGATGAGTACAATGTAAAAGTGTGTGCTTAAATAGGCAAGCCATGATAACTAGGAGATATGAAAGAGATAATTTGTTAACCACATAAGGTGGAAGCACATTTCCACCAAAGGTGGATCATCCTCCATTGTACAATGAATTATGTACAAAAATGTCAGGATGATAATTAATAAGTGCACTACATGTGGAGACAACACATAAAGTGGAAATGTGATAACAACTATCACCACCTAAAGTAGAATTTCTCCTACACGATGTGCAAATAAAGGTAAAAAATCCTAAGTGACTCAAATGAAAATTATTATGTATGCATTAACCTAAGTAAACTTAAGTAAAGTGTAATTCTAGTAAATAATTAATTACACCAACAACTCCCCTTAAGTGAAACTTAGGGGAATGCATTTAAGCTCAATGCAAGATGGGTCCTAACTAGTAGGAAATGTTAGGTACCCATGTACAATATGAAAGTTCAAATGCAATGCAATCTCTCATAAAGCATAGAAAGGGAGAAAAATCAGTGGGACAAAACTCCCCCCCAAAAGAGAGATGAATACATAAAATAAACCTCACAGTTCAATATGAGAAGGACAACACCCCATGTGAGGAAAAATTCCTCTCCTCAAATAGAATGTACACCAATGGTTGATTCTCTATGTTGGATGGAGTAGTTGCTCCATGATTTCCAAACAATGTTCCTCCTCTTAGGAAGAAAAAAGTCCAAAGGTGTAGAGAAGATGGCTCCCCAATCTGAAAAGATAGATGTAGGAAGAAACTTGTATGAAGTCGATAAAAGCTTCTCAAGTGTCATCACAATTTTTTTTCTACTACACCAAGCCTCAAAAGGAGTAATGACATTCAAATCTTTATAAGGAACCTGATTTTGGATATGTGTGACACAACTTATAGCTTCTTCCCAAAAAGATGGACCAAGAGACTTAGCACAAATCATGCAAATAGCCATATCCTTAAGGATTCTATTATTTCTCTCCGCAAAACCATTTTTTTGAGGACTGTATGTGACTAGGTGCTAAAGATCAATTCCCTCAAATGGAAAAATTCCTCAAGTCTATTATTCACATATTCCCTTCCATTGTCTATACGAAGAATCTTAAGTCATTTTCCTGATTGCTTCTCAACATGAGCCTAGAAGGCTTGAAATTTATCAAACACTTAACTAAGGCTAACCAAGCATCACTTTGAAATTTCCAATCAGATAGTTAGCATGAGTCAAGAAGTCAACCGAGTAAACAATGATCTTTTTAGGAAATTGGAATATATTGGTGAATTAAGGGAAGAGAATGAAAGATTGAAAGATGAAGTGAAGATGCAACAACAACACAATGAGATGATAAAGAAAATTGAGGAAAGTACCAAATGGATGGATGTGTTCTTAAATAGTCAAAGAAGACTGGAGGACACCACTGTATTAGGTTATACCGAGAAGGGAGAGTCATCAAAACAAGTAGAACAAAAGAATACCTATGCAAATCCAAGGCCAAAGAAGCTCTCATGCTATCATTGTGGAAAACTAGGTCACACAAAAAATGTCTATAGAAGAAAAGCTAAAGGTAGTCCTAACTCTACTCCTAAATTTGATGGTTATTACTACAATTGCAACAAGTATGGACATCAACCATATGAGTGTAGATCAAAGTTGAATAAGTCATTGAAAAGGCACTATATGAAAAAGAATTGTCACACTTGCAAAAAACATGGTCATATATCACAAGAATGAAGGGCAAAGATGAAACAAGTTTGGAAATCGAAAAGACAAAACAATACTTATCAACCAAGAAGGCAAGGTAACTCTTACACTTGGGATTGTATGCACCCTAAAATGGTCGCCTAGACTTTGGGCCCCCGTTCAGCAATTTATCAAATCTCTGAATGAAGATTTTCAAAAATCAACATTTTATCAATTATATCAATTTCCTTGATCAAATCCTATTTTATCATTTTCGATTATTTGCCTTGGGCTAACCATTTTATCCTAAGTTTTTATTTATTTAAAAAGAATATTTCCTCCCCTTTTATTAAATAAAAAGCTCCCACTTTTCCTCTTATCCTAAGTTGCACAAATAAAATATTATTCTTATTTTATAAAAAGAGAAAAAATATTTTTTATCTTATATGGACACAAAAGTCAACTCTTATTTTCAAATTGGAGGATATTTCTGCACAAGGATCAAGCCTCTATTTTTCTCCACCGTTGATTAAATCTTTTGCCTCTTAATCTCCATGGTCCATTCCTTTTCATTCCCTATAAAAGAAGAGCTCTCCTCCTCATTTGAGATCCATTCATGTTTTATGCTAATGTTATGCTGTAGGT
Source organism: Chamaecyparis obtusa (assembly GCA_027943335.1). Lineage (NCBI taxonomy): Eukaryota > Viridiplantae > Streptophyta > Pinopsida > Cupressales > Cupressaceae > Chamaecyparis > Chamaecyparis obtusa. The sequence continues at coordinate 407,132 of BSBK01004733.1, forward strand.
TTTCTAGGTCATTTGGAGCTCTTTGAAGACATTCTTGCATTCAAGCTTTGAAGACATTATTGTTGCATCTCATTTAGTTTGCTTTCATAGTTGCATAATCATGGCATTCATAGCTTAGATTTCTTTTATGCAATAGATTAATCTCATCTAGCTTAATTAGGAGAGATTGTAACACTTGCAATTTCCTTTTCATAGTATAGTTTGCATTTTCCTTTCATAGATTAGATTTCCTTTCAAGCATTGCATTGTTATCATTTAGCTTAGCTTGCATCTTCATTCTTAGTTTACTTGCATTGCATTTCCATTTGATTCATTGGAGATATTGGCATTCTTGCCCTTGTCTTCAACCTTGAATCTCTCATTGTGTGGTTGACTAGCAAGGTCATTAGCTTCATAGTTCTAGCTGAGAGCAACTCTACATCTTACAACTCCATACATAGAGAGCTATGGATCGATTTTTGAGGCCTCATTTTTTAGTGTTCTTGATTGTAAGGATCCATAGAAGTGCACTACTTTTGTGTGTACATTTCTGGTGCCCACTGTGGGGCAAGACATTAGCTTTGTCCCTTCATTTTTTGCATTTTTGTCAATTTTCGCTAATTTTTTGTCAATTTTTAGCGCTATTTTCGGTCTCTAGTTTTTCTGTCTCAGAGTGTCGTGTGGCACTTTTCACCAGTATCATACGACAGTCTACTGTATGACAGTGCGGCACTTCACCGGTTAATAGTGTCTCTCTTTTTGGCGGAAACTGTCACCCTGTTTGCTATGTTCTGTTGCCTGCAGGTTTTGAAGTCTGTCGCCCCAGGAAGAATTGTCACACCAGTATACAAAGAAGTGGCGCATGACAGTTCTGGTGACTGTACTGTCACCTATACCCGATGAGTTTTTTAGACCCTTTTAGCTGAGTTTAGATTGATTTGTTTGTTAGTTTGATTTGTTGTAGCTAAATAGATTGCATTTCCAGATTTCAGTTGGTTTACTTGCTTTCATAAGCACATCTCTTTTGGGTTAATAAAAGAACATAGATTTGCTTTTTATAGTTTGTGAATGCTCTTTGGTTTCCAATATCAAACATCTCATTTGAGTGATTGAGGGCATATATTGATTCCTTGTTTGCATAGGGGGTTAAATGTTCCACTTTTTGGACTCACCCTATGTTTTCTTGGAAAGTTAAATATTCCATTGATTCAACCCCTTTTTCATTTGTGGGTAGTGTTGATAAGCAACTTTAGATTACTTTTGATTGAGCTTGTTAGCTAAATTGGGTGTTGGACTCGCTTATTTCTAATTGCCCCTCGTTATTTGCCTTTTGGGTGCAAGGTCAGCATTCATACATGGGGGAGGGGTCTACTTGAAAAGAGCCTTAAATGTTCCACAAAGTTCTCCCTTTTATGCTTTCTTGATCTCATTAGTTTTCTAAGGTGTGGACTCACTTTGAATTTGTGTGAGGAGTTAAATGTTCCACTTTTCGACTCACTTTGAGTGTGTGAGGAGTTAAATGTTCCACTTTTGGACTCACTTTGAGTTTGTGTGAGGAGTTAAATGTTCCACCTTGTGGACTCACTTCACATTCACTTAAAGAGTTAAATGTTCCACTTTTGGACTCACTTCACATTCACTTGAAGAGTTAAATGTTCCACTTTTGGACTCACTTCACATTCACTTGAAGAGTTAAATGTTCCACTTTTGGACTCGCTTCACATTCACTTGAAGGGTTAAGTGTTCCACCTTTAGTGCTTTAAATACTTTTTGATAGTGGATTGCTTGGAGCTAATTGAATTTTAGGATTGTTCTAACCATTGTGAAGCTAACAAGTTGCTTTGTAGGTACTCTTGCTTGAAAAAAATTGATACATTGCATGCTAAAAGGGCTACTAACAGTTTTTGTAGGGCTGCCCAAAGCATAAGAAAACAAATCAAGTGCTTGTTTAATTGCTTTCTTTATTGATTGAGTGCGATATATACTAGTTGTTTCATTTTATAGGCACTTAATATCTTGTGGAAGGAATTTTGAGGTGGTAGAAGTATGCTCTTCACCCTTGTGGTGAACCAAAAAATCTTGACCCATCTTAAGATTTTGGAAGCAAGAGAGTAATTGAACTTTTCTTGGTGTGTTTGGGAGAAAACTTTGGGATAAGGGGAGTATGCTCTTCACCCTTGTGGGGAAACAAAATCCTTGAATCTCATAAGTTGATCCATTTTTGTTTAGATTGTTAGAATCTTTTAGCGGGCCTTCTCTTGAGCAATCAAGAGGAACGACCCAAGTGGGGACAAGCTAATATCGAGCTATTCCGACCCACTATAATCTCAAGGCTATCAAGGACACAAAACCTTGGTAGACGTAGTGCTTGTCTTCGCTTGATGTGAGTACTTGTGGGATTGTGACCATGAGGAAAATGTTGAGCAAGAGTGCTTAAGGTACTCTTGAGGCCGCGAGGTCCTAGTGCTTTACGAGGAGCAAGAGGGGTACTATGAATGGAAGCCCTTACTAAGAACCATTAGATAGAAGCCACCCTATTTTGCCGCTTAGCTTCTTGGTGCAAGGATTGATCCAAGTGGAATAACTTGGATCACCCCAAGATTACCCACCATTTGTGTTCCTTTGGTTGTGTCTTTGGCACTTCCACGACAAAGCCAATATCTATTGTGGGCAACCACTTTGTGTGAGGCAAGGGAGAATCAAGTGTGGGCCAAGTTGTTAAATACTGAGCCTTGACCTTTTAGGATAGATATTGCTTGAAGTGCTTTCGATTGTGCTATACCTATGTAAACATTCTTTCATACTCAAACATCTCGATAATGTTCATAGATTTTCAATTTTGATATCACAAATGCTTGTCTTGGCAAGGTTGTTTTTGCCCTTGTGCAAGTGTTTTATGACATGTTTGATCACCTACTGTTTGCAAACTTGTCTACTTCCTGATATTATTGTGCTTGAAATAAAAAAAATTGTACTTGCAACCTACAACATTGACCAAATTGCTTTCAAGATTGAGTTTTTCACATTCACTGATCAAGAGTCATACGTTACTGAAACAATATCGCATAGAGCCTTTTGACTGTTCTACTGATTTGTGTCACTTCCAGTCTTCCTTAGTCGGTCCAAGTGAGATCTTAGATACCATGACATGTTGCTCAACATCCAAATGAACTCAAATGGTATCAAATTGCACAAAATGACTCTTGGTCTTATTTCTTCCACTTCTTCCATGTCTTCTAGTCTTCCATTTTCATCCTTCCTCTTCTTTCTTCATGATTCTTCCTAAATTCTTCATGTTTTCTTGATTCTTTTCCTCTTATTTTCTAGTCTACCTTCTTCTATTTCATCTCTTCTATTCATTTCTTTCGTGCTTGATTTATCCTCTTCTAGAACCATGAGTTTCAACTATCTTGCTATAGAACCTCTCTTGAAAATGGATTATCTTGATCTCCTTGCTTAATTTGAAAAGTATCATTCCTCCAAAACTCTTATTGATGATAAATTTATGACAAAAATGTGAAAGAAAGTAAGTGAATCACCCACCTTTGGTAGAATCATTCTCATGATCCTCTCACAATCTTTTTCTTCCAAGCATTCTTCATCATCTAAGTCTTCCCATTCTTCCTCACATTCCAAGTCTTATCATGACTCTTCTAGACATCATTCAAATTCCTCATCTTCTAAGTCTTATCATGATTCTTCTAGACATTATTCGCATCCTTCATTATCCAAGTCTTCTTCCTCCACTAGGTCTTCACCTTCCTCTTCTTCATAATCTCATTCCTCTTCTACTTCTCCCAAGAGTCTTACTCCTCAATATGAGCAATATAGTAATCCTTGTGATACCTCTCCCATGAAGATTGACACATGCACCTTTGATGACTATGATGACTATTATGATGGCTATGATGATGAACCATATAGTCATACCTATGAAACCTCTATTCCTAAGAGTCCTCGTCGTGTGCTTGTGGTTGCTAAAGGGTCATCCTATTGGGTAGATTGTGATGGTGATCCATATGATTTTGATTTTGAAAATGACTTTGATGAGTTCTGTGAACAATACCTTGATGATGATCCATCTACTTCTATTGAGGAATATAAAATGTACCGCACTGATTTGAAACATAAATATTATAAGAATCCTTTCTCTGAGAACTCTCATGTTGAAGATAAAGATTACACTCTCAAGCAAGATCATGTTAATGTTGAACCTTTGTCTTGTGATGGTCCCCTTCCATCCCCTACTTCCTCCAATAACCATACATTTCCTAAAGCTTTCGAGTCTTTCAAATCTTTCACAAATCCTTCATTCGACAAAGATCCTAATGTTTTTCATGTGGTTCCCTATAGTTATCCTCAAGGGCTACCTCTTAAAGAAACTCAAGCTAACCTTCATTTGGCTGCGAATACTTTCAATAATGCTAAACCTGAAGAGCCTAAGTCTTCATGCGTTATAATGCCTACTTCAATTAGTCCTTCACCATCTCTTCCAAAGTCTTCCATACAATCCCAACCTACTTCCTTGTCCTTAGAAGTGGCTCCATGTCAAGAGGACTCTAAAAATGATAAAGAAAATAACATAAAGAAAGATCAAGATGAAGAACCCTCCATGTCATCCAATCCTATTCATAATATCTCTCATTCATTTCATGGTTCTTTCAATCCTTTATGCTCTTCCTCATTCATTCCACCATGTCTTAAATCTTCTCCTAAGCAAGATCGAGCTACTACTCACATCATTGAGCTTATTGATAAACAAAATAACTTTACTACACTTGCACTTTCCAAAGATGATACTTCCATTAAGGTTATTAAAAATAGTGTCATTACTTCCAATGTTAAGCTTATTAAAAATCCAAAGCAAAATGATACGCTTACGCTATCCAAAGATCCTTGTCAAGATCAAAGTCTTCCATCTTCTTGTTCTACCATTCCATGTTCGCTTTCGCTTTCTATTCTTCCCGAGTCTTTGCAAGCTCTGAACAATCCTATCAAGGAAGTTGCTCCTATTCAAGATGTTCATGATCCTATTGAAAATCTTAATGCTCACTCTAAAGATGCTGATGTCCTTGGTTGTCATATAGATGTTGATGAGCTTATTGATTATCCTTTTGTATCTTCCACGTCCATCCTCAGACCTCCTCCACCAATACTAAGGGCTTCATGTCTTCCTTCCATCTTGGGCCCTTATGTCCCTTCACTTTCCCCTCCTAACTCTCCTAATTTGTCATCCATCTTGGGTCCTTACGTCCCTCCATCTCCTATCTTTCCTCAAGATCAACATAGATACATACCCTTGAATCCTTTTCATCCATCCATCCATCTAAACCAGTCATATCCTACTCCTTCCACAAGTTCCAAGTTTTTTGGAAGTAACTTGAATGTTCAATACAAGAAAAAGAAGCAATACAAGAATCCATCAAAAAAAGAAGATCACCATGTCTCCTGTAATCGACATGGAAACATAAAGTCAAAAGAGATATCTAAGAAGAAAACTACAAGACAAGTATAGGTTCCAAAATCCATCATTGAAGATATCCTCTCTAGATCATCAAAAAGAAATGAAAAGCCTAAGGCTATATGGATTCCAAAGTCTCTCTTAAAAGAGTCTAATATTGAACAAAAAGTGAAGTTGACAATCAAGCTTCCAAAGGCTTCCACTTCATCTTCTTCCAAAAACATTCTTCCATTCCATGCACCTAAACCGCAACCTCTGCTAAACATTCATCATATTCCTTCATGTATTCCTTCATTCAAGTTCCCTCCATCCTCTCGCCACCCTTTAAGGTGTGTGTTGACGTTGATCTTGCCTTCCTTTCCATCTACCCTTTCACAATCCTTTCATTCATTATCCTTCTACCTTCTATCCTATTTCCTCATTTTCCTATTTCTCCTATCTTCCAACCTCACTCGCTTTACATAAAACCTTATCCTCCATTTTTCTCTTCCATCTTCTTTTCCCTATCAGCATCTTTGAGCATATCATTTTGAATCCTTGGCATATAATGGTTTATCCTTTCAAGGAGCATTATCTAAAAAGCTTGCCTTCTTCCAAAAAAAATAAAAATAAATAAAATAAAAATAAAAATTCAAAAAATAGAAAAATTCAAAAAGAAAATAAAAAAATGATGAAAAAAATAAAAATGTGCCTTTGTGAAAACTTGGAAACAGGTGCCTTGGTAGCAAAAGTAAAGAGAAATAAATTCATCCTATGGTGAAAACCACTCCCTTGTGGCGCCTTGGATAAGTACCGTGATGAACACTTGGCAATCAGGCATCATGCGTAGTTCTTCTACATATTTCATCCATTCCATCTTCTCTCTTTGATCTTGACAATGTTGACCTATACTCGAATATTTAGCTATCTTGTGAGCTATCTTACGATGATCTTGCTTTCATTCCATTCATGTTTAGCCTTCATATTTATTTTCCTCCATTCATTCATTTTCCCCTCTGGTCTTGATCTATTAAAAAAGAGTAAAAAAATGATGCTATGAAGCCTCTTGACATGTCTACTCCTTTGGACTGCATCCTTTCCTTCTTTTGCATTATGCTTTTGTGACCTATCCTATGCTGGCCTTTCATTGCTTGTCCAAATGTGCTTTACATGACAATTTTTCCCTAGCTTGGGTACTCTTGAAGAATTTGCCATTGAGGATTTCTTCCATTCATTCTTCTTCATTCTCTTGTCTTCCATCTCTTCCACCATCTTGCTATTCCCTCTTGTCCTCCACCTTGCTAGACATTGGGACTACATGATGTGATCTTTCTTGGGAGTTTGATGCCCATTCTGTCTGGGGGCATCCTTTGTACATACTTATTGATCTTGAAAAAATCTTAAAAAATGATATATTGTCAATAATTTTAAAAATCAGAAAATGTCCTGAAAACATGATCATCTTAGTGGAAACCTAGCAATAAGCGCTTTGATGTATCTTCAAAAAAATTATATATTTCAAAAATACCAAAAAATCAAAAAATTCAAAATTCCCAAAAAATAGTCACATTTACCCAACTGTGTTTTTCAACACTACCCTAGCGTCAAGTGTTTCTCAACACTTATTAGATATCCTACCCCACAGTCTAGTATGATATGATATTTCCACTAGCAAATGAGATACTCCAAGATTGATTCTATGACCAACACACATGCACTTAAACAATCAACTCGATTGAGATATGCTTGACTTTATTTATTTTGTGTGCTGTCTATGAGGATTTCTTTGATGAGTGGTCTCTCCCTGAGAAGTTTTCGATGATGCATAGCTAGAAGACTGAGGGTATGAGAACATGTTTTCTTTCTTTATCTTCTTATGGGTATATTTTGTTGATCCTAACTATCATGAGCATTTATGCTGGTCTTACTTGACACTATGGATTGACAAGGTATTATCCTTGACTGTTTTGCGAGTGCAAGCTTCTAGTTATCCTGACTTTCATGTGTCTTGATATAAGCATAATCTCGCCATATCAAACTTAGGTGATCTCACTACACTAGTCATCTTGACCTACATGTCTTGGATGCCTAGGTGGGATATCCACATTTCTATCTAATAAAGATCATATTCATATCCACATAGTTATGCTAGTGTGCATTGTATGATCTTATGATGCTACCAATAACGCTCGATGATGATAATTAGATGTCTATTGGTGTTGTGACCTTGCAAGTCAACCACTTTCATAGTAGCTTGCATTCTTAGGTTCATCGTAGTTTAGTTTTTGCATCTTGCATATGGAGAGAGCTCTCCTTTTTATCATTTACGGACTAGTTGGTCAACTGTGCTCATTTTATGATTCTTCTTGATCATATCTTTCATTTTTGGTCTTTCATATCACATCATTTTCTATCCATTTTCGGACTCGAAATTGAAATCTGAGTCGCGTTTCCAAATTTTCACCCTCTTCTGCATAGTTGGCTAAAACTTTTGAGGCATAATCCTTCGACCTTTCTTGAGGCATCTTCATTTCCATGTCTTCCAAACTTATAGTCTTTCATTCATCTTCATTCAATTCACTCCTTTCTCATGTTTGACTGCATCTTTATCCTATATCTTTCTCAGTCAGACTGGGGCATATCTTCACTGCTCGATGGTTATCCTATCATCTTTTATCTTCGATCATGATTTCATTATGATTTGATCTAATCTTTATCAATTTGCTATTATCCTGTACCTGATTTCGATTTCAATTCTGAGGGGGCAGTATCTATTGGATTTTATCCTTGATTCTCTTGATTCAGACATCTTTTGTGAGCTTTTGCTCAAATTTGAGATTTTTATCTCCTACTTTGGATGTGATCCCAAATCGACCTCATATTCAAAGGCCTTTGTTTATGTTTTGTTCGGATGTGATCCCAAATCGATCTCACATCTTAGTTGTTTGTGATCCCAAATCGATCTCACATTGCAACTTCATTGTTTGACTACATGTGTTCCCAGATTGATCACACATTAGTCAAAGAGGGGCAAATGTATGCACCCTAAAATGGTCGCCTAGACTTTGGGCCCCCGTTCAGCAATTTATCAAACCTCTAAATCAAGATCTTCAAAAATCAACATTTTATCAATTATATCAATTTCCTTGATCAAATCCTATTTTATCATTTTTGATTATTTGCCTCGGGCTAACCATTTTATCCTAAGTTTTTATTTATTTAAAAAGAATATTTCCTCCCCTTTTATTAAATAAAAAGCTCCCACTTTTCCTCTTATCCTAAGTTGCACAAATAAAGCATTATTCTTATTTTATAAAAAGAGAAAAAATACTTTTTATCTTATATGGACACAAAAGTCCACTCTTATTTTCTCATTGGAGGATATTTGTGCACAAGGATCAAGCCTCTATTTTTCTCCACCGTTGATTAAATCTTTTGTCTCTTAATCTCCATGGTCCATTCATTTTCATTCCCTATAAAAGAAGAGCTCTCCTCCTCATTTGAGATCCATTCATGTTTTATGCTAATGTTATGCTCTAAGTTTTCTAGGTCATTTGGAGCTCTTTGAAGACATTCTTGCATTCAAGCTTTGAAGACATTATTGTTGCATCTCATTTAGTTTGCTTTCATAGTTGCATAATCATGGCATTCATAGCTTAGATTTCTTTTATGCAATAGATTAATCTCATCTAGCTTAATTAAGAGAGATTGTAACACTTGCAATTTCCTTTTCATAGTATAGTTTGCATTTTCCTTTCATAGATTAGATTTCCTTTCAAGCATTGCATTGTTATCATTTAGCTTAGCTTGCATCTTCATTCTTAGTTTACTTGCATTGCATTTCCATTTGATTCATTGGAGATATTGGCATTCTTGCCCTTGTCTTCAACTTTGAATCTCTCATTGTGTGGTTGACTAGCAAGGTCATTAGCTTCATAGCTCTAGCTGAGAGCAACTCTACATCTTGCAACTCCATACATAGAGAGCTATGGATCAATTTTTGAGGCCTCTTTTTTGAGTGTTCTTGATTGTAAGGATCCATAGAAGTGCACTATTTTTGTGTGTACAAGGATTACAACACTTGGGTTAATTATATAGAATGTGGTAGGTATGGTCATATTGATGCAAATTGTATGAGATTACACTAGAGAGGAAAATCTAGGAATTGGACAAATTCTAGAATGACATGTCTGCACTGTCACAAGGTCGGTTACTTAAGTAAAGATTACAGAGACCGAGCACCATAACTAAATGTTGATATGAATGAAAATACCATTGATAGAATCAGAAGACAAACGAGTCAAATGTGGAGAAGATCAACTGAAGACAATGGAGGAACAAACACAACAGTTGGTGACACCTCATCCTTTGGATTGTGTGATTTCTCCACCTCTACCTAAGCAAATCAAGTAAGTATGGGAACTAAATTTTAATCAGTTATATCTTACAATAGTTCCTTATATCTGTTGCATGAATACAAAATCAACATGAATTAAGATGCACTAGGTTGTTATATGTTTTGAACTTGAAATGAGTATAGTCGATAAAGCTTGACCAAGTAAGAAGTTGTTAAGTCACTGAAAATGATAAGGTTAACCAAGTTGCATAGTCAATCGAGCATTGGTAGTGTTAACCAATCTGATGTATCAAAAAGAGGATACCAATAAATTTAAGGTAGTTGTAAATAAATCACAATCTATTGATGAGATTGTAAAGGAAATAAAAGACAAGGGAGGACTAGGTCACCCTAAAATAAACAAATATGTAAATATGACTATCGAGGATAGGGACAAACTAGAATAAGCTATCATCAACATGATGATCAAATTTAAAAATTACCAGTTGAATTTGAAAATTATATTCTAAGGGAATTATATGATAAAGTATCAACACGGTGGACTTATGCCTTGCACATTGAAAAGAAAATGAGAGAAAGATCATTAATTTTGGCAATACCAAATTTATTTGTTCAAGAAATTGATCAAATGATGAAAGCATATACAAACAAGTTTTTGATGAAAGGAAGAGAAATGAATATCTTACAAGGTAAACTCCAAGAAGTTGATGAGGAGAGAAAGGAGAAATGGACTAAAATCATAAAGTCCAAAGCTGAAGCAGAGAAAACTGCACTTGTAATTATTCCTGATTAAGGTGTCACAAGAAGAGGTAAAGGTTTACACACTGATGTTGTTGTTATTATTGCACAAAGGCCACTTGAAGAGCTAATATCAGACACCGAGCAGCCAGAGGATGACACTTATGTATAAGATTTTTATCCTGTTGGCTACACCGAACAAGAGGATACACCAGGGAAGTTACTAATAACCGGGAAAGAAGTATTGATTGAAGATATCACTAAAGGTGATCCTAATGATGAGGCAAAGGAAGATGAAGATGTCACTAATGCTATTGTAAATAAGGATGAAGAACAAACTACCGAGGTAGCTAGTGTACAAATACTGAGAAACTTACCAATTTTGGTACAACCTATTGATATTGCTACACAGGAGCAACCCAAGGAAATACCACCTAAGAAATTGATGAATACAAAAAAAGACAAGGGTGAAGGAGAAAAAGAGAACACAAAGACTGCAAATACCAATGCAGAAGTAAAAGAAATTCAAGATGAACCTAATGTAGATGATTCTACTATTGACCCAAGGCTAGAAGCCAAAGGACCTCACACCAAGGGAATTGTAAAGGGGAAAGAAAAATAAGAAAGTGTATCCACAAAGACAAAAAAGTCAAACCTAGAGCAGAAGGCTCTAGTTCCTTATGGGCAATCCCCCACATCTAGCAAACATGACAATAAGAAGAAGAAGAAACATGGAAAAGGTCCGTTCACACTTGAAGAAGTGATAGAAAAACCATCATGTGACCCCAAAACTTTGGACCCCGAAGCTCTTAGAAGGTATGGAGAAATATGCACCAGAAAAGTATCTCAAGAGCCGCTGAGGCAGGAAAGTAAACATAAACAGGTGCTTGAGGATGTCAGAGAAATCCTGAGGCAAGTCATACCTAATGTCAATTTTGATGAGGCCACTCCCATCATTGACCATCTTACAGTACTTACCGGGCACATCAATTCTCCCAATATCGATGTAGAAAAGAAAATTGAAGAGAGAACATAATCAAAGATACAATTCAAGATAACCAAGAAGATCAGCCAAGCAGTGGAAATTCACAAGGTGAAGCTATCTGAGATTGTAAGTGAAATAGAAAGTCTTATTTAGTAGATACTCACAATTTTGAAAAAGCTTTGCACTACAAACTCATTCACTACAGAAATAAAAGAAAAACTTAAGAAGATAGATGATGATCTACAAAAGAGTGTAGAAATATTGATTTAAGAACCCCATGCATTTAAACTACATTATGCAAAAATCAAGCATATACATGGGTTAAGAAATGAGTTGAGAAGTGAACAAGATAAGATCAAAGATCAAACAACTGAGCTATAGGCTAAGTTGTTACCCCACATTAAGGTGATGCAATGACATGTCAAGAGCAAAGGATCTAGTTGCCACTCCTGAGTTATCAGTGGTATACCACATTTTTGACATGTAGGCCCAAGTTGGTCTGTAGCAAATTGCACTAGAAAGTCTGAAAGAGGAATGTGAAAACCTCTTGGCCAACCTAAAGAAAATACATCAAAATATTTTTGACAAGTTGTAAGTATACATTTTTTGCATTATTGTCAAAAAAGGGGGAAAATGTATATATGTATAGTATACATACTGAGGTATATAGACATGGGGAGTCTACAAATTTTGAAGTCTACAAGTTTTGAAGTTTTGAAAATTTTGATTATGGCATATATGTGTTTTTGTCACTAATGGAAAAGAGGGAGAATGTTAGATTATGATTTATCATTAGTATCACACATATAGTCAGTGAAGGAAGAAAACAGGCTAGTTGATCAATACACTAAGTATAGTAATCGAGAAAAGCACAAGGAAAAATGACAAGGTAACTAAGCACATACACTAAGCCAGATGATTACCAAGCACTGAGTATAGTTATAATCGAGCATCCATATATATCGAGCATCATTATTTTACTGATTCACAAATGCAGTATATACCAAGTAATACAAGAAAGACATAGAAGTATGTAATGGTACAAAATACAAGGCAAACCGTTTATATTGAGCTAGAAAATAGTTTAAATAGTTTCAGGTGAAGATTAAATGCAGATGTAATAATTAAATGATTGATGATCCCTAGGTAATATTGTTTTAGGTTATTCATTTGGATCGTAGATCTAAGGTTTTCTAGATGATACCATAACCCTAATTAGGTCAAATCTTTTGATATAAGAATTGTCAAGATGTCAGTTTGAGATGTAACACACATGAAGTAGCCACCTATAGGAGACATCTAAGATCATACAGGGTTGTGATGTTAAGGTTTTTGATAGAGCATTCAAGGATTATATTCATAAGCACACCAAAGGCCACCGAGCAGTATTCAAAGAAGATATCTATCACATCAATGTGATATTAGTTAAGTACTAATTAGATCTAAAATCTACAAAAGTCAGTTGCTATATTAAGGTCAATCTACTATTAATTTATAACAATAATGACAGATAAAATCTCCTAACATAGTAGACCTAACAAGTCTTTTTGTAAATCTCTTAACCGAGTGCACACTTGACAGTGTTGCTTAAATCCTTTAACAAGGTAGATGCTAACAATTCTTTATTGTTACTCCTAACAAGGTAAGACCATCAAAAGTGATCAACATTGTAGTCTTAACTGAAAATCTTTATTATTGCAGTAGTGAAGCTTTGTGGGTGTCATCCCCACCGTACTTTTTACCTTCTAACAAGGTTTTTGTGATACCAAAATACTTGTGTATTGTGTATGAAGTTTCATGAATGTTTGTACATGTTAGATTAGAAATCATTTCTTATTTTCAATTATGTTATGAATGGATTGAAATGTTAACATGAATGTCGATTAATAAGATACATTGTCTTAAGGATTCAGATAAAAAATTCTTTAGGGTTACTGATTCACCCCTCCCCTCTTAGTAACTCACCTTTCCATAATCCCAATATTTAATCATGATTTACTTGCTAGATTTACAAAACAATTATATCTTGTTCCTAGTGAAAACAAAGTGACTCATCATTAGAGTATGGTCCGTTTTTGGAACTAGCAATAGTTATATCTTTTGTGCTTGATTTTGCACCTCTTGCGTGTTTCCCACCTTCCCTAAATAATAGAGACTGAGATGTGGGGATAGGTAATATACTTGACTAGCTCCACTTGTATAGTGAGTTCTCTTGTATGTTTTCCTATTATGGTGTCCTTCACCTATGATGTGCTGCTTGTTTTATGTTCTGTTTAGATTTATTTAAATGACCCTTTTTGTTCTAATGGTGCACAATGAGAAAGGAATCAATTTGTTGTGACATTCTTCTATTTGTATCTCATTTATTCTATATGAACTGTATACATGTCATGTTGTGCATGTTCTCTTGTTCATAAATATGCCTTTGTGTTGTTTGATTGAGGATAACACAAAGTTATATTTACCATTCTTTTTGGTCTCCACAATGCCAACCCAAAAGACTTTTCTTTGTATCTCTTATATGGTTTTCTTCTATTGTGGTTGTAGTTTTCATACCTTTGGGGGATGATGTCAGTTCATTTTGATACATTTATGATATACACGAGTTATCACATGATTATACTAATCCCAGAGTTACTATATCCCTTTTGTTCTCTATTTGTCATATGTTTTGTTTTCCTTGGTTTGTCCTTTCTTGGGGGAATTTCATAGTAGAAATGTCTCTTGTGGGTGCATGTATGCTTTGTTAAATCCATTTCTCTTGTTAAGGAATTCTATTATCATACCCCATGCATTATTCATTTGATCCTTAGATTTATCCTCCTTTTCTAGATGCCTTTGGATACTATTCTTTCCTTAGGATTGATCTCTTTCTTGGATTCCATAACAAAGACAATGCTCTCCTTAAGGAATGATCATCTTTGCAAATTTCTTAGTGGACTATGCTTCACTTGGTTATCCTTTTTCCATGGGCTAACTAGCACTTCATAGCTTGATAGAGCTTTAACATAATATTTTGCAGCTTTACATGACCCATAGTAAGTCAAACCTTACTAGGCTAGTTGGTCATCTCTCTCTCTCTCTCTCTCTCTCTCTCTCTCTCTCTCTCTCTCCAAGCATTGTAGAATTTACAAAATATATTACACAATGTTTTAAATTTCATGATTTTATTTTGGGTTTTTGTGTTAATTGAAAGCTATTCCATCAACACATTTGATCAAATTGAAAGAAGCACTTGTATGGTCAAATTTTATACTATTTTTGTACTAGTTACAAATATTTTCATAAGTTGTGCACTCACTTTCTTGTCTTAGTTGCTTTGTGCACATGACAATCCTAAATTTTTCACCATATAATTTTTCATTCCTTTATTTATGTTACTAGGACATTTCTATGAATTGATGTCCCATTTGCTCAACCACTTGTCATTCTGCTTCATACATGTCTTCTTCCTAGGGCCTAATTCTTCACCCACAATTATTTTGGGCTAGTGATGGTTATCCATGTTTTAAACCTTCTTTAGATGGTTTAGCAATAAAGTTATTGGGTTTTCTCCCAATGATAAGGTTTTTTGCTTCAACCAAAAGAAACTCATAAGAGACCATGGTTTTCACTTTGTAATTTCTTGTGATGAGATGCTTTTGGATTCTTTCTAACTATCTTCGTCTATGATTTAACATGCCACTTCTCTGAAATTTGCAACCATATAGGACAACTAGTGTAACTAGCAAATCAAAAAGGGCTTTGTTGGTTTTCCAATCCCAAGGTTTAGCTTTCCTATACTTTTTGTGTGAAGTAAGAATCTTTATATCCCCCTTCTATTTGTTCCACTCTGCAAGTCTCCCAATTGAGCTCGTAGTGAAAATTAATCCCAATATATTTGTATCCTTTCATTGTTTCAAAAGTGATACCTTTGAAAAAAAAAAGTTACCTTATTTCTAGTGAAATAATTGCACCTTTGGTCTTTGCATTGTTCACTTGCATCTCCACCTCCTAAAAAAAGAGTTCCAAAGCCTTCAAATGTTCTCTTAACACATATTTTTTTTGAAATTAGGATAAGATCATCAACATATAAGATTAGCTCAACATGTAGCTTTCCAAATGAATACCTCCCATATATTTTTCTTAACCATTTTCCCAATATGTCAATGTATAGGCCAAACAAAGTGAGGGATAACAAAGACCCCTATTTAACACCAATGTCATTGTCTAAATGTTTCCTCACTTATTATGAATTTTGCTCCATTTTCTAAGAAATTATATGCATTATAGTTCTATAGCTAATATGGAATGCCCAATTCCTCCATTCTATTCCACAATTTGTCTCTAGGCATCTTGTCAAAGGTTTTTTTTTTTCAAAATCTACAATCACTGGTGTAAATATTATGTCTCTAGGTATCATGTCAAAGGTAATCTATTTTTCTTGTAAATTTAGTTTGCATGATCAATGGTATCTCTCCTTTAAAATTGTAGAATTGGGAGCATCAAATTTTACAATTTATATTTAAAAATAATTCTAGATTAAAATATTAATAGGTAGGACTAGATTTTTTAATTCTATCATTAAGATGAGTAAAAGTAAAGATCAAAGTTAATATACATATAATATGAGAATGTTAAATGCAATCAAGTCATTATATCTTTTTTTCTCATAATAATTGATATAAGACAAATAGTCTTTAGTTGAGACATTATTTTTACATAGTTTAATGTATGGTTTGAATAAAATGTAGGGTGTTGTGATCAATTTTATCAGTGATTGTCACGGACAATGTACTTACAAAAATTGCACACAGAGACATGAGCACACACACATGTTTTTTTGTGACATTTTTCAAAGTCTCATTGAAGATGTATGTTGAATTTGTTTCATTTATTAAAAAATTGGGATATGCTTTTAAACCTATCTCTTTTATTAAGTTAGTTGTTGTTTGGTTTGAGAGAATCTTGTAAAAGAGTAAACAAACTATTCATCCAAAAAATGATATTAGACCAAAGCATCTTAATTATAATCTTGAAGAGAGTCAATCTATATTAGTTGTCAGATATCTTGGAAATTCATGTTGAGAGAAGTTGATGATTATCTTATTAATGTGAGGGGTTGCGCTTATCAATCCCCATTTAAAATATTTTTCTTGTAGCTCATCCATATTGCAAGCCTTTCTTATACCCAACGTCTTAATATGTTCCATAACCTCTTATAAAGTGAATAATTTTGTTAATGTATTAGCAATGGGAGGGGCCTCTTCCTTTGACTCGTGTTCATATAGTTGTTTTGCATATTATAGCTATTAGATAGACATGATTTTATTCTTTATTTATTTTTCTCTAGGTCAAATTCACTCCAAAATATTTTATTCTTCCATGTATTATTAGCTTACTCTTCTTGTAAATACAAGGTCCTCTTTTTTGTTTTCACTATCTTTTTGTACAATTTTTAAACCTCCTCTTTATCCAAATCTTTTAGAATTACAATTATAATAAAACTACCTAGTTTCTTCTTCCTAGGCTTTTTCTCTTTTAGATATTTTTAGTGCACCTTCTTGAATTATACTTGTTAAATTTCAAGTCTTATAATCCTATATATTTTGGTGTTCCTTTTCCTCCTTTAAAGTTATTTGCTTGAGTAGCTCCTAGAAGATTTTGTTCCTCTCTCTCTCTCTCTCTCTCTCTCTCTCTCTCTCTCTCTCTCCTATGGACTGATCTACTTTACCATGAGCATGAGGTTTTCTCATACTCCCCCTAAAGTGGGGGATAAATGCACCTTCCTAAAAATTTATCTCCTATAACTAGATGCTCTTTTGGGCCCCAATTTGGTGATTTCAAGATTTCACATCCCTTATGCTTGCTCCTAGTAATCTAGCTCCACTTATTTTGGCATCTTCCCTTCATTTCTAACTCCCCATTTGAATTTGAGCTCATTTTCCTAGGTATAGAACATTTATGGCATTCTATACCCCAGGTTTTGGGCCCAAGTTTGAATGGGTGGCTCATTGTGGTGTTTTAGCAAGATTTCTAAATTTGTGGTTGGCCTGGGTCAATTTTGAATCCCAAAATTTTGTGAGAGGTATATAAGTGGCCTGTCTTTCCTTATTTTTTATATTAAATCTATCCACAAATAATCAAGTACAATGATTCAAGATTCTCAAGCTATAGGCAAACTTTCAAGAGCATTCAAGATCAATTTTCAATTATTCCTCAAGCATCCGAGACAATTTTGAAGGTAATATTCTTCATTGTAGCAAGATTCTCTCTCATGATGACCAAGTAAAGGATTTCTCAATCAACCAATAATATCCTTTTGTCTATTTACACTCATTTCATTCATACATTCTTCAAGGCAAGAATTATCAAGCATAAAAACATTGAAGATCTTAGAGTGGCATTCATAGATCCATGCATTTGTGAAAGACATCCTTGATTCAAAGTCAACATTTAACAACTACATTCAAGAAACATACAAGCATCTTCATGAATATGCATGATATCAATATTTTCTCATGAAGGTATATACACTTAAAAGGTAGATCTAATATTTACCTTTAATTTTATATTACTTTTCCTTATGCAATTTCATTTCAATTTCAAGGTTGAATCCTAAGAAGGGGTTTGACCAAGGAAAATACATTTGAACTAAGGGATTTCTTACTTTTTTGTGTATAGGAATAGGTGATGAAGCTTTCATCCTAAATCCAAAAAGTATAGGATCTAAAAGACTATCTTGGAAAATTTTGGACAAATTTGTAGGGTAAACATCTTGGAAACAATTTGGTACCTAGACCTGTATAGAAGCCCAAATCATTCTATACCCTCCAGTTCAGCCTCAAATTAAAACTAGATGTTAGATCTTCTCTCTGGTTACTATTTTAGGTCACTAAAGGTGTCTACATAATTTCTATTATTTTGTAGATTCTAAAAGTTGTCATTTTTTCTTATTTATCCTTCTATTGTGCATTAGTAAACCATATTCCCTCCAAGACCCAATTTTTTTCAATTAATTATTAGTGAGGGATCATTGAATAAATTAGTGCTTAAGTCCTATTTGAGCCTATTGAGTCATATTCCTTTTAATTGTGAAATTAGGAAAAGAGGTGGATCTCACCCCCAACTCACCATTCCCCTTTTTCTCACTGTACACATATAAAGGAATCCCTTAGAATTAATCAAACACAACAAATTTTTCCTACTATCCTTAGCAATAAGGGCACCCCCTTTCTTTCATAAGAATGAAGTCAGGAATCTGAGTCCCCCATTACTAACCATTTATCTTAGAGAATAGAACCTCTAAAATAATAAAGAAAATACCACAAACCTTTTCTAGCCACCTTGTTATTTGGGGCATAAATATTAGAAAAAATCTGCAAAGAGCCCTATTTGAGATGTTCAAACCAAGTGGAAATGTGATTAGGGGAAGAAAAAACCTTAGTAAATTTAACTAAAACCAAATTCAAGAATGTATCTATACCACTAGAAGCTCCATTAAAATCACAATATTGAAAACCACCATCTTTAAAGAAGACTAGTTTAGAATCAATAATTCTATCCTTCTATAGTTTAGTTTCTCAAACAAGAAAAATTTATAACATATGATCACTTATCAGGTTAGATAAGAGGTCATCTTTATGGGGGTGCTTGATCTCCCTTATATTTTAGGAAATAATCATCATCCATTAAAGGGGAGTGAGCCAAAGAGGCCCATCTTAGGGAGAGTTTTATGTAGTCCTTCTGCAACATCAAACTTACTCTGCTTATCCCAAATTTGAATAGAAGAAGGACTTCCTACATGTTTAGATTTTGAACCACAATATACATTATTCCTATTCTTGTTTTTAACCCTTGTAGAATGTACATAAGCCTTACATTTATATTTAGGTTTAACCGAAGTAAATTCCTCCAAACTAGGCTCCCCCTGAACCATCTATAGGACCACCAACTCATGTTGAAGGGGATTAGGATCATGAGTAGTCCTAGAAGCTTCCTCCACACCAATATCAATTATAAATAGATACATAAACACCAGATCATCCACTACATTATATCGGAATCATTATTCTCAGAAGAATGGGTGACCACTAAATTAGAGATCAAGATCTTATCATTATGTTGAAGTTGTTCCCCCAAATCCTTTGGAATATCCACAACTAGGCCAAATTTTAGGGTGCTAGGTAGATCTATCTCAACTTTTTTTCTCCAAAATTTAGATCTGCCTCAATTTTCTTTCTCCAAAATTTCTTAGGACCTTTAACTTCCTTATGTAGGCAATCTCTATCCCAATGGAACACTTCTTTTTTCAATAAAAGTAGGCAAAGATGATAGATTCAAATTCTATCTCTTGAGCCCACACCCCTAATTTGAAATTAATAGATATTTCCATAGGAAATTCAATGGGATTTTTAATGTTCACATATATACGAGCATAAACCCGATGCCTCCTAGATGTAGTCATGGGTTTTATCAAAATCAATTCTCCAAAGAAAGCTACTAATCCCCTAAAAAATTAATTATCCCAAAATTCTAAGTGAAGGCCAGAAAGCCTTAACCCAAACTAGATTTATATCACATTCCAAATATTTGGGATTAAAACCATGTTCCCATTTTTTAAGAGCCAAAGAGGAGTGGCCTAACATCCATGGACCACTTACAAGAACCACTAGAAAATCCTCTTCACAAATAAAGGAAAAGGGAAAAAACCCCTTCACTACAGCCACCACATCAATTTGACCTTTCTTCTTCCACCTCCTAGCAACTTAGGCACATACTCTCTCTATGTTCAGGCTAGGACAAATGAACTTTTCCACAAGTGAGCAGTCCATATTATAAGCAATTCCTTTGTCAAAAAGACTATCTAGAATAGAGATATAAAATGAACCTAAAACTTAATCCACATTGTGTGAAATAGGGGGAAAACACTTTCCTCTTAGATGAGCTCCAAAAAGATCAAACTATTTTTTGTTATGATCCACCCGATGAAGATCATTGGAAGTAGGGTTTTGGTTACTGAGACTCCCCCCAATCTATCAAGACCTATCTAGGGGGAAACTAAGTTGAGAGTCTAAGAATGTGGGGACAACATGATCTCCAAATTGCAATCTTTATCTATAGAGAGATCAAACTATTCCCCATCATCACTAATAATCCCCTCCAAACCACCACCACCACCTCCATCATTGTTGCTATTTCTTACCTTTGCTAAATTTAAATTTCCAGCACCATCTCCGCTCAAGATCTCTATTATGTGGTTGCAAAGTATGTGTAGTTAGAGGCTATTAAGTAGTATATTAGGTCTTATTTTCTTCGTAGTAGCTTCTCTATTTTGGCTACTATAGTTAGGCTAGATTTTGGTTCTTCTAAGACTTTTTTTTATCATCTCCTATGAAATATTTTCATATTAATACAAAGTATGGGCCTTGCTCTTTACCTTAAAAAATAAAAATAAAAAGATAAGGAAAACATTTTCTTATAGTAATATTTATCTTCCATGTTGAGTTTGTATTGTGATGATAATATCTTTTGGACTTAACATGTATTGAATTTTAGTGTTATCTTGAACAATTAAATTTTGTCTCTTATTATACTTTTTATAATGTATATTTTGATTCAGTCAAGGTTAGAGAATCCCTGAAGGAGATGTCCAATCCTTGCAGCTATAAATGCCACATCAGAAATACTCAAACAAGATATAGGAAACAACCATTCAAAGCATCAATATCACATATATTATTATCAAGTTGGCCTGCAAAGGTAGTTATTACATCACCATTGTCAATATACAACTACAATATGATCAGCTATGCTTTCTATCCTCAATACCAAGCTTTCAAGCCAGGCACAAATGATTATCCTTCCAAACTAGGATGACTTCTACAGACTGGACCTCAGAACCTAGCTATCATAATCTTTCAAATCCTAACGTATGTCTGCCTCCTATCCTCTGAGTCCCCTTTTATCCCTTTTATGTCCCTCAACAAGAACCACAAGACCTACTACTTAAATACAAGATCACTTGCCACAAGTTGGCTTCTATAGACCGGACCTCAGACCCCAACTATCACAAGCTTTCAAATCCTAACTTTTATCCACTGATTCCCCTTTTCCTCCTTTTATATCCCTCAACAAGAACCACAAGATCTACTACTTAAATACAAGATCATCAACCACAAGTTGGCTTATCCGATCACAATCCCCTAGATAAAGAAAATAGTTTGCAAACATATAGGTTAGGACCCAAATTCATAATAACACCTAATTAGATACATCATGTCATGAAAACATACAAGGAGGTTGGCCACATGTGTACAGACATAGAAAAAGGCACCACAAAGCTTCACATAATGTGAAACTCCATTGCAAGTTGAATCTTGCCACC
This sequence comes from Chamaecyparis obtusa, assembly GCA_027943335.1. Lineage (NCBI taxonomy): Eukaryota > Viridiplantae > Streptophyta > Pinopsida > Cupressales > Cupressaceae > Chamaecyparis > Chamaecyparis obtusa. The sequence goes on from BSBK01004733.1 coordinate 428,997, forward strand.
CAAGCTGTTAGAAGAGGAAAACTGAATAGGACCAGACCCAACCATTAAATAACTTCATCCATAAATATAAGAATGAGTTGCGAAGCTAGACATAGTGTTGAGCATCATTTTTACATGAAGACAATGACTAGGAATTTACGCGAGCAAATTCCCCTCTTGGAAGATTGACAGAATCAATCTCAAGGTTCCTTCTGGTTGGGTCTCAACTGCTTGGATAGCTGAATGGAAGACAAATATGAATATGTTAACAACAAGGCCTTTGCTAGTTCTTCTCTAAAGGGAAACTATAAAAAAAACTTTAGGAAGCCTAGATATTTCTCTTTTTTAATATGATTTTCTGATTTAGAAATGAGAGCAATGCTAATTTAATTGATCTACTAAAAATAACTCGCAAGGAGGGTTAGGAAAGATAAGGTAACAAGAGATCAAATGAAATTGCCAAAAAGAAACCTAATGTACATATGCTAGCATCACACTACCATGCGAATTAAATAACCAAGAAGATGAAGAAACCCACAAAATAGAGATTAGATCATATCATAATTTTCAGCTAAATGGACACAATCATTAGTGGAATCGAACAAACACATATGTAGAATAAGACAAAACTCATCAAATCATGAAGCCACCAAAGATGTGTGCACATGTGAGACAAGTTAATCTTTAAGCACCAAAGAATAATCTCCTCAAAAATTCATCACAACATAGCAATGTAATACCAACAAACACTGAACTAATGGATTGCAGACTTAAAACCATTAAACAACCAATTGGCTCTTTGAAATAAATGAATGAGCAACTCACACATTAATAAACTTCGCATAGATAGCAGAAAAATCACACCATGAATGAAGCACCAATTGTATGTATTGTATTAATGATCAAATCGACCCTCATTACATTGTTTTGTTACAATTTATAGAGCCATGCTTTTATTTTTGTAGCTAGGGATTTACTGCAAGTAAAACTTGAAAGTAAATCTAAACTAGAGATGCATTAAAGAAACTACCTCTAAAACTTAGTTAAACTACCCTAGCATAGAATTAAACCTCATGCATTGCAAAGCTTTGAATAAATCATGCATTAAATAACTTGAAAATGGAGCTGGAACTCATGCATGCTCTTGATAATCTTCATGTCTCCACCCTTGATCCTTGGCTATGACTTCTCCACATGGACCCAACTACAAGAGATCCCAAAATCATGCATAAACGACCCCCAAAGAGAAGCCTAGTCAACTGGAAAATCAACTCTGAGATAACTGGAGTTAACCTTCAGACGCGAGAAAAAATTGTCAAATCCCAACAGTTGGTCCAAAAAAACCAAGTCCCAAAAATGACTAAGTGTTAAGTCCTCCATCTCCTAAATTTCAGACTTTGAACTTTCAGAGGCCGAAAGTTATCTAGGGTTGAAATGCCGAAAATTAGGCTCAACAAAAATGGCTACATGTCAAAACTGCATTCTGCTATACAAAATTCTGACTGAACTTGGATTGGATTCTCACTAGCTGGGGAGCACTTCTAGATGTGCTTTCCCGAACCTATCCACAATCTCCAATATCTCTTCAAAATTGGGCACCCTGTGAAGAATTTCTTGTTGCCTATCTCAGAAGGTGATTAACTCTCTTGCAAAAGTTTGTATTTCTTCTTCCCGAGATAGCATTTTTTGAATCTCCTCCTTTTGTTAGAACATTTGTTGGAGTTCATCTTTGGTCTTCACTCCCTAGAATATATCTAGGTACTGGTTGATGATGACATTTACTGAATACATGGTTTTTTCATCATCTTCATCATATAGATCTAGGTTTAGGCCCTCAAAGAACTTATGCAACTCTTTCACAAAAAGTACACTGCTATCTTGCCTCTTACCCATTCTCTTGAGTACTTTTTCAAAGATGGTCACTGCCGCTGTGATTTCCCAGATCCACTGCTCAAAATTGTCCTGACTCTCCTCTCCTTTCCTTTATGTGTTTCTTGTTCCTATATTACATTCTACTCCCCCTCCTCCTATGTTTTCTCTTCTTTGTCAGCTATTTGTTGATCATCAGCCATCTATTTTTCATCAGCTGTCTATTCTTCATCAACTGTCTATTCTCCCTTATCCTCTTGTTTCTCCTCTTCTATTTGTGTCTCTTCCTCAGCTTGAGATTCTCCTTGATCAGTTGGATCCTTTGATCCTACGTGTTCTTGCATCTTCTCCTCACCAGCCACCTCTGTATCTTTCTCAGGCTCTTGCAAGGTTTGAGGCACTGATTCATCTTGGTCAAGAGGTTGAGTAGGGGCAACAAGGGGAGTGGGTGAAGGCATTCGAGGTGGAGGTGGAGTTGGCATGGGAAAATGAGATGGAAGAGGCTGCCGAGGCAATGGAGTGGTTTGAACTGGAGGCAAGAGTGGAGTGGTAGGTGGTGTTTGATGCAGAAATGGAGCTGGATTTGGGTGCATAGGTGGAGGTGGACACTGAAACACAGGCAAAACTAAAGGGACCTATGTAGTTGTGTCTTCCTCGAAAGTAACACCAATAGAAGAGTCATTTTATATCTTTGTGGCTTCCTTTTGCACTTTAGTTGTCTCTTCTTCAGCCTGCTCTTGGGAATTTTGTTGAACTTCCTCTCTTAGCTTGCTATTGGGAACAATAAATTGTGTAGGGAAAGAGTCAAAAGTCATCGATTGTCCTACGATTGAAGCTTCTTTCTCAGATTCCTTGAAACCGTGAAGCCCCTTGAAATCCCTGATATGAAATTCATCATCACCAAGAGCATCCAGATTTATGGGCTCCTCTTGAGTGGCCCCTCCAGTATCTTTCGAATCATCATCTATTACTCTTCTCTTCTTCATGAATCCTATAGACCTTATTCTTTTACTAAGAGGAACGTCATCCAATTCATCCTCATCCTCTTCTAGCAGGGTGTCCATTTGTGTAGGTGTCGAGCCCTTCTTTCTCTTATACACATTTCCTTTGGCTACTCCAGCTAGCTTGGGTCCTATAATCTTTAACTTGGTTTTCTTTTTTGCACTTGGAGAATCGTGGCCACTAGAAGAAGGCACATGTGGAGGAGCTATGCTCCCGGTCATTTTGGTCTTAGGCTTCTTAATGTGTTGTCGGACCATAGGCAGTTGGGCATTCATACCTCTATACCATTTCTAGCTTCAGAGGAGTAGCTTCTTTGAATTATGGCTTAAATACATTTTCTCCCTTCTTCTTATTTCCTTTGGAGGGCTATTCTAGGATTTGTTTCATGGGCACCATTTTTATGGGGAATGGATGGGTGACCCATGATTTTGTGACTTTGACAACATTTTTGGCTCTGAAATCAATGTCATCATTCTCATCCCTATCCACCTCTATGTTTAGGATAGCCCTTGTGTACACCTTATCCTAATTGTAGATGGCATCCAGAATATCCTTGAGTCAACATCCTTCACCTTTTGAGGAATTTTCAGTGACAGAGTGGTTTGAGCCAGCTCCAAACTCATCCGACAGTAGTCACAAACTCTCACCTCATAGTCATCCACATAGTTTGCCCAATGATCATCAATATGTGGCTCATGAATGTAATGCCTTCCCATTATATGGCTAAAAGTATCATTGGGATCAAAGTGGGGTCTTACCAAGTTGTAAGTTGGCAAAGGGAACTCATCCCATTAAAAAGCGAGAGAGATTTGCAGATTTTCATGTTTGGCACACAGTGGGGCCCGATAGAGATTGGGAAGTCCCCATAGTGTTTCTTCTTATGTTTTATGTGCTCATGAGCATTTGACACCTGCCTTGCTATCTATAGGAGGAAAAATCTATCCGAAGGGTACCTGGGTAGCTTCTTTGGTGCCAGGGTGCTTCCAGCCACTTGAATGTATGTGAATGTCTTGAATTGTATGTAGAATGCCCCGAGGGCCTTTACTTTTGTCGATGCTTCAGCGGACATACTTTTGGCATAATCTCCCTTAATGGAGTGTATGATAGAAAAAAAAAAAGCATCATTGACAATTCAGAAGTCTGGACTGTTATGCGTGTAGAAATCCTTCCTCACCAATTGAGGGTACAGTGTAAATGGCCAAGTGTTCTGGTCTCCCATTGTACCAATCTTTGTTAAACCCAAGTACACTACCCTTGCAGCCAGTAGATACATGACATATGATGTCATGTAGAAGTGGGGATCAGCCTTGTCTCTGATTAGCTTCTCATCTAAGTTATCACTCAGGATGGAGGCCCAGTCGAACCTTTCTTGTCTTTCCTTTATCTTCTGGATGAGCAGGATCATCCATGGTTCCAACTGGACAGACTTAGCAAACTTGTATACTATGCTAATCATTGTTATCACTGCTTGGATATCCTCTTGCATGTAGCCTCTCCTCACATCAATTCTATCTATCTTATTCTTGGGCATGGGTTGCATAAGGTACTCATTGTTTACTATGTTGTGAGCCCATTGTACGTCCTTGTTGTAAAACTCCATTCCCCTATTGATATTGAAGTTGTAGAACTTGTCAACCCCTTTGGGTAGGTGGAAGACATCCTCAATATTATCCGGTCTCAGGTCCAGAACTACTTCTCCCACACAGTTCTTCACCATTTTCGCATTAGGCACATAGTGGCTAGCTAGAGTATTAATCAAGTCCGAAGACAAGATGGAGACCAGATGAGTTGCTGCATTCACTAAGGAAAAGTGCACTAATGAGGTACAATCTTTAGACCTTCCCACTAGTTGGGTGCACTTTGTCAAGTAATCATTCTAGCTTACACTACCAATGTTAGTGTCTGTGATGTCGGAGTGTAGGTTGGTCACCTTAGAAGGTGGATGGTACCCCTTGAACTGATATTTCATGGCTGGTGATGCTATGACTTTCTCGGCCATTTCTACAAAAAAGACAAGACATGAATCAGTAACAGGAGAGAGGAAAATCTCAGAGAAACATAGAATTCTGACAAACCAAGGCTTAAAAGGGGTCTAAAAGACCTTTTTTGCCTTTCAGACATTCGGGGGTACAAGACTCCCAAAAGGTTCAAAACACTGAAACTATGAAAAAGGCTTGTTTGAAACCACTTTTGGTCTTTTGGAAAATTTGAGGTGTTAAAACTTCACAGGCTGACACCTCCAAATCACCAAAAAGATCCCCTTATGTTCATTTTGCCAATGTTTGTGCCGATTTTGACAAGTCGGAGAACCAAAATATTCAGTGTGTGACAAGGCCGAAAGGCCAAAACAGGCATTTGGGCGTCGATTGAAAACTCAGGTCCTGGTTTCGGTGATTTAGATTCTTGGATATTTCAGTGTGTGAAAACAGTGAAATGGCAAAATAGGCCGAGCACTTAGGGAATTTCCAAGGTTTGAAAGCCTTGAAAGTTTTAGACCATGAAGGTTTGAAACTAGGGTTTGGTCCATCAATCTCAAGTGAGTCCGATGATGAGTTTGACCACAAACTCACCAAGGGGATGAGAGGAGACTGCCTCATGATCCCTGAGGCCGAACCAGGCCTAATGAAACACCCTAACCCTAAGAGACATGTTGAAAAGGTCAAAAAAAAAAAACCCTAACTAAGACCAATGAAAGCAAGAAACCCCAGCCTATGAAAACCAAGAAGGAAAGAGGAAGGAAGGAAACTAACCTTGACAACAAGCAAAAAACAAAAGCAAACAAGCGAGACCAAAGAGGCAAGCAAGAAGCACAAGTGCACAACTGGTGAAAGATGCAAAATAAGAGTTTAAAACCTGGGTTATGCTTTATATAGGCAGACCGACGGGTGACATCAGCCACTGGTCGATCAGCCTTTCGACCTTTTGGGGGTATCAGACCTCTGAAAGTCTAAAACGCCAAAAGGCCAACTCTTAGGGGAGTCAAACTTCCTGACCTTTCTGTGTCTGAAAGCCCGCACTCTGCCTAGGTCTGTGAACTGCCTTAGTGCTACAACCAACTTCTCCACTTTGTGCCTCTAGCACTTTTAGACCTCTGAAAGTTTGAAAGTGTGACAAGACCAAAAAAACCAAGGAAAGCTAACTAAAAAGAAAAAAGAAAAAGGACAACAAAAAAACAACCAAAAGACAAGAAAAAAGTAGAAGGGGTGCCCCTAAAGCCAAAAGGCTAAAAAGGGGAGCGTTGTTGTGGGACCACAACAAATAGCCCCAACAAAGAAAAGGGAAACAACCCAAGTTCCCCAGAGTCATTCCGCCTTGAAACAATCCTATCTTACAGCGAGCCAAGCACAAGATCTACAGTCCAAGAAATTTTCTCATCATCATCAAGATTAAGAATCATCATAACATTTGCATCCAGTGTGTGAGCATGTGTGTTCAAATTTCCTAGGAATCCTTCGCTATAAGCCTCTGTTGATCATCAACCCATCATCACCAGATCATTTCCCACCAATCTGAAGTCAGCCAAAAGTCAATTTAACCTTGCTCTACTACTAGGCAGACATTTATAGCCCCAGTAGAGGTTGCTAAAATCACCCTTCCCCTACTATAGATGAGCTTTATTAGAAGTTTTAAAACTTCTTAGGAGGGATCTTAGACTTGATTTGTGTTAGTTTTAAAACTGATTCTTTTGAACCATCTTGCTCTTGACAACTTGCTTTTGATTTTATTCAACATCTGCTACTTTGATATTCCTTATGGCTTTTGTCAGATATTGTCTCTTTTTCTCTTTTCTCTTCTTTCCTTTTTTGAAATCGAGGTAGTGCTTATACTGTGCCACCCTAGTTTTGAGTATTTCATTGTTTATCTCGTCTTTATGCGTTCCTCCTTTTTTCTTTCTTGCTATTTTATTTTAGTCTGTATTCTAGTTGGGAGAGGGTTCTGACTTTCAACTTCCTTCACGACCATGGGCATTTCCTGAATCTGACTGGAATCCTATCATGAGAGGCTCGTGACTCAGGATCCTCCTTTTAAATGTGCGTTAGTGTTGAGGATGATTATTTCTAATGAACCCTTTTGATAAATCTGAAAAGAAAATGTCTTACTTCCAATTGCTGTATCTGGCTCACTGTAGGACAAAACCACATCAAAGAGTTTGACAAAGGGAAGCCCTTATCTCTTGTTTGGACTACCTAACATGGATCACTAATCTTGAAAAACATCCACCCCCTACAAACAAAGACCCAATGAAAAGACACAAAGGACAAGACACCAAGAAAACAAAAAAAGAAAAGACTCTAAAGTACAAGAATATACAACATTATACAAGGAGCCAGCCAAGACCCAAAATAGTGCTTCAGAAACTGGCTGTTGACTGGTAATGGGACCAATTCCCCGTCAAGAGAACTAATCCAGAAAGTATTTTCTCCCAAGATCTCTGTGATCTGGAAAGGGCCTATCCATAAACATTGAAATTTGGTGTGGCTGCCTGGTTTTTCTTTTGCTTTGTCCCACATTAGAACTAAATCAGAGATTCTAAAGGCTTTTATGGTTGCTATTTTGTCAAACCAATGCTTGATGACAACTTAGTGTTTGGCTACATGTTCCAAAGCCATGGTTCTTTTCTCCTCAAGATCTAATAAGTTCATGAGACAAATCTGCACCCGATCCTTACCCTCGACGTATTGATCCATGAATCTCAGAATTGGTATTTTTAGGTTCATTGGAAAAATGGGTTGTAGACTGTAGACCAGCTGGTAGGGAGAGGTCCCTAAAGCATTCTTGATTCTTCGTGATCCGTCCATAGGGAATATTTCAACTGAGTGTGCTAGTCTCTAGGATTGTCATCCAAAAGACATTTGATTACCATTGTTAAGTTTTTGTTGGTTGACTCAGCAACTTCGTTCCCTTGCGGGTAGTAATTGGATGAGAATTTTAGAATTACCTAGTTCTCAAAGGCCCATTGAATGAGACTTGTAGATGAAAAGTAGGGGCATTATCACATACCAAGAAGAATGGCATGCCAAACCTCATGATGATGAACTCTTCTAGGAATTTGGTTATCACCTCAGTAGTATAGTTCTTCATAACCTGTGCCTTTGTCCAACGTGTGTAGTAATTGGTTGTAGTCAAGATGTATCAGTGACCTATAAAGGATAGAGAATTGATCATCCCCACAAAATCCAGCCCCCATTGGGTGAATGGACGCACCTCGTACACTAGCTATAGGGGCATTGTCGGATGTTTCTCTTGGATGGTGTTGGTTTGGCAAACATGACAAGAGTGTACGTACTCATGAGTGTCTTTGAAAAAAGTTGGCCAGTAATAGCCAAATCTCAGTGTCTGATGGGTTGTGGCTTTTTCTGATCCGTGCCCAGTACCATACTTATCATGAAATTATGTGAGAACCTGCTCAGCTTCAGTCCTTTCCAAACAACATAGATAGAGGCCATCGTAGTTGCGCTTGTAGAGCTTCCCATTTTTCAACATGTATGAACTACTCTTATTCTTTAGTGCTCTCCTTTGGGAACCATTCAATCTATTTGGGCAACAATTTTGTAACAAATAGTAGACTATGTCTTGATACCATATGTTAGTGACTACTCCTTCGTTGGTGTACACCTGACATACCAAACCTTGTTCTATTTCTGCCATCATCCTAGTGAGACCCTGACCTCTAAATAATTTCATTGGTTGAATCTTGATGTCAAACTCCTGCAATATTGCCATCCACTTCCCTCTTCATTCTCCCATCTCATTTTTCATCAGCAAGGATTTAACCGCTGGATCTGGAACAATAGCAATGACTTTACTCCGAAGGATATAATGTTTGAATTTCTTGACAGCCTTAACCAAGGCAAAAGATTGCTTATCCAGATTTGGATATTTTAGCTCTACATTTTTGAGAGGAAAACTCATAAAAGCTATCAGCAATTCATCTTCTCCTTCTTTCTTTTGTGTGAGGATTCCTGCACATGAATGTTCTGAAGCAAAGGAATAAACCTTGAATGATAGAAGACAATCAGGGCTGACCAAAAATGGGGCAGTGGCAATGGATGTCTTAATTTCTTCAAAGGCCTCTTTAGCTAGGGTGCTCCATTCAATCTTAGCATCTTTCTTCAACATATCATTTAACGGACGCACTATCTCTACAAATCCACTGATGAATTTCCTGACAAAGTTGATTTTCCCGAAGAAAGATTTCAACTCCTTCCCGATATTTGGAGGAACCAATTTGAGAATAGCCTCAACCCTCTCTGGGTCAATTGAAATGCTTGTCTCAGATATGATGTGCCTGAGGAGCTTGCCTTGACTCACCCCAAAGACACACTTCTTAGGATTTAATGAGATTTCGTAACATTGAAACCTTTTCAGGACCTTTCTTAGATCTTCAATGTGGTCAACATGGTTCTTGGAGAAAATTGTGAGGTCATCCATATAGATGACAATGCATTTGTTGACCAAGCCTTTAAACACCTCATCCATATCCCATTGGAAAGTAGCTCCTGCATTGACCAAACCAAATGACATACGACGATAAGAAAATGTCCCCCATTTCATTATGAAGGCTATTTTCAGGCGGTCCTCTTCTTTTACCATGAATTGGTTGTACCTGGAGTAGCCATCTAGGAAAGACATCATTTTGGAACCGTTAACCACCTGCAATAGTTTTTCAAGGGATGGAAACGGGTAGTTATCCTTTTGAGAGGACCTGTTCAAGTTTCTAAAATACACACAGAGCTAAACCTCCCTGCTTTTCTTTCTCTTTGGGACAAGATTGGCTATGTTGGCAATTTGGCTGAGTTAGATATCTATATGTTGGAATTATGGCAACATATGATCTACATGAAGACCACATATGACAAAGAGCAAGTATGACAGAGCATAGAACAAAATTGTCTAAGTGTAAGCAATATTTTCCCAGTGTAACCCAGAGATAGTTTTGATTGGCAACATTGATTGAAGTAAGTTTAGTGCTTGCACATGTGAACATAGATACTATGATGCATATTGAAGACTCACCTGAGAGTGCAAGTTTGTATGACATGTATGGAAGAATTTATTGTAGTATTACCAGAGACAGAGCTAAAGCCGACAGGATAAAGAAAGAAGACAGAACAAGTAAAGAGTTAAGGGATTATTTTTTTTATCAAAATAATGTCTTAATAATATTAGGGATGACATCTTAGATGTTAACCCTTGGGTAAACATGTATTTTGTAAAGTGCTTTATGATTAGTAAAGCCAATTGTAAGAGTTATTAGTCCTAATAACTTGTATAAATGTAAGGCATATGGAATGCGAAGAAGTGTAAGGAAGTGAAATGAAATAGATGATATAGTGAACATATATTCGAAAGGAATTGATGCGAAGTTGTAAGAGACAAGCAAGAAAGTATAAGGTTATGTACCTTGCCCTATTTTGTAATAAGTAATTATTGTAAATTACATGTTTGGGTAGTGGGCTCATCTTGTAATCATTCCATTTTGTACTACCAACTCTTAGCAAGGTTGAGGCTTCTAACAAGGACTAAAGTCCCTTAATCAGGATTGAGACACTATATATATGTAACAAGCTCCTAACAGGGTCAACATCCTTAAAATGATACTTTTGATTAGTGGATCTTTGTGGGTACCATCCCCACTGGGGTTTTCCCTTGGCCAGGGTTTCCTTGAGAATAAATAATGTGTTATGAGTTCATTTGCTTTATTGCTATGCATGTTATTTAGTTTACTCTATTATGCATGTATCAAGTTAATCTATTATATCCATAATTGGGCATAGGAGAAAATTTGTAGAATACTAATTCACCCCCCCTCTCAGTATTCCCTATTTCTAACAATTGGTATCAGAGCTTAGTTACTCAGAAAACAATCATTCAGAAAAATCCTAGCAGCTTAAGTAAGATCTCTATGGATATGGATAAGCTACAGAAGAATCTTGAAGAAGCTCTTGAATAGATTGATATACTTACTGAAGAAAGAGATACTTTGAAAGGAAAATATGATGATGCAAAGAACCTCATTGAGAAGCTAAAAAAGAAGCTGGAAGAACTGAAAATAGAAAATGAATCTACAATTCAAATTGAAGATTGTGATGATAATTTGGAAAAAGAAAATGAGATCCTTAAACATGAATTAAAGATAGTGAATTTGAAGTTGAGTTTGAAAGATGGAAATAGCAAGAATGAAGCAAATTTGAAATCTGAAAATGAAAAATTAAAATCTGAGAAAGAAGATTTGAAATCTAAACTTTGTAAAGTAACATCTGAACTTGAGAAAACCAAATTGCAGTATGTTGAACTTGGAAAGTACAATACAATTGTGAAAGGTGAATTGATTCAGTCTAAGAAACAACTTGAGAAACTATATTCTACTAGTAAGAAGATTGATGAACAAATGTCTTATCAAAATCCATTCTATGATAAAACTGGTCTTGGATTTAACTCATTCAAGGTAAGTGAAGAAAGTAAGGAACCAGATCTAAAAGTTTCTGAGAACATAGAAGAAAAGAAATCTGATGAAGCTAACAAATCTGAGGATATGCCTAAAGAAGAAGAACCACCCAAACAAGAAGAATCACCTAAAGGTATGCATAGAGAATTTAAAGGTAGATGTTTTGCATGTAATACTTTTGGTCATATGAAGAAAGATTGTACAGGTAAGCAATTTAAACCTCTTAATGGTTATTGTTATAATTGTCATGGTTTTGGAATATAGAGCTATTGAATGTAGGAAACCTAAGTTTAATGAGAATAATAATAGTAGTAGAATGTTTAGAGATACTAACCATGAAGATAAGAAACCTACTGAAGATATGAATAGAAGAAATGTAGTGGTATGTTTTAGATGCAACAAGGTTGGACACATTGCCAGGAATTGCAGATCGCAAATCAACCAGACTGGACCGAGATATGGAAACAATAGAGTAGTTTGTCAGATATGCAACAAATTTGGTCATACAACAAGGTTTTTTAGAATGAAAAATATGAGAAACCCTAATCCTAGAAGTCATGCAAGGAGAAATGAGAATGATAGCAACAATCAAGGAGCTTGTTGTAGTAATTCAGAAGAAGTGAAGTTTATTAAAGCCACAAATCAAGGAGACACATTTAGCACTGAAGGTAATCAGAAAGGTGAAGTATCTAATGGTAAGAGTGAATCTCTTCCTAACCCATCTCAAAGTACTTAATTCATGAAGAATGAAGTAGAATAGGAACTTAGGATAGTGTAGAAGCTAGTGTAGGATGAATTGAGTCTTGTGCAGTTAATGCAAGGTATAATATGATGTAATGATGTTATGGTTAAGAGCGCATGAGCTAATATGAAGTTATGTGAGATTGCAAGAAGTTTTAAGTTTTGCAGGTAAGTAGGAACAACTTTTTGGAAAGAAGCGGCAAAAGAATTGAATGCGATGTCAGAATCTTGTGAGATCAAAAGGTTAAAAGCTTATGATTGGTATTGTTTGATCATCAAAGTGAATGCAAGTGTTAAGGAGATCAAAAGTAGTAGTGATTGAAAGTAGTTTGCAAAGATTTGGTGAAGGAATTTCATGCTAGATCTACACAAAGCCCTAAATCATAGAATTAAGTTATTTCACTAAGCAAATCTATCAGTCAATTAGAGAATTTGCAGAAGATATGGATGTCTCATTAGTTCATAGTATAAGAGATAGAATCAGACCTAAGATTAAAAGGGAACTAGTAGAACCTTTGGAAGAAGACCCTAAATTAGCATTATCATTCGTACCAGACGAAGTCTTACATTTAGAGAATGTTAGAGGCTATCTAGGATGTAAACTTGAAACCCTTAGTGATAGTGATTTTACTAAGGAGTGTGAGAAGCTATACAACCAAGATATGTCTTTGAAAGTAGGGTTTGAACATTTGAAGGATAACGAAATCATAAAGTATTCACTACAATATGAATTTGATGATGAAGAATGCACTAAGATAATTCTGAGCAGAATACATAATGGAAAGTTTTGGTTAGATGACAAAGTGATAGACATTACAGCTGACCTAATTTATGAAGTAACTAGTTTATCTAAATCTAGAGTCATACCGTTCAATGAAAAGAATGTGAAGAAAACTGTATTGGACAATACTAAATCATCTTACAATGGCAGAGGTATAGTGATTGGCAAGATACAATAGGATGATGTTAGTTATTTATGCAAGATCCTAACTACTAAATTTTGTGCTAATTCAAGAGAAGATTACATGGCAGCTGGAATGATTCATGCAGCCTATTTGATGTGTGTTGATAAAATTCAAGTGGATATATGTGAGATTTTGAGAATTCAATTATTTGAGAATCTTGATAAGATTAAGAAGACTAAGAATTCACAATTTAGGTTCTCAACATTGATTACATATATGTTTTTCCATTTGATAAGAAGATTTCCATTTACAATTGGAGATGACTGGAAGACAACAAAACCACCATGGACAGAATTAAGAAGGTATATCTAAGACACCTAGTAGACAAAGTTGATAAGAGTACAACTTTGGTGATTAAGACATTTCAGAACCTGATGAAGAATAGATCAAGAATCCCTCAGTCAATAGTTGAAAAATATAAGGATGAGATATGATTTATGGTTGAAACTGACTTTACATTCATTGAAGCAGTTGAACCTAGAGTAGAGTTCATAGACCCTCTTGGCTATGAAATTTCTAAAGTTGAAGCAGAAGAATATGTGAATAGATTGCTTAAGAGCAATTTGGATGTACATAGCAAAAAATTTGGGACTTATGAGGAGAACTTCAACTCCGCAAAGTCTATTCAGGTAGAAAAATAGTCAAAGAAGAGAGTAGAAAGTACAATTAAGAAAATTTTGAAGGACATAGGGATGACATAACAAGAATTTATGATTGTAAAGTAGACATCAACATCACTTAGAGACATTGGACAAAAGGAAGTTTTTTCTATTCCATCCCTATCATCAATTGCAGATCAATCATTAGACATTCAAAATGTGGTGAAAGTGGAGAAAGTTGAGAAGGAACAAGAAATTAGGAAGTCTAAAAGATCATCCTCAACTCCATCGGGTAAAAAAATAAAAGAAATGGCCAGTAGACCAGGTAAAAGGCAGAAAGTAGTAGTAGCCCTAGTACAAAGGAAAATTGTTGAAATCAAAGATGATGAAGATACTATTGGTGTAAAAGGGCTTTATTAAAAGGGATGATCAAATTATTATTAAAAGGGCTTTAAAGCCCACCACATGGTTGGCGGTCTTCAATTAGCGCATGGTCTTCCTCAGCCCGCAACATACATTTTCGGTGGACTGCATCACAATCCGGCAGTTTGCAAATCCTACCACCAGTCGCGATTCCACCATGGCCCCTCCGCCAACGGTGACACCAAACACCGCCCCTCCTCCACGGCTCCCCAAACACTCCAGCGCTCCTCCCATGCTCCTCTTGCAGACCACCAGCTCTCCTCTCGCAGATCCGTCGCTCCCTCCGCAGCTGCCTCACTGCCCGAAGTGGCTTGTTCCAATGCGGTGCCTCCACCTTCACTGTACCTCCACCACGTGCACCTCCACTGAGAATCACCACCACGTGGCGTGCCCAGATCCAGCCACATGACAGACAATAGATCACCCCGTCAGACACCTTGGCTGCCAGTCAGTGCCTACGTCTTCCAACCATAAGGTGACAGGTGGCAGAAGGCCACGTCACATTCTACTGATGTCATATGCCCAGTCACTAAGACACATCAGCAACTGTATAGTACATTCTACCAACTCAATTGCCACGTAAGCAAGGACCACTTTTTTCTGCTGACATCATCATTTGATTAGCTTAAATTTGACGGTTGTCTAGCTGTCGCAATAGAGAAAAATTGGGTCTTTTTGATGGTCGTATGACCATCAAATTTAACCCCATGAATTGATGATGTCATCAAAGTTTGAGATTATTTTGCCTTCACCATTTGCATTTTGGTTTTTGTAGTCCAACTTCAGAGGGGCATAACTTGGTCATCCAGGCTCCAAATCGGATGCAATTTTTTTTGAAATTGGGTAGAATTTCCTAAACTTTCCAATGGTGGTGTTGATTTTGCATTTTGGTGGCCTGATTTATCAGAAATTGCAGATTTTTTTGACTATTCCTGTTTGTTCTTGATTTTTGCAACTTCCAGGGCTTCGTTTGGGCACATACGATAACATTTTGAGGTGAATTTTTTTTTGAAAGTGCATGATTTTTCATCTACTTTCTAGATTTGCAATCAGATTTGAGTGATTTTGGGTAGATATATCACTTTCAGAAATAGGATATTTTGGGGCTATAATTACACTTAGTTAATCCTTGGATTTCAATTTTCTAATTTGCATCAGTCATTTGAAGGAGTTATCAGTAGTTATCAGTCATTATTTGGTGTTAATATGGATAATTCAAAGGTTAAAATCCTCACTCCATATAACTACCATGAATGGAAAGTTTCATTAATTGATCATTTGTTGAGTCTTGGATTGCTTAGAATGACTCTTGGGCAGGATCAAGAACCTCAAACAGGTGTTGTAGAAAGGAGAAAATGGTTTGATAGAAGGGATAAAGCACTTGGCTCTCTTAGATCATCCATCTCTCACAACTTGCACTTTCATATTGCATCTTGCATACATCCTCATGATGCTTGGATCACATTGGAAGGACTCTTTGGTAAACCTGATAGAATGAGAAAAATTTAGATTAGAGAATGATCTCATAGGTCTTAATCCTAGTGATTTTGACAATATTCAAGATTTTTTCTCTAAGTTCAATACTATTAGATTGGAGCTTTCTTCATGTGGCATTGTTAAAGGGGATGAACAATTGATCTTTTCTATTCTTTCCAAGCTTGGTCCTGATTATTCTATCTTTGTTTCTACTTTCTATGCTACTATGGATGCTCTTGTTAGTGCATACAAATTGCCCTCTCTTGATGAATTTGCAGCGCATCTCACAAGGGAACAAGCAAAGTTGGCACACATGGGTCAGTTGAAGCCTTCCACACATCAAGAATTGATTGCAAGTGAGTCTACTTCAAAGGCTTCTAATGGAAAAGGAAAGAAACACAATAAGGATCCTAAGCCTCATGACAAAGGTAATGAATCTTCTTCACCAAAAAGTACTGAATCCAAGTCCTCTTCAAGAGAGGAATCATCTAGAAGAAAGAGAGATAAATGTGCATATTGTCAAAAGTTAGGACATGACGAGCATAAGTGTTTTCAAAAGAAGATTGATGAGCTAACTCACATTATTCAGAAACACAATATTAAGTTGCCCTCATCAGTGTTTGCTCCTTCTTCTACACATTTGACAGCTTCTACATCTACATCATCATCCAAAGATAAAGGTAAAGGACAAGCACTCATGGCTTCCACACATCCTGAGCAAGGTAATTGGCTTCTTGATTCAAGTGCATCACATCATATGGCATCTTCTATGGATATGTTTTCTTCTTTTGAACCTTGTAATTCTCCTAATATTTTTATGGGTAACAACACATTCATGAGAGTTTGTGGAAAAGGTTCTATTCCTATGGGAGAGGGGACATTTAATGATGTTCTTTGTGTACCATCCTTGACCACTAATCTTCTTTCTATTTACCAAATCACACATGGGGCACAAGGTAAAATTGTTGAGTTCACTCTTGATTATGTCTACGTTAGGGACATGGAGACTAGAGATGTCATAGCTATGGGAGTTATTGATCATTCATCCTGCTTGTATTCTTTTTCCACTTTTGTTGATAATGATGATGATATACATGATGTACCCATCCCTTTGCCAAGGGATAATTATGAGGAGAACTTTGGGCACTTGAATCATTTTGTTGTTGAGACAAGTGTTGATCTTCCTACTCCTCCACCTCCTGCTTCTTCAGACATGGGCTCTACTATTCAGTAGGATGATCATATTGTTTTAGATCTTGTAGAGTGTGATGACTACTTGGAGGCTTCTTCATCATTTGATGTATCTATTTCTTCCTAAGGGGAGACATGTTTCTTGTAAGCATTGGTTGTTCTATTGTTTTCAGGTACTCTTCATCAACATGGGAGCTTCTACATTATGGAGGGGATATCATGTCTCCAACTATCCTTCTTATGGGGGGAATACTTCTTTGTATATACATGATGTATGTAGTTCTTGGGGGGTCTTGAGCACTCCATCCATGCATCTTGTTTTCTTCTCTCTTTTTGGGGGAGGGTTTTTCCCATGAGGTTTTCCCTCTTTCTCTGCTTTATGAGAGTTATGCATTTCATGCATCTTGTACATGGGTACCTAACATGGCCTAGTAACCAGGACCCATCTTGCATTGTGAGTTTAAGTGCATTCCCCTAAGTTGCACTTAAGGGGGGATGTTGGTGTAATTAATTATTCCTAATTACACTTTACTTAATCTTACTTAGGTTAATGCATTGCATAGTAGCTTGTGATTGAGACACCTAGGAGTGTGCTCATCTAATAAGCACATGGTGTAGGAGAAATTCCATTTTTGGTGTGATAGTTGTCTTCACATACCTCGTTGTGTGTGAGATCCACCTTTCATGCTCTTATCACATTATCATCCTAATCCAATGCACATACTTTATTGCATATTAGAGGATGATCCACATTTGGTGGACATGTGATTACACTTAGCATAGGTGATAGCTTATCAACTCCTTATCATTCTCTCATATCACCTTTCCTATATAAGGAAACCTATTATGTAATCATTTCACTCATTGAGCATTCATCAATTCATTGAGGATCATTAATTCATTGGATCTATTCAATCCATCCTTGCATTCATATTTTCTCTCTCTTGTGCTTTTCTTCAACCTCTTGATCTTGGTTCAATATTTGCTATTTGCAAATTCTTACAGATACTCAAGTGAAAAAGAAGTCATGGAAACCAAGGATTGAGAAGGTAAATGAACAAATTATTAATGATGGATATTTTTCAAAGATGAACAAGTATTATGAGCTTTATAACTTTTCAGAGAGATTAAACTTAGAGAATTCAGTTGTGAGACATATGATCCTTGCAGACAAGAAATTTGATACAATCCAAGGAAAGATACCTGATGATCTATTTGAGAAGCTAGTTAACAGGAAAAAGAGAGCAACTGAAGAAGATAAAAAAAATAGAGAAAATTTTGTGAGGAAACTATGTGATGTCATAGATGAAGATCATTTTAAAGAAATTACAAAAGAACTTGGTACTCATCTGAGAACAAAAAGAACTATTCAGATAATGGGAGGTAACTATGAAGAGATAAACAAAGAAACTAAGAAAGAAATAGTAAAGGTAATGACATCAAGTGTTGCAGTAGAACAAGCTAAGTAAGTTGAGCATCAAAAGAGTCCCTCTCCACCATCAATTAACATTGAAGATGAATCAATGCATGTGGAAGGAACTAAGATCACATTGGACAGTGATGATAATCCTTTTAGCAACCTTGAGAACATTGTTGACAATTTGGCTCTAGAAGAATAGGATAGATCAATTGAAGAAGGAAAGAAAGAAACAAGGAAAGAAGAAGAAAAGAAAACAAAAAATCAAGCAAGTACAAAGATTCAAGGATAGAAAGAAGCACCTAGCAAAGAGGAAATCAGTCCTACAATTGAGATTGCAGCAAAGAAACCACACATTGAATCAATTTTTGAAAGCTTTGGGAAAGAAGTTGATGATGATGATCAAATGGATTGATCACATCCCTAAACAAGATAATTGGAAAGAACAAGAAGGTAAAAAGCCTTGAAGGATCATTGCTAGAAATAACAGAGAAGTTACAGAGTGTTGTGACTAACCAGATAGAAGAGGAAAATCCACTGGAAAGAGCTAGAGAAGTTATGAAAGCATTTAATAATGAGTTCACTAACTTATTAGATATAGCTATAGTGAAGGGTTAGGCAGCCTATGAGGCCAAAATATTTCATGATATAAGTTAGAATATCAGAAATGATGTTAAAAATATAGATGTATGTATAAAAGATCTTAGAAGGAATTTGGATAGGGGTAAAACTTTGTACATTCAGTGTACAAAATCTGAAAATCATGTTTCAGAAGTGGTTGAGAAGATTAAGGCTAAAGAGGTAGAAATTCAGTTAGAGGTAAATCTTTTAGCTAGCCTTAATATGAAATTTTTTGCTATTGAGAAAAGAATCAGCAAAATGTATAATGAAATAAGGATTCTTAATGATGAAAAAGACAAGAAATTGAGAAAATTTTCTCTTCTTAGAGAGCACATTTCAATAAACATTGGCATAGTTGAAGGACAATTGGAAGAATGTCTTTCATCCAAGACATCCTATGAGAAGTTCAACTTTGCAAACCTTCATGCATGTGAGATCTCATCTTATGGTCTATGTGCACTCCTCAGTGTTTCAGACATAGTAAAGAAGGCATGGGAGAAGGAAATAGAGAACATTAAAGTGAACTTTGAAGATTGTATTGCAAGCCTACTAGCTCTACAATTTTGAATCAAGGTAAACATTTTTTTTTGAGATCACAGTTTTTGACACCTTTTTGTCATTGTTGTCAAAGGGGGAGTGATATGATAGCAGAAAATTGATATATATGTTAAGGGAGTATATTCCTAGGGGGATTATAGAATATAGATAAGATATATGGAGTTATAAGGACAACGAAGATATATTTTTTGTTATGGCCACAATTTTGAGTTTTGAAGTTTTGAGACTTAGCCAATTTTCTCATATGTTGCCATCAATGACAAAGGGGGATATTGTTGGAAATTTGGCTGAGTTAGATATCTAGATGTTTTCATTATGGAAACATATGATCTACATGAAGACCACATATGAATGAGAGCAAGTATGACAAATCGTAGAGAAAAATTGTCTAAGTGTAAGCAGTATTTTCCCAGTGTAACCCAGAGATAGTTTTGATTGGCAACGTTGATTGAAGTAAGTTCAATACTTGCACACTTGAACATAGATACTATGATGCATATTGAAGAGTCACCTGAGAGCGCAAGTCTATACAACATGTACAAAAGAAGTTATTGCAGTATTACCAGAGACAGAGCTGAAGCTGACATGATAAAGAAAGAACACAGAACAAGTAAAGAGTTAAGGGATTATTTTGTTTATCAAAATAATGTCTTAATAATATTAGGGATGACATCCTAGATGTTAACCCTTGGGTAAAAATGTATTTTGTAAAGTGCTTTATGATTAGTAAAGTTGATTGTAAGAGTTATTAGTCCTAATAACTTGTATAAATGTAAGGCATATGGAATGCGAAGAAGTGTAATGAAGTGAAATGAAATAGATGATATGGTGAGCATATATGTGAAAGGTATTGATGCAAAGTTTTAAGAAACAAGCAAGCAAGTATAAGGCTATGTACCTTGCCCTATTTTGTAATCAATCATTATTGTAAATTATATGTTTGGGTAGTGGGCTCATCTTGTAATCATTCCATTTTGTACTACCAACTCTTAGCAGGGTTGAGGCTTCTAACAAGGCCTAAAGTCCCTTAATTAGGATTGAGACACTATATATATGTAATAGGCTCCTAACAAGGTCAACATCCTTAACATGCTACTTTTGATTAGTGGATCTTTGGGGGTACCATCCCCACCGGGGTTTTCCCTTGGCCAAGGTTTCCTCTGTATGCACCCTAAAATGGTCGCCTAGACTTTGGGCCCCACTTCTCAATTTATCAAATCCCTGAATCAATATTTTCAAAAATTAACATCTTATCAATTATATCAATTTCCTTGATCAAATCCTATTTTATCATTTTTGATTATTTTCCTTGGGCTAACCATTTTATCCTAAGCCTTTATTTAATTAAAAGGAATATTTCCTCCCCTTTTAATAATAAAAAGCCCTCACTTTTCTTCTTATCCTATGTTGCACAAATAAAGCATTATTCTTATTTTATAAAAAGAGAAAAAGTACTTTTTGTCTCATATGGACACTAAAGTCAACTCCTATTTTCCTATTGGAGGATATTTGTGCACAAGGATCAAGCTTCCATTTTTCTCCACCGTTGATTAAGTCTTTTGCCTCTTAATCTCAATGGTCCATTTTCATCTCATTTCTTATAAAAGGAGAGCTCTCTTCTTCATTTTCATATCTTAGGTTTTTATGCTAATGTTATGCTGTAGGTTTTCTAGGTCATTTGAAGCTCTTTGAAGACATTCTTGCATTCAAGATTTGAAGACATTGTTGTTGCATTTCATTTAGCTTGTTTTCTTACATCATAGTTGCATAATCATGGCATTTTTAGTATAGATTTCCTTTATGCAATAGATTAATCTCACATAGCTTAATAGGAGGATTTGTAACACTTGTATTTTCCTTTCATAGCATAGCTTGCATCTTTCATTCTCATAGATTAGTTTGCATTGCATTGCATCCATATTGATTTCATTAGAGATATT
Source organism: Chamaecyparis obtusa (assembly GCA_027943335.1). Classification (NCBI taxonomy): domain Eukaryota; kingdom Viridiplantae; phylum Streptophyta; class Pinopsida; order Cupressales; family Cupressaceae; genus Chamaecyparis; species Chamaecyparis obtusa. The sequence continues at coordinate 450,227 of BSBK01004733.1, forward strand.
GGCATTGTTTCCCTTGTCTTTGATTTGGAATCTCTCATTGTGTGGTTGACTAGCAAGGTCATGAGTTTATAGCTCTAGCTGAGAGCAATTTTACAAAACTTGCAACTCCATGCATAGAGAGCTATGGATCGATTTGTGAGGGCTCATTGTTGAGTTTTCTTGCATGTAAGGATTCATAGAAGTGTGGTCACATTTTCACCATACATCCTCAAGAACAAATAATGTGTTATGAGTTCATTTTCTTTATTGCTATGCATGTTATTTAGTTTACTTTGTTATGCATGTATCAATTTAATCTGTTATATCCATAATTGGGCAAAGGAGAAATTTTTTACAATACTAATTCACCCCCCCTCTCAGTATTCCCTATTTCTAATAGGCTACCCAAGTTGAATGCCAGATAGGGAAAATGATCTTGGCATTGAGCAACTTTTGCACCTCCTTCTGGATCACTGGTTTGATCATAGGATTCACCGGCCTTTGGCTTTGGCGAAAGGGTTTAGCATCTAGATTCAAGGGGATGTTGTGGATGATAACGCTAGGATCGTAGGTCTTCAAATCTTCATAGCTCCATGCTATGGCATCTTTGTACTCAGTGAGTAGCTCAATCATCTACTTCTTTTCTTCAGGTGTACCCACTTTACCAATACAAACTTCCCTGGGTTCAAGTTGTGTACCCAAGTTGTAAAGCTCGCAATCATCACTACCTACTACTAGTGTTTTTCCTCTTTCTCGAGCATGTTCATCTTTATCAAAAATCCTCTCTAGAGCTACCATACCTTTCAGAATGGAGTTGGTCTTGAAGTTCAAGATCCCTAAGTCATCTGACTCTTCTGTTTCATCTTCTTCTTCATCAATGCTCTACTTGTCAAAGATTCCAACATTCATGATAAATTCCAATATCTGTTGATCATCTTGAAATACTTGGAAGTTTTTGATGTTTTCAGGGACAACTGGTATGACCACTAGGTCCAAGGAGAATTTTTTTAATTTGGACTTCTCTAGCGGTTGTAAAGAGCTTGCAGACATTGCCAAAGCATCAGCAACATTATTCTTTCTTCTTGGGATGCTTCAGATGTTAAAAGCTTCAAAATATTTGATTAGATCCCAGACATGATTGCGGTATGAGACCAATCACTTGTCAGCGTAGGAATACTAATTCTTGATCTGTCAGACTATCAATTGTGAGTCACCTTCCACAACTAATGCTTTCACTTTCTTCTCATGTGCTAGGAGAAGACCCTGAACTAGGGCCTCATACTCGACAACATTATTGGTGTAGTAGAATTGTAGTTGGTAGGCATCATAATATGAACCCCCATGAGGGTTGAACAATTCAATCCCAGCTCCTGCTCCCTATTTGCACTTGGAGCCATCGAACCTAAGTTTCCAGATAGGGTGATTCTTGTTGGAAGATGGTTTAACTCGGGCTTCTGAAGTCACCTTTGGTAGATGTGCATTACCCTGGGATTCAACAGGGACTTTAGGTGGTGATAGTCCTTTTGTACTTAGGGCCTCCAAATTCTCTTCATCTGAGTATTCTCATTTGGAAAGGGGAACCCATTTCATTTTTTTGTTTTGCCTTGGCATCGCACCAAACTTCGTGACATGGGGGTAGACAACCATTATTAGAAGAGCTCCATTCCTCTTGTATAAAATGTTCAGTTATGGGAACCTGGGGTTCTTCACAAAGGGGAGACCCATCCTCACTTGAATGTGTCATTGTATCCTTTATAAGCCTGGATGCACCATACATCTAACTTATTACTTGGGCTACTGCCTCTTGGAAGTCCTGACATGTAAACTCTGAATGGTTTGTTTGATGGAGATGACAATACCCTAGTAACATCAGTATGTTTGGGTCAACGTCTTGGCCTAGATGTCTCATATTTTTCATCATACTGCCTATGAATTCTATGAGGATCTCCTTAGGAACCTGGGTACGTACTAACCCTTGCACGGGGCTATCGTCCGAGCTCTCTTCTTCTTTGAGATGGAATGTGAATGCTTTGTCGAAGTGATACACTCCCAAATCAGCTTGTGAGAACAAGACTTCATTTGGAGCATTGTACTCCATTATCATTTGTTTTAGCTTAGGCTCTGCATCAATATTGATCTGGTTATTGAGCCCTTTCCATGGCAACCAAAGTTGGGTAAAGTCAGTGGAGAACCATCCTCTCAAAGATCGGATCCATTCTCTACTAAGCACCATGCCATATGTTTCCGGGATGTCCACCACATGGATGTCAATTCAATCTTAGATCTTGGGGTCAGCCGTCAGCTGTATGCATGTATCCTTCAAGACTCCAATGACTTTGACCTTTGTTTTTTCAAGTTGGATCACCACTCTATTAGTCGATTAGGGGCTCATCCCCAGCTTTTGGCATATGGACAATGGCATCACATTGCATGAAGCCCTTGATTCAATCAAGCATTTATATAGGTTCTTCCCAAAGATCTTGATACTAAGTAAGAATGGGGGTACTTCTACCCTATCTTTGAACATAGTCAGCATCGCCTCTATCGCAATCATGTTAGATGTACCTCTAGTGTTATTGCTAGACGAGGCCGATTTGGAATGATCTAGTGACTTCAGGAGAGCTTCTCTTTGAGTGGGACAACTTTGCAACATGTCATACATTGACATATTCATCCTAACTTTCTTCAATTTCTCTATTGTGCCGTATTTTTCATTGGCACAGACTGGATTTTTTAACATAGTAGGTTGGTGTTGTGTTGCCTAAATGACAATGCCACCGGGTCCTCTTGGGGGCATAGGATTATTGCTGGCATTTGGATCAGGTGGAGTGGGCTGCATTCCTGGGGGAATTCCATCAGTTAGAGGTTCCCTTCTACTTCTCAGGTTATAAGTGTTTTTGTTATTGTTCTAAAAAGTGTGGACCTCGGAGTACTCCGACTAACTTTCTTGATTGAAAGGGAAGACAAAATATTCTTCCGTGGTGTTTTTGATAGGAGTCCCACTTGTACTTGGATCATATGAGTCAAAAACCATGGCACTAAAGTGAGTCTGGGAACTTTCAGATTCCTAGGCTTGTTGGTTGTCTGACTCACCTCTATATTCATACTCTGGTTGATGCATGCTGGGACCTTGGGTAAAGTTAACCTCTGACGAGTTGAAGAAGTTGGCATTGTTTGAGGGTATGCTACCATTATTTGGATGTGTGTTCCATGTTCTATTTATTCATTGTTGTCCAAACTGTTTATCTTGAGAACTATTCCCATAACCTCCGCCATTGTTGTTGTTGTTGTAATTGCCATAATTATGATTCTGATTTTGGGAGTAGGTATTTGGGGTAGTCATCTGGTGTTGGTAATTCCCCTAGGTTTGAGGTGGGTTGAGCTTCATCCGAGTAATCTCTCCAGTTAACTAGGACAATGTCTTCTTCATGGCATCTAATTCATTCACTAGAGCATGGTCTGGCTCATTTTGGATAGCATCCTTTTGTTCACACAAGGAAACCTTATGTGTATCATAAACTGGGTATGTGATGGCAAGTGGTGGGGCAGCAACATATGGAGCAGGCACTAGGTTGAGCCTTGGTGCATTTTGCACCATAACTTGATTATTTGTTGCGAACGGACCAGTCATACCAGCTCTCCCTAATGTTGGTAGAATACCATAATTTCCTCTGGCTTGCGGGTCCATTTGTTGGGTAAACATGATAACCTCATCACATACCTTTTCCAGAGTGTCTATGTCCCATGGGGGTAGCCTTTTCAAAAATATGGACATTAATGGATCTAAGGCTCGTAGGTACACTTGTATGGCAACCCCAACTTGTATGGTATATGGAGCCTTGAGTTTCTAGTACATCTTATGGAAATGATGATTGAACATAGCAATTGAATCATTGAGGTCCTTTCTCACCGAGATGAATTGGTGATGAAGTGTTGCTGGATCCACATACAACTTGAATTGATTAAGGAATTTTGATTAAAATTCTACCCATGTAGTGATGGATGCTCGCGGCAAGTTGAGATACCAATTATATGCAAATTTCCATAGTGTGTAGGGGAAAAGGTGACACACGATGTCTTGATAAGCAATCTCCTTATGATTGAACAATTCCTTGAATGCGCAAACGTGTTCTTCCACTGTCCTAGATTCTCCATAGATGAAAAGTGGGCAAAATTTCTCAGGATTCTTGGGTAGCTGATGAAGTTGTCCTTGTATGTTCAATGGAGAGCTTTGAGCATTTACAAAAAATGCCATTGGACCTAGTGGTGGAGGAGAAGCAGGTGGGGCAGCAATGGTTGGAAATGGAGGAGGATTAGGATGATTTGAAGTATCCTCTCCATTCTTTGTTCTCTTTCTGTGAGGTCTGTGAAACTCTGTAAGTTCAAGGAACTCCCCTTTGTGTGGTGAAGATCTAAGGACTCAAAGAAACCTTTCGGGAGAGAACAATCCAATATTCTGGGGTGTCCCTTTTGAGGGCCCTCCTTCTAGTGCCACTTCTATTGAGCATCATTTTTACATGAAGATAATGACTAGGAATTTATGCGAGAAAATTCCCCTCTTGGAAGATTGATGGAATCAATCTCAAGGTTCCTTCTGGCTGGGTCTCAACCACTTGGATAGCTCAACGGACAACAAATATGGATCTGTTAACAACGAGGCCTTTGTTGGATCTTCTTTCAAGGGAAACTATAAAAAAAACTTTAGGAAGCCTAGATATTTCTCTTTTCTGATACAATTTTCTAATTTTGAAATGAAAGAAATGCTAATTCAATTGATCTACTGAAAATAACTCACAAGGAGGGTCAAGAAAGATAAGGTAACAAGAGATCAAATGAAATTGCCAAAAAGAAACCTAATGGACATATGCTAGTATCACACCACCATGCGAATTAAATAACCAAGAAGATGAAGAAACCCACAAAATAGAGATCAGATCATATCAAAATCTTCAGCTAAATGGATGCAATCATCAGTGGAATCGAACAAATGCAGACGTAGAATAAGCCAAAACTCATCAGATCACGAAGCCACCATAGATGTGCGCACACGTGAGACAAGTTAATCTTCAAGTACAAAGAATAATCTCCTCAAAAATTTGTCACAACACAGCAATGCAATACCAGAAAACATCAAACTAATGGATCACAGACTTAAAACCATTAAACAACCAATTGGTTCTTTGAAATAAATGAATGAGGAACTCACACATTCATAAACTTCACATAAATAGTAGAAAAATCACACCATGAATGAAGCACCAATTGTATGTATTGTATTAATGATCAAATCGACCCTCATTACATTGTTTTGTTACAGTTTATAGAGCCATGCTCTTATTTTTGTAGCTAGGGTTTTGCTGCAACTAAAACTTGAAAGTAAATCTAAACTAGAGATGCATTAATGAAACTACCTCTAAAACTTAGTTAAACTACCCTAGCATAGAATTAAACCTAATGCATTACAAAGCTTTGAATAAATCATGCATTAAATAACTTGAAAATAGAGTTGGAACTCATGCATGCTCTTGATAATCTTCATGTCTCCACCCTTGATCCTTGGCTACGACTTCTCCACGTGGACCCAACTGGAAGAGATCACAAAATCATGCATAAACGACCCCCAAAAAGAAGCCTAGTCAATTGAAAAATCAACTCTGAGATAACTAGAGTTAAACTTCAGACATGAGAAAAAATTGTCAAATCCCCATAGTTGGTTCGAAAAAACCAAGTCCCAAAAATGACTAAGTGTTAAGTCCTCCATCTCCAAAATTTCAGACTTCAGACTTTTGGAGGCCAAAATTTCTCTAGGGCTGAAATGCCAAAAATCAGGCTCGACAAAAATGGCTAAGTGTCAAAATTGCATTCTGCTACACAAAATTCTGACTAAACTTGGACCAGATGCATCCTGATAGGGGAGCACTTCTGGATGTGCTTTCTTGAACCTATCCACAATCTCTAGTACCTCTTCAAAATTGGGCATCTTGACCCCTTGAAGAATTTCTTATTTCCTATCTCAGAAGGTGATTAACTCTCTGGCTACAAAAGTCTGTATTTCTTCTTCTCGAGATAGCATTTTATGAATCTCCTCCTTCTGATAGAACATTTTTTGGAGATCGTCTTTGGTCTTCACTCCTTGAAATATATCTAGGTACTGGTTGATGATGACATTTACTGAATACATGTTTTTTTCATCATCTTTTTCAAATAGATCCAGGTCTAAGCCCTCAAAGAACTTATGCAACTCTTTCACAAAAAGTACACTACTATCTTGCCTCTTACCCATTCTCTCGAGTACCTTTTCAAAGATGGTCACTGCTGCTGTGATTTCCTAGATCCACTGCTCAAAATTTTCCAATGCTGAGCCTTCATACATTTTTACCAAAACTTGGAAGTGCTGCTTCCTTATTATTGTTAACTGATCAAGCACCTTTTTCCAATTTAGGATTGTCTCCTCCAAACCATTTTCTTCGCTCTTGATCTCTACTAGGGAGGTTATTGCTACAATAATACTTCTAAGAGGCCTCAGAATATTCTTTAGGGATAGCTTAGCAAATTGCTCAAAATCATCCTTCGAATTAGCAAAAGCCTGTACAAAAGAATGTGGAACATTTGTATTGATTTCTCCCCTCTTCTCCAAAATTGCATGTAATGAGGCCTCGGGGTTATTAGGGTCAATGGGACCCACTGTCTTCAAAATGAACCTCTTCATGGCTTTGTTTTGTTCTACCAAATCCTTTATTCTTTCTTCATCCTTGTCCATGAATCCAAGGGCATGTTTTAAATTGAGAGTAGCCAAAGTTTTGCTTCCCTCTTTGGTTGGCTCTCCTAGGTCTACCTCCTCCAACACATAGTCATTTGGAGTGATTTCACTTGTACTAACATTCATCATGGGAACAATGACCTATGCCTTCTGTATGCACTCCAAAATGGTCGCCTAGACTTTGGGCCCCATTTATTCAATTTATCAATCCTGAATCAGTTTTATCAATAATCAATATTTTCAACAATATCAATCTCTTGATCAAGTCTTAATTTCGATCATATATTGGATTTTTATCCTTGGACTAACCATTTATCCTAAGTATTTATTTAATTAAAAGGAATATTTCCTCCCCTTTTAATTAAATAAAAAACCCCACTTTTCCTCTTATCCTAAGTTGCACAAATAAAGCATTTTTCATATTTTATAAAAAGGAGAAAAACATTTTTTGTCTCATATGGACATAAAGTCAACTCTTATTTTCCTATTGGAGGATATGTGTGCACATGGATTGCTCCTCTTTCAAGCTCCACCACTGATTAAGACTTTTTGCCTCTTAATCTCAATGGTCCATTTCTTTGCATTTCATATAAAAGGAGAGCTCTTTCCTTCATTTATATACCATGTTTTTATGCTAATGTTATGCTACAGGTTTTAGGTGCATTTGGAGCTTTTGAGGATATTGAAGACTTGTTGCTCTCATCATTTAGTTGCATATTTTCTTTTTTAGTTGCATGATAATGGCATTCTTAGTGTAGATTTCTTTTTATGCAATAGATTAATCTCACATAGTCTAAATAGGAGGCATTGTAATCCATTGCTATTTCCTTTCATAGATTAGTTGCATTGTACTTTCCTTTCATAGCTTAGATTGCATTCTCACTTAGATTTGTATTGCATTGCATATTTGGTTCTTGGAGATATTGGCATTGTTGCCCTTGTCTTCACTTGAATCTCTCATTGTATGGTTGACTAGCAAGGTCACAAGCTTGTAGCTCTAGCTGAGAGCAATTTTCAATCTTGCAACTCCATGCATAGAGAGCTATGAGCCGCTTTGTGAGGCCTCATTATTGAGAAACCTTGCATGTAATGGTTCATAGAAGTGCACCATTTTAGTGTGTACATTTCTGGAGCCCACCGTGGGGTAGAGTAGATAGGCTTTGTCCTTTGTTTCATTTGCATTTTCATCATTTTTCAAAAATTTTGCAGTTCTGATTTTCTATCTCAGAGTATCACGCGATACTTCTCAGAAATATCATGTGATATACCTTTGTATAGTGGTGTGACACTTTGCGTGACAGAAGAATCACCCGCCAGTACTGAGGTATATCGCCTGGCATCGTGCGAAGTATCACCCGCCCATAGTGCAGAGTATCACCCAGACTGAGGTATATCGTGCGACTATAGGAAACTGTGTCACGCAATACTGGTGAAGTCTGAGGTATATCGCTTGATCTGACAGAGACTTTCATTTCCAATTTTATCATCCGAATTTGATCATTTTAGTTTGCTGTCTTGTTTTACTATATTTAGATAGGTCTAACCTGCATCTTTTAGCTTGAATCTATCAGTTTATTACATATTTACATTTGGATTTTGATTTTGCTAACCTTGTTGGTCTAACAAGTTGTGTTTTTAGGTGCTCTCATTACTTAAAATTTGCTAAAAACGCATGTCAAAGAGGGCTACTAACAGTTTTTGCAGGGCTGCCCAAGCATAAAAACAAAAAAAAATAAAATTTCTTGCTTGTTTATTTGCTTTCCTTTCAAATGTGGCATTCACTAATTGTATTAGGAATCTTTAAAACTTTGTGAAAGAGATTTTGAGGTGGTAGGAGAAGTATGCTCTTCACCTTTAGGTGAATCAGAAAATCTTGACCCATCTTAAGGTTTTGGAAGCAAGGGAGTAATTGAATCTCTTTGCTTGGTGTGTTTGGGAGAAGTTTTTGAGATAGGGGAGTATGCTCTTCACCCTTGTGGTGAACCAGAAACCTTGAACCTCATAAATTATCCATTTTTGTTTAGTTTAGGAATCTTTTAGCGGGCCTGCTCTTGAGCAATCAAGAGGAACGACTCAAGTGGGGACAACCTTGTCATCATTTTCCTTGGTGGCAAGTGATTCCAACTCACTATAATCTCAAAGCTATCAAGGACACCAAAAACATTGGTAGACATAACACTTATCTTCGTTTGATGTGAGTAGCTCATGAGATTGCGACCATGGGGAAAACATTGAACAAGAATGCTTAAGGTACTCTTGAGGCCGCAAGGTCCTAGTCCTTTATGAGGAGCAAGAGGGGTGTTGTGAATGGAAATCTTTATTAAGAACCATTAGATAGAAGCCACCTTGTTTAGCCGCTTATCTTCTTAGTGCAAGGATTGATCCAAGTGGTTTACCCGGATCACCTTAAGATACTCACCATATGTGTCCCTTTGGTTGTGTCATTTGACGCTTCCACGACAAAGCCAACATCTCTTGAGGGTAACCACTTGGTGTGAGGCAAGGGGACATCAAGTTGTGGGCTAAGTTGGTAAGCATTGAGCCTTGACTTTTTAAGATAGATTTGCTTGAATTATTTTCGGTTGTGTGATGCTAGTGCAAACGTTCTTACATACAAATAATCGGTAGCATTCATAGGGTGCTGTTTCAATTCTGATATCACAAGTGTTTGTCTTGGCAAGGTTGCTTTTGCCCTTGTTTCAAGTGTTTGAGACATGTTTTGATCCCTCACTATTTGCAAACCTGCCAAAATTCTGCTGATATTATGACTGAAATCGAAAACATCAACCCTCAGACTGAAAATTTTGATCAAGCAGACCCAAAAGCGCAAATTTTACACAATTCTGGTCAAGAGTTGAACAATTCTGCAATAGTATCGCACTCTGTAAAGCAAAATATCGCACGATACTTCGCGCTTGCTAAAAATATCACCTGCTTTGAAGAGAAATATCGCGTGATAGTTCACCCTTGACGGACTATCGCCTGACCTGCCTGGAGTATATCGCCCGCCAGTGCTGAGGTATATCACCTGGCGTTGTGCGAAGTATCGCGCGGTTATAAGTATATTGCCCCAGTATCCTGGAGTCTATCGCCTGGTTAATTTCTTTCGTGCTTACAATTTGGTCAGTTTCAGTTGCTGTTAATCAGGCTAGGTCTTAGAGTAGGCTTCTCGCCCTGACGTTTGAGACCTATCTTGACTCTAAATTTTTGGTTTTAGTCCTTCGGGATAGCATCATTTGATTTACGAAATCACTTTGGAATAATTGTCAAGTTAGAAGGTCATTCTTGGTGCCAAGGTTCATCTCTAAGATTGTTAGCTACATTCTTGAAAAATTTTAGTACTCTTATTGTCCAAATTGCTTTCATTTAAATCTCAATTTCAATTATATTTTTGGCCTAGTCCAACCTCCTGATTCAAAAGTGCAAGGGTAGTCACCCTTTGATTTGAAGCACCTCTTTGACAGTGTTGGTAAAGCCCTTTTTTTATCTTTTCATTTCTCTTTGGACAATAAAGAACTTTGATTATCCTAGTTTGGCGTTGACACTTTGAGAGGTCACCTTATCATTGAGAGTATCTTTCTTTCATGTCAGTTACGACTGTATGCACCCAAAAATGGTTGCCTAGACTTTAGGCCCCATTTATTCAATTTATCAATCCTGAATCAATTTTATCAATAATCAATATTTTCAACATTATCAATTTCTTGATTAAATCTTAAATTCGATCATATATTAGATTTTTATCCTTAGGCTAACCATTTATCCTAAGTCTTTATTTGATTAAAAAGAATATTTCCTCCCCTTTTAATTAAATAAAAAGCCCACCTTTCCTCTTATCCTAAGTTGCACAAATAAAACATTATTCCTATTTTACAAAAAAAGAAAAAAGCACTTTTTGTCTCACATGAGGCTCAAAAGTCAACACTTCACTCTCATTGGAGGATACTTGTGCACATGGATTGCTCCTCTTTCAAGCTCCACCGCTGATTAAGACTTTTTGCCTCTTAATCTTCATGGTCCATTTCACCTCATTTCTTATAAAAGGAGAGCTCTCTCCTCCATTTGCATATACCATATTTTTATGCTAATGTTATGCTGCAGGTTTTAGGTGCATTTGGAGCTTTTGAAGACATTGAAGACTTGTTGCTTTCATCATTTAGTTGCATATTTATTTTCTTAGTTGCATGATAATGACATTCTTAGTATAGATTTCCTTTTATGCAATAGAATAAGCTCACATAGTCTAAATAGGAGGCATTGTAATCCATTGCTATTTCCTTTCATAGATTAGTTGCATTGTACTTTCATTTCCATAGCTTAGATTGCATTCTCATATAGCTTGCATTGCATTGCATATTTGATTTTTGGAGATATTGGCATTGTTTCCCTTGTCTTCACTTGAATCTCTCATTGTATGGTTGACTAGCAAGGTCACAAGCTTGTAGCTCTAGCTGAGAGCAAACACATCATAGTCCCTTGCAACTCCATGCATAGAGAGCTATGAGCCGCTTTGTGAGGCCTCATTCTTGAGCAACCTTGCATGTAATGGTTCATAGAAGTGCACCATTTTAGTGTGTACATTTCTAGCGCCCACCGTGGGGCAGAGTAGATAGGCTTTGTCCTTTGTTTCTTTGCATTTTCATCTTTTTTCGGATTATTTTTTAAAAATTTTACAGTTTCAATTTTCTATCTCAGAGTATCGCCTGATACTTCTTAGAAATATCACGCGATATACCTTTGTATAGCGGTGCAACACTTCGCGTGACAGAAGAATCGCCTGCCAGTACTGAGGTATATTGCCTGGCATCGAGCGAAGTATCGCCCGCCCGTAGTGCGAAGTATCACCCAGACTGAGGTATATCACGCGACTATAGGAAACTGTGTCACACGATACTGGTGAAGTCTGAGGTATATCGCCTGATCTGACAAAGACTTGCATTTCCAATTTTATCATCTGAATTTGATCATTTTAGCTTGCTGTTTTATTTTACTGTATTTAGATAGGTCTAACCTGCATCTTTTAGCTTGAATCTATCAGTTTATTGCATATTTACATTTGGATTTTGATTTTGCTAACCTTGTTGGTCTAACAAGTTGTGTTTTTAGGTGCTCTCATTGCTTAAAAATTGCTAAAAATGCATGTCAAAGAGGGCTACTAACAGTTTTTGCAGGGCTGCCCAAGCATAAAAACAAAAAAAATTTCTTGCTTGTTTATTTGCTTTCCTTTCAAGTGTGGCATTCACTAATTGTATTAGGAATCTTTAAAACCTTGTGAAAGAGATTTTGAGGTGGTAGGAGAAGTATGCTCTTCACCTTTAGGTGAACCAGAAAATCTTGACCCATCTTAAGGTTTTGGAAGCAAGGGAGTAATTGAACCTCTTTGCTTGGTGTGTTTGAGAGAGATTCTTGAGATAAGGGAGTATGCTCTTCACCCTTGTGGTGAACCAAAAACCTTGAACCTCAAGAGTTGATCTATTCTTTGTTTAGTTTAGGATTCTTTAGTGGGCCTGCTCTTGAGCAATCAAGAGGAATGACTCAAGTGGGGACAACCTTGTCATCATTTTCCTTGGTGGCAAGTGATTCCAACTCACTATAATCTCAAAGCTATCAAGGACACCAAAAATCTTGGTAGACATAACACTTATCTTCGTTTGATGTGAGTAGCTCATGGGATTGCGACCATGGGGAAAATATTGAACAAGAATGCTTAAGGTACTCTTGAGGCCGCGAGGTCCTAGTCTTTTATGAGGAGCAAGAGGGGTGTTGTGAATGGAAATCCTTATTAAGAACCATTAGATAGAAGCCACCTTGTTTAGCCGCTTATCTTCTTAGTGCAAGGATTGATCCAAGTGGTTTACCCGGATCACCTTAAGATACTCACCATATGTGTCCCTTTGGTTGTGTCATTTGACATTTCCACGACAAAGCCAACATCTCTTGTGGGTAACCACTTGGTGTGAGGTGAGGGGGCATCAAGTTGTGGGCTAAGTTGGTAAGTATTGAGCCTTGACCTTTTAGGATAGATTTTCTTGAATTGTCTTCGGTTATGTGATGCCAGTGCAAACATTCTTACATACAAACAATTGGTAGCATTCATAGGGTACTTTTTCAATTCTGATATCACAAGTGTTTGTCTTGGCAAGGTTGCTTTTGCCCTTGTTTCAAGTGTTTGAGACCATGTTTTGATCCCTTACTATTTGCAAACCTGCCAAAATTCTGCTGATATTGTGACTGAAATCAAAAACATCAACCCTCAGACTGAAAATTTTGACCAAGCAGACCCAAAAATGTTAATTTTACACGATTTTGGTCAAGAGTTGAATAATTCTGCAACAGTATCGCACCCTGCAAAGTGAAATATCACGTGATACTTCGCGCTTGCTAAAACTATCACTTGCTTTGAAGAGAAATATCGCGTGATAGTTCACCCCTAATGGACTATCACCCGACCCGCCTGGAGTATATCGCCCGCCAGTGCTGAGGTATATCACCTGGCTTCGTGTGAAGTATCGCGCGGTTATAGGTATATCGCCCCATTAGCCTGGAGTATATCACCTGGTTAATTTCTGCCGTGCTTACATTTTGGTCAGTTTCAGTTGCTGTTAATTAGGCTAGGTCTTAGAGTAGGCTTCTCACCCTGACGTTTGAGGCCCGTCTTGACTCTAAATTTTTGGTTTTAGTCCTCGGGGATAGCATCATTTGATTTACGAAATCACCTTGAAATAATTGTCAAGTTAGAAGGTCATTCTTGGTGCCAAGGTTCATCTCTAAGATTGTTAGCTACATTCTTGGAAAATTTTAGTACTCTTATTGTCCAAATCACTTTCATTTAAATCTCAATTCCAATTATCTTTTGGCCTAGTCCAACCTCCTGATTCAAAAGTGCAAGGGTAGTCACCCTTTGATTTGAAGCACCTCTTTGACAATGTTGGTAAAGCCCTTTTTTTACCTTCTCATTTCTTTTTTGGACAATAGAGGACTTTGATTATCCTAGTTTGGCGTTGACACTTTGAGAGGTCACCTTTTCATTGAGAGTATCTTTCTTTCATGTCAGTTACGATAAGGTACCAAGTCAATCAAGGGAAGCGACCCCCTGTTGCCTTTAGCCAGTTACCACCCGTCAAGACTCGTCGACAACCTAAGGGAAAAGGACCCTTTTTTGATCAATCTCCTAAGAGTGAATCTGAGGTTTGTTTTAATCTGGGAGCTAATCCTAGTGAAGTGAGCACCTCTTTTGTACCACTTTCATCAAGTATGGACATGAGTTAAACTTTTACCCGACAACAAAGAGAAGCCATGAATCAAACTCTCGAGGATATCTTCCAATGACATAGAAGAGAGTATGGTGGTTCTTCTCATGCTAGTCCACCTGGGTCACCTCCCAACAATGCGAGGTATTTTGATGCTCACCAATGAGCCAAGAGACACCATAAGCAAGCTCACTCAGATTCAGGGTCACAACAAAAAGACCAGAACAATGAATCTAGTGATCACCACATAAATGTAGCTAATGCTATAAGGCATTCGAGACAATCCTCCCCACTTAAAGACATCTCTCGATATGAAAATACTAGATTGAGAAGCATTGAGAGAGAGAAGCAAGCTTATTTAGATGAACAGGCTGCTAAAAAGGAAAAATTCAGATAACTAGAGGAAGAGGAACGTGCATTGTTAGATATACAGAAAAAAGTCACCCAAGAAGAAGAAGATAGACTCTACGCACAACAACTCCAAAGCTGATTTAACGAGAGGGGAGCCAATAGTGAGACCAACTCACCCCCATCTACCCCTTCACCAAGTCCTAGAAGAAGATCAAGGACACCCTCATGATCCCCAAGCCCTAGAGGAAGAAGGGTTTCAAGATATGACCATCATAGGAGACAGTCATCTCATAGACATTCAAAGCAACCCTCCCAACGAGCACATCATGGCTCACAACATGGAGAAAGTCATGCTAAATTTGATCATATGGATTTCATGACTATGCAACAAGAACCATCCTTTCAAGCATATGTGGAGCAATATGTGGAACAAAATAAAGATCAATTCTTGGAAAGTCTTATTAACAAAGGTGCTAAAGTTTCATATAATTTTGATGTTCACCAAAAGATCAAGAAACAGAGCCCTTCCACCGATGAGGTAATCTTACAAATGCAAAAGGATATAGACAGGATGAAGGCTCCCAAGAGCGCATTTCATTTGGACTCCATATGTCCTACTCCATTGACAAAAGTGTGGTGATGGTAGAATTCCCTAAGAAAGTTGAGTTCCCAACATATGACAAATATGATGGCACTGGTGACCCTCACGACCATGTTTGCGAGTTCTACATAATGAGATTTTCCTTCCACCATGAAGACTCCTACTTGATGAGATTATTCCCAACGAGTTTAAAAGGTCAAGCCATGGAGTGGTTCACCAACCTTTCCCCTCCAGTAAAAACATTTAAAGAACTTGTCCAAAGGTTTGTTTAGCATTTTTCTTACAACTTATCGAGGTTAGTCACAATGCTTGATTTGTGCAAACTCAAGAAAAATCAAGGGGAATCTTTTGTCACACTCTTACAACAATGGAGGCGATTGTGTTCAAAATACCCAAGGACAATTCTTGAGGAGGAGAGAATTGATATCATTGTGAGCAATCTAATACCAGAACTAAGATATGAAGTCAAGAAAATCCTATTTAATTCCTTTGATACTATGGTAGAGGTGGCATGTCGCATTGAGGATGTCCTAAAAGAACAAGGAATTTTGGCTAAACCAACAAATAACAACAATAGCCAAAATAACAATACTAATGGTAACAAGGACAAAAAGAACTCCTATTGGAACAAAAACAAGTAAGTGGTCAACGACGGAGTTGTTGACTCATCTCACCCCAAAAATGAAGGAGTTCTTAACCTCTCTCATGCAGTTCAAGCTATGAAGCTGCAAACATCTTCAACACAACAAGACAAACCTAAGTATCAAAGGAGATCTAAAACGAAGAAAAGACAATTTACCAAATTGGGAGAATCTTATGCAGATGTTTTTAAGACATTAGTTGCTCATAATTTGGCACACCCACAGGACCCTACAAAACATCGTATACCGGATCCTTTACCTCATTGGTGGGATGCGAAGGCTTTTTGCATTTTCCATAATGGGATTGGACATGACATAGAAAATTGTTTTAAACTCAAGCATCTTGTCCAAGACCTTATTGAGAAAGGAAAATTACAAGTGGATGGGTTAACCACTAATGCAGATCATAAAGCCTTTAAAGAGCCCTTGCCTAAATATGAGAAAGGAGAGAATTCTAAGAATGGCAAGGTGGCTATCAACTACACCTACACAAATGCGGAGAACATTATTAACATGCTTGAAGTTGTGGATGATAGTGTCAACATGGTGAGAGGGAAAGATCCCTATGGACATAATGTGCACTCAACTCCTATGACTGATGAAAGACCCGCTATGGTGATAAGAGGTCCTCACTCACAAAGAATGCCCCAGTCCCTCAATGCTGTCACTAGGGGCCAGGCCCAAGCACCCATTATCATCAGAGGTCCTAGCACTAGCAAGTCTAAGTAGCCCATGTCCAAAGGCGCTCCTCCTAAATCTGCCGTTGGTCCTGATTCCAATTATAATCTTATTGACCAACTACAACGTACACCCACACAGATATCCATTTTTGAGCTTTTAGAATTGTCCCCTAAGCACAAGCGTGTCCTTGAGGATGCTTTGCGAGTAGCCAACGTCCCTAACAACATAGATATTGATCAATTCCAGAATATGGTCAACCATTTGGCTAGCCCTCATTACCTCACCTTCTCAGAAGAAGATGACAAATCCATCAGTCACCCACATAATTTGGCCTTACACATCGAAGTCATGATTCATAAAACCCGTGTCAGGCGTGTACTGATAGATGGGGGTGTGGGGCTCAATATTTGTACCATGAGTTTGTTGCTGGCTCTAGGATATTCTGAGAACGTCATTGACAAAAGGAAAAAGATCACGATCAAAGCATATGATGAAGCAGAAAGAAGTTCTAAGGGATTGGCTGTTTTGCCTATTTGCATTGGTGCAGTAGAAAAGGATATTTTATTTCAAATTGTTGATGTTGGACCTTTAGCCTACAACATTTTGCTAGGTAGGCCATGGATTCATGAAATGCAAGCAGTCCCATCAACATATCACCAGTGTGTTAAATTTCCCCATAATGGTGTAGAAATTTGCATCCCTGGAGATAGTGCTTTGTTAGTTAATAACATTTCTATGGGATCACATGTACCTTTGAATAGGGAAGCTGACAGTCCTAGTATTTCACTTGAACAATGCAAGCAGAAGTTCAAGACCATAGATCTTGGGATGGGAGATTATAAAATTGATTCTTTTACAAAAATGCCAATCTCTCCTAGGTCTTATGGGAGACCATCACCAAGTGTGAAACCTTCATCATCAACAATGACATTATTTGAAAAATTTGTTGAGTCTTCAGTCCCCATTCAGGAAGAGAAAGAGGGAGTTGCCGTAAGGGACTGGATCTATCACGAGGAAAAATACAAGCACAACAAGAATTTTGCCCCTCCACCTGAAGCTTATGGGAAAGGGTATACAATGGTTAAGAATATGGGTTATCCTGGATATGGTCCCCTTAGTCATAGGCTGGATGCTAAAGCTGAGCCTCTTGATCATGCTCTTTTCAGATGAAAGAATAAGTCCACGGTTGGCTTAGGTTTTGAGAATAAAGGTGTCCCTGTCCCAGCTACGAGAGACAATGACAGTGACTCAGACTATACGCCTGATCTTTCTAATCAACAAGATGTGTCTGATGATTGGGTGCCCTCAACAAATCTCCTTTGGGGAGATTCCACAGATTTGATACTTGACAATCCTACTATCCCTGCTGCGATGGATAGTGACTGTATGACTGCTAGATTGATAAAGGAAAGTGTTACTGTCCTAGCTGTGATGAATAGTACCAATGCTAGCACTAGAGAGGGGGAGACCCTTCCTAACCTTGAGGCTTCTACATCACGAGGCCCAAATGATGACTCAGACACAGAATCCCATGAATATGAATGGGACTCACTTTCAGATGCAATAGTTGATCTGGACGTAGATATAGTCCATGCTTATAGTACCAAACCCGATGCGGCTAACGAGCTTAGTGTAGGACTAGAGGATTACACTCCTCAAATTGCCTTAGTGGACGACACTTCGTTTGGTAGGATGAGTCCTAATTTAGGTATCTTAGGAGATGACTTGATGAACTCTGATTATATGGTCACCAGAGATGACATCTTTCGTATAAACAACATTGAACCAGTCATTGACCTACCCCTTGTTCACTTTGACCTAATTGACTGGTCTCAGCGCCATCAAGAGCCTATCTTCCTCACTTTTTAGAATGATTACAAAATTGCCTGCTATCTGAATGCTCTTGAACTCATGGTTTCTTCCACCAGTGAACCAACAACCAGCATGACAGAGCCTGATATTAAGTACCTCAGTCTAAAAATAAAAGACAAAGAAAAAAAGAAAAATAGGTCTGATGGGGAAAACCACTTTGTGGCGGTATCAAAACCAAAAATAGTAAAAAGAAATGACGCATCCGAGGGTGAAAACCTCTTTGAGGCACCTAAGGATGGGGTACTTAATAACTTGCTGAGTTATTTCCAGGATAGATCATTAGTATTGATTGAGCCAACAAAGCCAGTCAATTTGAACACAGAAGAAAATCTTCAAGTAGTCCATCTTGCTCAGTCTTTATTAGAAGAAGAGACCAAGGCATATGTACAATTTTTATAAAAAAAAAAAATTAATTTTTCATGGACCTATTCAGACATGCCAGGGCTTGACACAAATCTTATCATGCATCACTTATCCATAGCTCCAGGCATAAAACCAGTGAAACAGAGGCTCAAAAAAATGCATCCCCATGTAGCTCTCCTTGTCAAAGGGGAATTAGAAAAACTTTTGAGAGCTGGATTCATTAGAGCCATTGATTATGCAGAATGGATCTCAAACATAGTACCAGTCTCCAAACATGATGGGTCCATTCGTGTATGTACAGATTTTAGAGACTTAAACAAAGCATGCCCAAAGGATGATTTTCCACTTCCAAACATTGACATGATAGTGGACATGACAACGGGCTATGAGATATACTCTCTAATGGATGGTTTCTCTGGA
This sequence comes from Chamaecyparis obtusa, assembly GCA_027943335.1. NCBI lineage: Eukaryota > Viridiplantae > Streptophyta > Pinopsida > Cupressales > Cupressaceae > Chamaecyparis > Chamaecyparis obtusa. The sequence goes on from BSBK01004733.1 coordinate 469,145, forward strand.
TATAATCAAATTAAAATAGCTCTTGAAGACCAAGAGAAAATAGCATTCACATGTGCATGGGGAACCTATTGCTGGAATGTCATGCCATTTGGATTAAAGAATGCAGGAGCAACCTACCAAAGAGCTATGACCACTATCTTTCACGATATGATGCACAAAAACATGGAAGATTATGTGGATGATACCCTGGCAAAATCAAGAAAACGGGACACACACCTCGATGATCTGGAAGTAATTCTAGATCGCATGGAATAGTTGTAACTCAGGTTGAATCCAAAGAAGTGCGCATTTGGCGTCACCTCAGGCAAACTTTTAGGATTCATAATATCAGCAAAATGTATCGAGGTTGATCCCGAAAAGGTCCAAGCAATTCTAGATATGCCACCTCCTCAAAATATCAGCCAAATGAGAAGTCTTCAGGGACGTCTTCAATCGATTAGGAGGTTTATTTCTCAGCTTGCAGATAGAGCACAACCCTTTAACAAGACATTACATAAGGGTGCTTCTTGTGTTTGGAACGAGGATTGTCAAAAGAGCCTAGATCAGATCAAACAATACTTGGCTAATCCTCCAATCCTAATACCTCCTATTCCAGGGAAACCATTGATCCTATATATTTCAGCTACAGACACTTCCCTGGGGGCATTGTTGGCTCAATTAGATGATACTGGGAAAGAATGGGCCATATACTATATCAGTCGTACTCTAGTCTCCTATGAGATCAATTACAATAATATTGAGAAGTCTTGTCTTGCAGTGGTGTTTGCTTCTCAAAAGTTGCGCCACTACATGCTTGCTCATACCATACATTTGGTGGCAAAAATTGATCCTCTTAAGTACTTGCTTAGTAAGGCTTCCCTCACAGGTCGACTTGCTAAATGGATGATGGTCCTAACTAAATTTGACATAGAGTACGTTGAAAGGAAGGCCATAAAAGGGAAAGCTATTGCTGACCAATTAGCTGATTTCCCAATTCAGGATAGTATGCTGGTCCAAGTGGAATTCCCAGAGGAACACATCTTGTATATGACTACTCGCACTTGGACAATGTTCTTTGATGGTTCCCGCATGCAAAATGGATCAGGTGCTGGAGTATTATTTGTTTCTCCACATGGGTACAATATTCCAAAGTCTTACAAACTTTTATTCCCATGTACAAATAATATTGCAGAATATGAAGCTTTAACCAATGGCTTGAGAATGGCTATAGAATGGAACATCACAGAGTTACATGTCTTTGGGGATTCCCAGTTAATCATCAACCAGGTCAATGAGGAGTATCAAACCAAGGATGATAAATTGATACCCTACAAAAAGATGGTTGATTCTTTGAGATGCTATTTCACCTTTGTGACATTTCAGCAAATTCCTAGGACAGAGAACAAAGCTGCAGATGCCATGGCCACATTAGCTTCACTTCTTCAGTTGGAGACACATGAATCCAGATTTGAATTCCTGGTGGAAGAGCTACACCATCCCATCTTTGACTCGTCTGAAAGCCATGTCATTTGTGCCATTATCACACATGAGTCTTCCCGATATGGTGCTATCTATTCATACCTTTGTGATGGCATCATTCCGACACATTCAACCACTCTGAACGCTGAAACCTCATCCGTAATGCCTCTCGCCACACCCTCATCTCTGATGATTTATATAGGAGGGGTTTAGATGGGACGCTCCTTAGGTTCTTGGAAAAGGAGGAATCCAACCAAGCGTTAGTTGACATCCATGAGGGCATTTGTGGTGGACATTCTAATGGTCTCGCCATGGCTCGAAGGTTGCTTAGGGCAGGATATTATTGGCCCACAATGCAGATAGACGCAGTCACCTTTGCTAAGTCATGTGAAAAATGTCAGAAACATGGAAACCTGATTCATGCTCCAGGTAGGGAGCTGATCCCTTCTGTTTCTCATTGGCCATTTCAGCGCTGGGCCTTTGATCTAGTTGGGCAGATTCATCCCAACTCATTAGGTGGACATAAGTTCATTATTACTTCCACTGACTACTTCACAAAATGGGTGGAAGCTGTGCCACTTTCTATTGCTTCAGGGAAGACTATCTCCTTGTTCATCTTGAATCATATTATTTGTCGGTTTGGAGTGCCTTCTGAGATTATCACTAATAACGGAGGTCAATTCAAGAATAAGGACCTAAAGCATTTATGCAAAAAGTTTAAAATCAAGCAACATTGGTCCTTCATCTATTTTCCACAGGGAAACAGACAGGCAGAAGCTTCTAACAAAACCATTCTTAAGATTCTTCATAGGACAGTGCACAAGAATGGTAGGGATTGGCACTTACAAATCAATCCAGCACTATGGGCTTACAGAACAAGCATTCGCACACCTACAGGAGCCACTCTTTTTTCTCCCACCTATGGTACCGAAGCAATATTGCCTTTAGAAGTTGAGATACCATCACTTAGAGTCTCACTCAAAGGTTTGATTACAGATGAGGATTACCGCGCCATGAGGTTACAGGAACTAGAACTTCTAGATGAGAAGCGTAAGGCTTCCTTTGATCATATGAGAGTGTATCAGAAGTGTATGTCCAAAGCATTCAACAAGAAGGTTCGCCCTAGATAATTTCAAATAGGTGATCTTATTTTGCGAGAGAATCCTAAGAACCAACAAAACAGAGACCAAAAGGGCAAGTTTGAACCTAACTGGCTTGGACCATATGTCATCACAGCTGCTTTTGGTACCGGTGCGTATTTACTATCAGATCTTGATGGAGAACAGCTCCCTGATCCCATCAACATTGTGCACCTCAAGAAGTTCTATCCATGATGCCTATTCTGTCTGGGGGCATCCTTTGTACATATTTATTGATCATGAAAAAAATACCAAAAAAATTCATATATGATGCTGAAAAAATCCTAAAAAGCATAAAAAGTCTTGAAAAAATACAAAAAAATAAAAAAATTCAAAAAAATTCAAAAAAAAATAAAAAAATAAAAATCCAAGTGGTGAAAACCTGGAAACAGGCGCTACTTGAGGCCTTTGCACTCTTATTTGTTAGCATGTGTCCTCGACACTTAGCCACTTTCCATCATCCCTCGACCTTATTTGGCTTAGTCTGGAATTGGTCTTTGTCTTTGTCTAGGGGGCATAACTGTTCGCATTGGTCTTTTAGGTGCGTTTGTCTCTTGGGGTATTTCACAATAGGTGTTTTTCAACACCACCCCAAAACAATGTTTTTCAACACTACCCTTGCGTCGAGTGTTTCTTAACACTTATCAGGTGTCTTACCCAATAGTCTCGTATGATGTGATATTTCTCACTAAGCAGATATGAGACTCAGAGTTTGACTCTATGACCAACTCACACGCACTTAAACAATCAACTTGCTAACGATATGATGACTTTATTTTTCTTCGTGTGCTGTCTATGAGGATTTCTTTGATGAGTGGTCTCTCCTTGAGAAGTTTTCGATGATGCATAGCTAGAAGACTGAGGGAATGAGAACATGTTTTTTTTCTTTATCTGCTTGTGGGTTTATTTTGTTGATCCTAACTGTCATGAGCATTTATGCTGGTCCTACTTGACACTATGGATTGACAAGGTATTATCCTTGACTGTTTTGCGAGTGCATGCTTTTAGCTATCCTGACTTTCATGTGTCTTGATACAAGCATAATCTTGCCATATCAAACTTAGGTAATCTCACTACATTAGTCATCTTGACCTACATGTCTTTGATGCCTAGGTGAGATTTCCACATTTCTATCTGATATAGATCATATTCATATCCACATAGTTATGCTAGTGTGCATTGTATGATCTTGCGATGCTACCAATAACGCTCGATGATGATAATTAGATGTCTATAAGTGTTGTGACCTTGCAAGTCAACCACTTTCATAGTAGCTTGCATTTTTAGGGTCATGATAGTCTAGTTTTGCATTTCTTGCATATGGAGAGAGCTCTCCTTTTCATTTTATGTGGACCTGTCAGTCGACTGCACTCACCTTTCCTTCTTGATCATGTCTTTCACTCCTTGTCTTTTCCATCTCGAACCTATTCCTGTTCATCACAAGGGGTTAATCATATCATCATATCTATATCAAAACTGCCATTTTCAAGAAACATAGGTCTATATCATACACATGAGAATTAAACATACATCTATGAGAGAGAACATACATAAGCATTTTGAGCAAAATGATAAGACAATATACATAAACTGATACATCCATCACAAGAGAGACATAAACACATGATACATCGAACATCCAGTAATCTCATAAATCTATAACAATGTCATGATATACAATACAATATGAGATCCCAAAATATGGATCAAAAGTCTCAGGATATGTCCAAAACATCTAAACCTAAAACCTAACCCTAAGACTCGCTACCACCCTCGTGAGGAGCTTGTGGTGGTGGAGGAGGCATGGCTCTCCTATCGAGTACCACATCTGATACCCCTTCCCTCTGAGAGTATGATGGTGCTCTCTCACCCTCTGGGATGGCTTGCAGGTAGAGTCTGTGATAGTAGGTTGCTCTCGCTGACTCCTGTCGGAGCTCCAATGCATCTGCCTGTGCCATCGCCTCACGGCGTGCTATCTCTACCCTGAGATCGGCTATCTGCTGATCTCGCTCTACCCTCAGATCTAGTAGCTGCTGATCTCTCATGACTATAGTAATCTGAAGCTGCTATATCTCTGCCTCCTAAGCCTGTATCTGGGCTCTCATATCATCCCCCCCGCAAGCTGGTCCTACTGTGCCTCTGCCTGCCGGCGAGCTGGTCTCGCCTCATCCTCAAGTGTCACCGATCTCTGTCCCCGTGACTATTTCTAGCCACCTGATCTCTATCCCTCTCCTCTCTCCATCCTCCTCCCTCTCCCCCTCCCACAATCTCCTCTATCCCCTCCCTCCCCTCTGTCTCCTCCGTCTCCCCCATCATCCCCTCCGTCTCCTCCCTGCGCTGGTACCTGTACATCTGGTACTGTAAACTGGGGGAATGGCACCCTCTGCCACTTTGCTTTGTAGGCTGCATCAGCCCCTGCATCTGCCACATTTGGGAAATACTCCCACGGCTCACTCCTGATACCTGCTGTCTCTGCGACAGCCTACTGATAGTCCAACATGGGTAGCCACCCATGGCCCTCCTCATCCCTGGCCCTAGCATATGTCGTAGTCTTTGTCAAGACTCATTGCTGCCTCCCGAACTGTCACCATACCTGAGTGATGCAGAATCTCTCGACTATCTCTGCATATCGACCTACCAGTGGCCGCGTGCACAACATGTAACTCAGCTCATCAGCTGCATCTCCCCAGACCTCCACCTCCCTGTATGGCCTCCATGTGAACGAGGCTATCTCATCCAAAATCCTCTTGTAGTACGCCACATCCCTAGTATGGGCATGTGATATGAACTCGAGGTACCTATAGATGAAGGGGTACCTCCTCTCCCTCGACTGAACCCTAGGATGCACCACAGTGATGTGCTCCCACGCCCACACCTATGCTAGGATGGCACCGCATGCCCATGTCTGACCATCTTTGTAGATGATCTCGTGCAACTCATGGTACATCTCTGCCAATATGGTAGGACCCCATGCCATCCGCTGAGGTCTACCAACCAAATCAACCAATAACCGAGCCTATCTGAGCGGGAATCCCTTCTGACTGCGATTAGTCATCAGGATCTATGAGATAATGGATACCACTATACATGGCACTGGGTAGTCTCTACCAAAATCATCTATCAGCCTCTCCCAGTTGATATGCCTATCTAAAATAGTGACATCCTGGAACATCTCCTGGATTAGTCGACGCCCCTCAGTGGCATCCTGATCATAGTACACCTGTGCCAACAAACAAATCATGTCAATTTTCATCATATGGAAAAATTACTTTTATGATTATATCTCAAAGCATGATTATACTCATCGGCTCGCCATGACATGGCACACATAAGATCCTGTAGACATCCTCTAGAGTGATTGATGCCTCTCCAGTAGGTAGGTGGAAGGTGTTGTGCTCGCTATGCCATCTCTCGGCAAGAGCAGTCAACAACCCATGGTCCGGTCTGATGTACAGATATCTCAACAGATATTTGAATCCCATAGCTCTGATGTCGGCATTGCCTGGATCGTCTAGATCTTGGACACATCTCAATCCTGTCACCTTCGGCGCTCTAATGATCAGCACCGAAAAGACCTTCTGCAAGCCAAAACTAAGCCTAGACCCATGTCATTTTTGCTCAAAAATATATTAAATATCAAATTTTTAAACTGGGCGATATTCCTTTTTGGAGAAGTATCGCGCGATACTTCTCCCTATAGCGGGGCGATATACCTTATGCCGCACGATACTTCACCCGGTATCGTGCGATCTTTCACCCAGTATCATGCGATACTGGTGCCTTAGGTCGCGCGATACTTTGGGGACCCGCGAAGTATCACGTGACATTTCTCCCCAAAGGGCGCGATACTTCTAAAGTATCGCACGATATTTTACCCAACAATTTTTTTTTAAAATTTGAAAATTTGAAAAACGTGCTCAAAAAACTATTAAATGCAAAAAAATGCCTAAAAAAGCTCAAGTTTTTCGAAAACATATCGAGGCAGGATAGTGTGGTGGCCAGTTGTGCAACCGGATGCGCTCAAATCGATGCCTATGTACGGAAACTCCTGCTTGCTGGGCCATTTTCTCTCTCTAAAGCTCTGAAAATTCTCAAATCGCTAAAAGACAAATGATCTTGAAAATGACATTTTGACCCTTTTTATAGCCTTTTGACTTTTTGACCTCATTTTCAAAACACCTCAGAATTGCGAAAAAATTGCACCCCTAGCTAATTTTGACATCCTGGATCCATTTTCAAACTTGAAATCAAAATCTAAGGTCATCTTCATAGTCAAAATCACGTTTTAAAATCTTCCCTTCTTCTGCGCAGTTGACTGATCTTTTGAGGCCTAATCCTTCGATCTTTGTTGGGGCATCGTCATTTCTTCATTTCCATGTCTTCCAAACTTCTAGTCTTTCATTCATCTTCATTCCATTCCCTCCTTTCTCACGTTTGATTGCATCTTTTCAGTCAAGCTAGGGCATGTTTTATTGCCTAAATGGTTAACCTATTGACCCTTACCTTCGATTATGATTTCATTCTGATTTGATCAAATCCTTATCAATTTGTTGTTCTCCTCTCTACCTGATTTCAATTTTGATTCCGAGGGGGCAGTACTTATGGGATTCTCATCCCCAACTACTTGATTTTCCTGATTCAAACATCTTTTGTGAGCTTTTGCTCAAATTTGAGATTCTTATCTCTTACTTTGAATATGATCCCGAATCGACCTCATGTTCAAAGACCTTTGTTTATGCTTTGTCCGAATATGATCTTGAATCGACCTCATATCTGAGTTGTTTTGTGATCCCAAATCGATCTCACATTTCAACTTCATTTTTTGACTACATGTGTTCCCAAATTGATCACACATTAGTCAAAGAGGGGCAAATGTATGCACCCAAAAATGGTCGCCTAGACTTTGGGCCCCATTTATTCAATTTATCAATCTTGAATCAATTTTATCAATAATCAATATTTTCAACATTATCAATTTTTTGATTAAATCTTAAATTCGATCATATATTGGATTTTTATCCTTGGGCTAACCATTTATCCTAAGTCTTTATTTGATTAAAAGGAATATTTCCTCCCCTTTTAATTAAATAAAAAACCCACCTTTCCTCTTCTCCTAAGTTGCACAAATAAAGTATTATTCCTATTTTACAAAAAAAGAAAAAAACACTTTTTGTCTCACATGAGGCTCAAAAGTCAACACTTCACTCTCATTGGAGGATACTTGTGCACATGGATTGCTCCTCTTTCAAGCTCCACCACTGATTAAGACTTTTTGCCTCTTAATTTTCATGGTCCATTTCACCTCATTTCTTATAAAAGGAGAGCTCTCTCCTCCATTTCCATATACCATGTTTTTATGCTAATGTTATGCTACAGGTTTTAGGTGCATTTGGAGCTTTTGAAGACATTGAAGACTTGTTGCTTTCATCATTTAGTTGCATATTTATTTTCTTAGTTGCATGATAATGACATTCTTAATATAGATTTCTTTTTATGCAATAGAATAAGCTCACATAGTCTAAATAGGAGGTATTGTAATCCATTGCTATTTCCTTTCATAGATTAGTTGCATTGTACTTTCATTTCCATAGCTTAGATTGCATTCTCATATAGCTTGCATTGCATTGCATATTTGATTCTTGGAGATATTGGCATTGTTTCCCTTGTCTTCACTTGAATCTCTCATTGTATGGTTGACTAGCAAGGTCACAAGCTTGTAGCTCTAGCTGAGAGCAAACACATCATAGTCTCTTGCAACTCCATGTATAGAGAGCTATGAGCCGCTTTGTGAGGCCTCATTCTTGAGCAACCTTGCATTTAATGGTTCATAGAAGTGCACCATTTTAGTGTGTACAATGACAAGGTACCAAGTAAATCAAGGGAAGCAACCCCTTATTGCCTTTAGCCAGTTACCACCCAAGACTCGTCGACAACATAAGGGAAAAGGACCCCTTTTTGATCAATCTCCTAAGAGTGAATTTGAGGTTTGTTTTAATCTGGGAGCTAATCCTAGTGAAGAGAGCACCTCTTTTATACCACTCTCATCAAGTATGGACATGAGTTACACTGTCACCCGACAACAAAGAGAAGCCATGAATCAAACTCTTGAGGACATCTTCCAATGACACAGAAGAGAGTATGGTGGTTCTTCTCATGCTAGTCCACCCGGGTCACCTCCCAACAACGCGAGGTATTTTGATGCTCACCAACGAGCTGAGAGACATCATAAGCAAGCTCACTCAGATTCAGGGTCACAACACGAAGACCAGAACAACAAATCTAGTGATCACCACATAAACGCAGCCAATGCAATAAGGCATTCAAGACAATCCTCCCCACTCAAAGACACCTCTTGATATGCAAATACAAGATTGAGAAGCATTGAGAGAGAGAAGCAAGCCTATTTAGATGAACAAGCTGCTAAAAAGGAAAAATTCAGACAACTAGAGGAAGAGGAACATGCATTGGTGGATATACAAAAATGAGTCCCCCAAGAAGAAGAAGATAGACTCTACGCACAACAACTCCAAAGCCGATTTAACGGGAGGGAAACCAATAGTGGGACCAACTAACCCCCATCTACCCCTTCGCCAAGTCCTAGAAGAAGATCAAGGACACCCTCACGATCCCCAAGCCCTAGAGGAAGAAGGGTTTCAAGATATGACCATCATAGGAGACAGTCGTCTCATAGACATTCAAAGCAACCCTCCCAATGAGCACATCATGGCTCGCAACATGGAGGAAGTTATGCTAAATTTGATCATATGGATTTCATGACTATGCAACAAGAACCATCCTTTCAAGCATATGTGGAGCAATATGTGGAACAAAACAAAGATCAATTCTTGGAAAGTCTTATTAACAAAGGTGCTAAAGTTCCATATAATTTTGTTGTTCACCAAAAGATCAAGAAACAGAGCCCTTCCACTGATGAGGTGATCTTACAAATGTAAAAGAATATAGACAGGATGAAGGCTCCCAAGAGCACATTTCATTTGGACTCCATATGTCCTAACCCCATTGACAAAAGTGTGGTGATGGTAGAATTCCCTAAGAAAGTTGAGTTCCTAACATATGACAAATATGATGGCACTGGTGACCCTCACGACCATGTTTGACAGTTCTACATAATGAGCTTTTCCTTTCACCATGAAGACTCCTACTTGATGAGATTATTCCCAAGGAGTTTAAAAGATCAAGCCATGGAGTGGTTCACCAACCTTTCCCCTCCAGTAAAAATATTTAAAGAACTTGTCCAAAGGCTTGTTCAGCATTTTGCTTACAATTTATTGAGGTCGGTCACAATGCTTGATTTGTGCAAACTCAAGCAAAATCAAGGGGAATATTTAGTCACATTTTTACAACGATGGAGGTGATTGTGTTCAAAATACCCAAGGACAATTCTTGAGGAGGAGAGAATTGATATCATTGTGAGCAATCTAATACCAGAACTAAGATATGAAGTCAAGAAAATGCCGTTTAATTCCTTCGATACTATGGTAGAGGTGGCATGTCGCATTAAGGATGTCCTAAAAGAACAAGGAATTTTGGCTAAACCAACAAATAACAACAATAGCCAAAATAACAATACTAATGGTAACAAGGACAAAAAGAACTCCTATTGGAACAAAAACAAGCAAGTGGTCAATGACGGAGTTGTTGACTCATCTTAGCCCAAAAATAAAGGAGTTCTTAAACTCTCTCATGCAGTTCAAGCTATGAAGCTGCAAACATCTTCAACACAACAAGACAAACCTAAGTATCAAAGGAGATCTAAAATGGAGAAGAGACAATTTACTAAATTGGGAGAATCTTATGCAGATGTTTTTAAGACATTATTTGCTCATAATTTGGCACACCCACAGGATCCTACAAAACATCGTATACTGGATCCTTTACCTCATTAGTGGGATGCGAAGGCTTTTTGTTTTTTCCATAATGGGATTGGACATGACATAGAAAATTGTTTTAAACTCAAGCATCTTGTCCAAGACCTTATTGAGAAAGGACAATTACAAGTTGATGGGTTAACCACTAATGTGGATCATAAAGCCTTTAAAGAGCCCTTGCCTAAATATGAGAAAGGAGAGAATTCTAAGAATGGCAAGGCGGCTATCAACTACACCTACACAAATGCAAAGAACGTTATTAACATGCTTGAAGTTGTGGATGATAGTGTCAACATGGTGAGAAGGAAAGATCCCTATGGACATAATGTAGACTCAACTCCAATGACTGATGAAAGACCCGCTGTGGTGATAAGAGGTCCTCATTCACAAAGAGTACCCCATTCCCTCAATGATGTCACTAGGGGTCAGGCTCAAACTCCCATTATTATAAGAGGTCCTAGCACTAGCAAGTCTAAGCAGCCCATGTCCAAAGGCATTCCTCCTAAATCTGCTGTTGGTCCTGATTCCAATTATAATCTTCTTGACCAATTACAACGTACACCCGCATAGATATCCATTTTTGAGCTTTTAGAATTGTCCCCTAAACAGAAGCGTGTCCTTGAAGACGCTTTGCGAGCAGCCAGTGTCCCTAACAACTTAGATATTGATCAATTCCAGAATATGGTCAACCATTTGGCTAGCCCTCATTACCTCACCTTCTCAGAAGAAGATGACAAATCCATCAGTCACCCACATAATTTGGCCTTACACATTGAAGTCATGATTCATAAAACCCGTGTCAGGCGTGTACTGATAGATGGGGGTGCAGGGCTCAATATTTGTACCATGAGTTTGTTGCTCGCTCTAAGATATTATGAGAATGTCATTGACACAAGGAAAAAGATCACGATCAAAGCATATGATGAAGCAGAAAGAAGTTCTAAGGGATTGGCCGTTTTGCCTATTCGCATTGGTCTAGTAGAAAAGGATATCTTATTTCAAATTATTGATGTTGGACCTTTAGCCTACAACATTTTGCTAGGTAGGCCATGGATTCATGAAATGCAAGTAGTCCCATCAACATATCACCAATGTGTTAAGTTTCCCCATAACGGTGTAGAAATTTGCATCCCTGGAGATAGTGCTTTGTCAGTTAATAACATTTCTGCAGGATCACATGTACCTTTGAATAGGGAAGTAGACAGTCCTAGTAGTTCACTTGAACAATGCAAGTAGAAGTTCAAGATCATAGATCTTGGGATGGGAGAATATAAAATTGATTCTTTTACAAAAATGCCAATCTCTCCTAGGTCTTATGGGAGACCATCACCAACTGTGAAGCCTTCATCATCAGCAATGACATTATTTAGAAAATTTGTTGAGTCTTCGGTCCCCATTTAGGAAGAGAAAGAGGAAGTTTTCGTAAGGGACTGGATCTATCACGAGGAAAAATACAAGCACAATGAGAATTTTGCTCCTCCACCTGAAGCTTATGGGAAAGGGTATACAATGGTTAAGAATATGGGTTATCTTGGATATGGTCCCCTTAGTCATAGGCTGGATGCTAAAGTTGAGCCTCTTGATCATGCTCTTTTCGGATGAAAGAATAAGTCCACGGTTGGCTTAGGTTTTGAGAATAAGAAGAAGAAAGGTGTCCCTATCCTAGCTGCGACGGACAGTGACTCAGAATATACGCCTGATCTTTCTAATCAACAAGATGTGTCTGATGATTGGGTGCCCTCAACAAATCTCCTTTGGGGAGATTCCACAGATTTGATACTTAACAGTCCTACTATCCCAGCTACGACGGATAGTGACTGTATGACTGCTAGATCGATAATGGAAAGTGTTGCTATCCTAGCTGCGACGAATAGTACCAATGCTAGCACTAGAGAGGGGGAGACCCTTCCTAACCTTGAGGCTTCTACATCATGAGACCCAAATGATGACTCAGACATAGACTCCCATGAATATGAATGGGACTCACTTTCAGATGCAACAGTTGATTTGGACATAGATATTGTCCATGCCTATAGTACCCAACCTGATGCGACTAATGAGCTTAGTGTGGGACTAGAGGATTGTACTCCTCAAATTGCCTTAGTGAACGATGCTTCATTTGGTAGGATGAGTCCTAATTCAGGTATCTTAGGAGAAGACTTGATGAACTCTGATTATATGGTCACTAGAGATGACACCTTTCGCATAAACAATATCGAACCAGTCATTGACCTACCCCTTGTTCACTTTGACCTAATTGACTGGTCTCAACACCATCAAGAGCCTATCTTCCTCACTTTTTAGAATGATTACGAAATTGCCTGCTATCTGAATGCTCTTGAACCCATGGCTTCTTCCACCAGTGAACCAACAACCAGCATGACAGAGCCTGATATTAAGTACCTCAGTCTAAAAATAAAAAAGAAAGAAAAAAAGAAAAAAAGGTCTGATGGCGAAAACCACTTTGTGGCGGTGTCAGAACCAAAAATAGTAAAAAGAAATGACGCAACTGAGGGTGAAAACCTCTTTGAGGCACCTAAGGATGGGGTACTTAATAACTTGCCGAGTTATTTCCAGGATAGATCATCAGTATTGATTGAGCCAACAAAGCTAGTCAATTTGAACATAGAAGAAACTCTTCAAATAGTCCATCTTGCTCAGTCTTTATCAGAAGAAGAGACCAAGGCTTATGTACAGTTCTTACAGAAGAAGAAAATTAATTTTGCATGGACCTATTCAGACATGCCAGGGCTTGACACAAATCTTATAATGCATCACTTATCCATAGGCCCGAGAGTCAAACCAGTGAAATAGAGACTTAGAAAAATGCATCCACATGTAGCTCTCCTTGTCAAAGCGGAGTTAGAAAAAATTTTGAGAGCTGGATTCATTAGAGCCATCGATTATGTAGAATGGATCTCAAACATAGTACCAGTTTCCAAATATGATGGGTCCATTCGTGTATGCACAGATTTTAGAGATTTAAACAAAGCATGCCCAAAGGATGATTTTCCACTTCCAAACATTGACATGATAGTGGACATGACAGCGGGCTATGACATATACTCTCTAATGGATGGTTTCTCAAGGTATAATCAAATCAAAATAGCTGCCAAAGACCAAGAAAAAATAGCGTTCACATGTGCATGGGGAACCTATTGCTGGAACATCATGCCATTTGGATTAAAGAATGCAGGAGAAACCTACCAAAGAGCTATGACCACTATCTTTCACGATATGATACACAAAAACATGGAAGATTATGTGGATGATACCCTGGCAAAATCAAGAAAATGGGACACACCTCGATGATCTGAAAGTAATTCTAGATCGCATGGAATAGTTTCAACTCAGGTTGAATCCAAAGAAGTGCGCATTTGGCATCACCTCAGGCAAACTTTTAGGATTCATAATATCAGCAAAAGGTATCGAGGTTGATCCCGAAAAGGTCCAAGCAATTCTAGATATGCCACCTCCTCAAAATATCAGCCAAATGAGAAGTCTTCAGGGATGTCTTCAATCAATTAGGAGGTTTATTTCTTAGCTTACAGATAAAGCACAACCCTTTAACAAGATATTACATAAGGGTGCTTCTTGTGTTTGGAACGAGGATTGTCAAAAGAGCCTAGATCAGATCAAACAATACTTGGCTAATCCTCCAATCCTAATGCCTCCTATTCCAGGGAAACCATTGATCCTATATATTTCAGCTACAGACACTTCCCTGGGGGCATTGTTGGCTCAATCAGATGATACTGGGAAAGAACAGGCCATATACTATATCAGCCGTACTCTAGTCTCCTATGAGATCAATTACAATAATATTGAGAAGTCTTGTCTTGCAGTGGTGTTTGCTTCTCAAAAGTTGTGCCACTACATGCTTGCTCATACCATACATTTGGTTGGCAAAATTGATCCTCTTAAATACTTGCTTAGTAAGGCTGCCCTCACGGGTAGACTTGCTAAATGGATGATGGTCCTAACTGAATTTGACATAGAGTACATTGAAAGGAAGGCCATAAAAGGGAAAGCTATTGCTGACCAATTAGCTGATTTCCCAATTCAGGTTAGTATGCTGGTCCAAGTGGAATTCCCAGATGAACACATCTTGTATACGACTACTCGCACTTGGACAATGTTCTTTGATGGTTCCCGCATGCAAAATGGATTAGGTGCTAGAGTACTATTTGTTTCTCCACATGGGTACAATTTTCCAAAGTCTTACAAACTTTTATTCCCATGTACGAATAATATTGCAGAATATGAAGCTTTAACCAATGGCTTGAGAATGGCTATAGAATGGAACATCACAGAGTTACATGTCTTTGGGGATTCCCAGTTAATCATCAACCAGGTCAATGAGGAGTATCAAACCAAGGATGATAAATTGATACCCTACAAAAAGATGGTTGATTCTTTGAGATGCTATTTCACCTTTGTGATGTTTCAACAGATCCCTAGGATAGAGAACAAAGCTACAGATGCCATGGCCACATTAGCTTCCCTTTTTCAGTTGGAGACACATGAATCTAGATTTGAATTCCTGGTGGAAGAGCTACACTATCCCATTTTTGACTCATCTGAAAGCCATGTCATTTGTACCATTGTCACACACGAGTCTTCCCGATATGGTGCTATCTATTCATATCTTCATGATGGCATCATCCCCGACACATTCAACCGCTTTGAACACCGAAACCTCATCTGTAACACCTCTTGCCACACCTTTATCTCTAGTGATTTATATAGGAGGGGTTTAGATGGGACACTCCTTAGGTGCTTGGAAAAGGAGGAATCCAGCCAAGCGTTAGTTGACATCCATGAGGGCATTTGCGGTGGACATTCTAATGGTCTCGCCATGGCCCGAAGGTTGCTTAGGGTGGGATATTATTGGCCCATAATGTAGATAGATGCAGTCACCTTTGCTAATTCATGTGAAAAATGTCAGAAATATGGAAACTTGATTCATGCTCCAAGTAGGGAGCTGATCCCTTCTATTTCTCATTGGCCATTTCAGCGCTGGGCCTTTGATCTAGTTGGGAAGATTCATCCCAACTCATCAGGTGGACATAAGTTCATGATTATTTCCACTGACTACTTCACAAAATGGGTGGAAGCTATGCCACTTTCTGTTGCTTCAGGGAAGACTATCTCCTTGTTCATCTTGAATCATATTATTTGCCGATTTGGAGTGCCTTCTAAGATTATCACTGATAACAGAGGTCAATTCAAGCTTAAGGACCTAAAGCATTTATGCAAAAAGTTTAAAATCAAGAAACATTGGTCCTCCATCTATTTTCCACAGGGAAACAAACAGGCAGAAGCCTCTAACAAAACCATTCTTAAGATTCTTCATAGAACAGTGCACAAGAATGGTAGGGATTGGCACTTACAAATCAATCCAGCACTATGGGCTTACTAGACACAAGCATTCGCACACCTACAGGAGCCACTCTTTTTTCTCTCACCTATGGTGCTGAAGCAGTATTGCCTTTAGAAGTCGAGATACCATCACTTAGAGTCTCACTCAAAAGTTTGATTATAGATGAGGATTACCGCACCATGAGGTTACAGGAATTAGAACTTCTAGATGAGAAGCGTGAGGCTTCCTTTGATCATATGAGAGTGTATCAGAAGTGTATGTCCAAAGCATTCAACAAAAAGGTTCACCCTAGAGAATTTCAAATAGGTGATCTCGTTTTGCGAGAGAACCCTAAAAACCAACAGAATAAAGAGAAAAAGGGCAAGTTTGAACCTAACTGGCTTGGACCATATGTCATCACAACTACTTTTGGTACCGGTGCATATTTACTATCAGATCCCGATGGAGAACGGCTCCCTGATCCCATCAACATTGTGCACCTCAAGAATTTCTATCCTTGATGCTCATTTCTATTTGGGGGCATCCTTTGTATATATCTTATTGATCCTGAAAAAATACCAAAAAAATTGATATATGACGCTGAAAAAATCCTAAAAAGCATAAAAAGTCTTGAAAAAATACAAAAAAATAAAAAAATTCCAAAAAATCAAGAAAAATAGAAAAAGTGCCTTGGTGAAAACCTAGCAATAGGCGCCTTGGTAGCAAAAATCCAAAAAAAGGAAAAAATGAAAAAAAAATCCAAGTGGTGAAAACTTGGAAACAGGCGCTACTTGAGGCCTTTGCACTCTTATTTGTTAGCATGCGTCCTCGACACTGAGCCTTTCCCTCATGCCTTGACCTTATTTGGTTTAGTCTAGAATTGGTCTTTGTCTTTGTCTAGGGGGCATAATTGTTAGCATTGGTCTTTTAGGTGCGTTTGTCTCTTGGGGCATTTCACAATAGGTGTTTTTCAACACCACCCCAAAATAGTGTTTTTCAACACTACCCTTGCGTCGAGTGTTTCTTAACACTTATCAGGTGTCTTACCCAACAGTCTCGTATGATGTGATATTCCTCACTAAGCAGATATGATACTCAGAGTTTGACTCTATGACCAACACACACGCACTTAAACAATCAACTCGCTGACGATATGATGACTTTATTTTTTCTTTGTGTGCTGTTTATGAGGATTTCTTTGATGAGTGGTCTCTCCTTGAGAAGTTTTTGATGATGCATAGCTAAAAGACTGAGGGAATGAGAATATTTTTTCTTTCTTTATCTGCTTGTGGGTATATTTTGTTGATCCTAACTGTCATGAGCATTTATGCTAGTCCTACTTGACACTATGGATTGACAAGGTATTATCCTTGACTGTTATGCGAGTGCATCCTTCTAGCTATCTTGACTTTCATATGTCTTGATACAAGCATAATCTCACCATATCAAACTTAGGTAATCTCACTGCACTAGTCATCTTGACCTATATGTCTTTTGATGCCTAGGTGGGATTCCCACATTTCTATCTGATAAAGATCATATTCATATCCACATAGTTATGCTAGTGTGCATTGTATAATTTTACGACGCTACCAATAATGCTCGATGATGATAATTAGATGTCTATAAGCGTTGTGACCTTGCAAGTCAACCACTTTCATAGTAGCTTACATTTTTAGGGTCATGATAGTCTAGTTTTGCATTTCTTGCATATGGAGAGAGCTCTCCTTTTCATCTTATGTGGACCTGTCAGTTGACTGCGCTCACCTTTCCTTCTTCTTGATCATGTCTTTCACTCCTTGTCTTTTCCATCTCAAACCTATTCCTGTTCATCACAAGGGGTTAATCATATCATCATATCTATATCAAAACTGTCATTTTCAAGAAACATAAGTCTATATCATACACATGAGAATTAAACATAAATCTATGAGAGAGAACATACATAAGCATATACATAAGTATTTTTGAGCAAAATGACAAGACAATATACATAAACTGATACATCCATCAGAGACATAAACACGTGACACAATCAAACATCCAGTAATCTCATATATACATCAATTTCATATACAAATGGGATCCCATAATCTGGATCAATGTCTCAAGATATGTATAAAACATCTATCAACCTAAGACCTAACCCTAAGACTCACTACCACCCTCGTGAGGAGCTTGTGGTGGTGGAGGAGGCATGACTCTCCTATCAAGTACCGCATCTGATACCC
Organism: Chamaecyparis obtusa; assembly: GCA_027943335.1. Taxonomy (NCBI): domain Eukaryota; kingdom Viridiplantae; phylum Streptophyta; class Pinopsida; order Cupressales; family Cupressaceae; genus Chamaecyparis; species Chamaecyparis obtusa. Next base: position 487,224 of record BSBK01004733.1, read on the forward strand.
CTACCCTCTAAGAGTATGATGGTGCTCTCTCACCCTCTGGAATGACCTGCAAGTAGAGTCTGTGATAATAGGCTACTCTCGCTGACTCCTGTCGGAGCTCTAGTACATCTGCCTGTGCCATCACCTCACGGCGTGCTATCTCTGCCCTGAGATCAGCTATTTGCTGATCTCGCTCCACTCTCAGATCTAGTAGCTGCTGATCTCTCACTGCTATAGTAATCTGGAGCTACTATATCTCTGCCTCCTGAGCATGTATCTAGGCTCTCAGATCATCCCCACCCGCAAGCTGCTCCTACTGTGCCTCTACCTACCGGTGAGCTGGTCTCGCCTCATCCTCAAGCATCGCTGATCTCTGTCCCCGTGACCATTTTCAGCCACCTGATCTTGATCCCTCTCCTCTCTCCATCCTCCTCCCTCTCCCCCTCCCACCATCCCCTCTGTCCCCTCCGTCCCCTCTGTCTCCTCCATCTCCCCCGTCATCTCCTCCGTCTCCTCCCTGTGCTGGTACCTATGCATCTGGTATCGTAAACCGAGGGAATGGCACCCTCCGCCACTCTGCCCTGTATGCTGCATCAGCCCCTGCATCTACCACATCTAGAAAATACTCCTAGGGCTCACTCCTGATACCCATTGTCTCTGCAACAACCTGCTGATAATCCAACATGGGTAGCCACCCATGACCCTCCTCATCCCTAGCCCTGGCATATGTCGTAGTCTCTGTTGAGACTCGCTGCTACCTCCCGAACTGCCGCCACACTTGAGTGATGCAGAACCTCTCCACTATCTTCGCATATTGACCTACCAGTGGCCGAGTGGACATCATGTAGCTCAGCTCATCGGCTGCATCTCCCTAGACCTCCACCTCCCTATATGGCCTCCATGTGAACGAGGCTATCTCATCCACAATCCTCCTGTAATACATCACATCCCTAGTATGGGCATGTGATATGAATCTTAGGTACCTATAGATGAAGGGGTACCTCCTCTCCCTCAGCTGAACCTTGGGGTGCACCACAGTGATGTGCTCCCACGCCCACACCTATGCCAGGATGGCACCGCACGCCCATATCTGACCGTCTTTGTAGATGATCTCATGTAACTCGTGGTACATCTCTGTCAATATGGCAGGACCCCATGCCATCCGACGAGGCCTGCCTACTAAATCAACCAGTAACCGAGCCCATCCAAGCGGGAATCCCTTCTGACTGCGATCAGTCATCAGGATCTGTGAGATAATGGAGGCCACAATACATGGCATTGGGTAGTCTCTACCAAAATCATCTATCAGCCTCTCCTAGATGACATGCCTATCTAGAATAGTGACATCCTGGAACATCTCCTAGATCAGTCGGTGCCCCTCAGTGGCATCCTGATCATAGTACACCTGTGCCAACAAATAAATCATGTTAGTTTTCATCATATGGAAATATTACATTTATGATTATATCTCAAAACATGATTATACTCACCGGCTCACCATGACATGACACTCGTAAGATCTTGTAGACGTCCTCTAAAGTGATCGATGCCTCTCTAGTAGGCAGGTGGAAGGTGTTGTGCTCGCTATGCCATCTCTCGGCAAGAGCAGTCAACAACCCATGGTCAGCTCTGATGTACGAATATCTCAATAAGTATCTAAATCTCATGGCCCGAACATCAGCATTGCCCGGATCATCTAGATCTCGGACACATCTCAATCTCGTCACCTTCAGCGCTCTGATGATCAGCGCTGGAAAGACCTCCTGCAAGCCAAAAACCAAGCCAGTTGTTAGCACATATCATGATGGATGTCTAAAAATTAGTATACAACATCTCTAAAATGTAACATTGTCTAGACCCATGTCATTTTTGCTCAAAAAATGCGTCAAAAAATCAAATTTTTCACTTGGGCGATATTCTTTTTTTGGAGAAGTATCACGCGATACTTCTCCCTATAGCGGGGTGATATACCTTATGCCACGTGATACTTTGCCCGGTATCGTGCGATCTTTCACCCAGTATCATGCGATACTAGTGTCTTAGGTCGTGCGATACTAGTGTCTTAGGTCGCGCGATACTTTGGGGACCCACGAAGTATCGCGCGACATTTCTCCCCAAAGGGTGCGATACTTCTAAAGTATCGCGTGATAGTTCGCTCAACCAAAAAATTTGAAATTTGAAAAATTTGCAAAACATGCTAAAAAAGGTATTAAATGTGAAAAATGACTCAAAAAGCTTGAGTTTTTCGAAAACATACTGGGGTAGGATAGTGTGGTGGCCGGTTGTGCAATCGGGTGCGCTCAAATCGATGCCTGTGGATGGGAACTCCTGCTTGCTGGGCCATTTTCTCTCTCTAAAGCTCTGAAAATTCTCAAATCACTAAAAGACAAATGATCTTTGAAAATGACATTTTGACCCCTTTTATAGTCTTTTGACCTCATTTTCAAAATACCTCAGAATTGCATGAAAATTGCACCCCTAGCTAATTTCGACATCCTGGATCTATTTTCAGACTCAAAATCGAAATCCAAGGTCATCTTGATAGTCAAAATCATATTTCAAAATCTTCCCTTCTTCTGCGCAGTTGACTACTCTTTTGAGGCCTAATCCTTCGATCTTTGTTGGGGCATCGTCATTTCTTCATTTCCATGTCTTTCAAACTTCTAGTCTTTCATTTATCTTCATTCCATTCCCTCCTTTCTCACATTTGACTGCATCTTTTCAGTCAGGCTGGGGCATGTTTCATTGCCTAATGGTTAACCTATTGACCCTTACCTTCGATTATGATTTCATTCTGATTTGATCAAATCCTTATCAATTCGCTATTCTCCTCTCTATGATTTCAATTTCGACTCCGAGGGGGCAGTATTTATGGGATTCTCATCCCTGATTTCCTTGATTCTCTTGATTCAGACATCTTTTGTGAGCTTTTGCTCAAATTTGAGATTCTTATCTCTTACTTTGAATGTGATCCCGAATCGACCTCATGTTCAAAGACCTTTGTTTATGCTTTGTCTGGGTGTGATCCCGAATCAACCTCACATCTGAGTTGTTTTGTGATCCTAAATCGATCTCACATTTCAACTTCATTCTTTGACTGCATGTATTCCTGAATCGATCACACATTAGTCAAAGAGGGGCAAATGTATGCACCCTAAAATGGTCACCTAGACTTTGGGCCCCATTTATTCAATTTATCAATCCTGAATCAGTTTTATCAATAATCAATATTTTCAACAATATCAATCTCTTGATCAAGTCTTAATTTCGATCATATATTGGATTTTTATCCTTGGGCTAACCATTTATCCTAAGTCTTTATTTAATTAAAAGGAATATTTCCTCCCCTTTTAATTAAATAAAAAGCCCCACTTTTCCTCTTATCCTAAGTTGCACAAATAAAGCATTTTTCATATTTTATAAAAAGGAGAAAAGCACTTTTTGTCTCATATGGACATAAAGTCAACTCTTATTTTCCTATTGGAGGATATGTGTGCACATGGATTGCTCCTCTTTCAAGCTCCACCGCTGATTAAGACTTTTTGCTTCTTAATCTCAATGGTCCATTTCTTTGCATTTCATATAAAAGGAGAGCTCTCTCCTTCATTTATATACCATGTTTTTATGCTAATGTTATGCTGTAGGTTTTAGGTGCATTTGGAGCTTTTGAGGATATTGAAGACTTGTTGCTCTCATCATTTAGTTGCATATTTTATTTTTTAGTTGCATGATAATGGCATTCTTAGTGTAGATTTCTTTTTATGCAATAGATTAATCTCACATAGTCTAAATAGGAGGCATTGTAATCTATTGCTATTTCCTTTCATAGATTAGTTGCATTGTACTTTCCTTTCATAGCTTAGATTGCATTCTCACTTAGATTTGCATTGCATTGCATATTTGGTTCTTAGAGATATTGGCATTGTTGCCCTTGTCTTCACTTGAATCTCTCATTGTATGGTTGACTAGCAAGGTCACAAGCTTGTAGCTCTAGCTGAGAGCAATTTTCAATCTTGCAACTCCATGCATAGAGAGCTATGAGCCACTTTGTGAGGCCTCATTCTTGAGAAACCTTGCATGTAATGGTTCATAGAAGTGCACCATTTTAGTGTGTACACCTTCCACCTACTCGCTTGATCTTGTGTCACATATGACAATGTTCTTTCCTAGGTAATAGATGTCATTTGATGGAAGGCTTTCCCTAACACAGCCATGTCAGTCTCATCATCCTCGTAGACCCTAACCCTCGACTGAATTTCTTTTGTAAACCAGGTAGGTTTGGAGAAAGCATTTAGGGGTTCATACGGGGCTGCAAAAGTAGAAGTCGTTAGATGTTCTATCTCCATCTCTTCCTAACTCTCCTCTCCTTTATCAATTTCTTGTTCCTCTATTACATTTTGATCCCCCTCCTCCTGTGTTTACTCTTCTTCATCAGCTATTTGTTGTTCATCAACCATTTGTTCTTCATCAACTATTTGTTCTTCATCAACTGTTTGTTCTCCCTTATCCTCTTATTTCTCCTCTTCTATTTGTGTCTCTTCCTCAGCCTAAGATTCTTCTTGATCAGTTGGCTCATCTAATCCTGCATGTTCTTCTTCCATCTTCTCCTCACCAGCCACCTCTGTATCTTTCTCAGGCTCTTGTAAGATTTGAGGCACTAATTCATCTTGGTCAAGAGGTTCAGTAGGGGTAGCAAGGGGAGTGGGTGAAGGCATTCAAGGTGGAGGTGGAGTTGGCATGGGAAAATAAAATGGAGGAGGCTGCTGAGGTAATGTAGTGGTTTGAACTGGAGGCAGGAGCAGAGTGGTAGGTGGTGTTTAATGCAAAAATGGAGGTGGAGTTGGGTGCATAGGTGGAGGTGGAGGTAGAAACATAGGTGAAACCAAAGGGACCTATGCAGTTGTTTCTTCCTCGAAAGTAACACCAATAGAAGAGTCCTTTTCTATATCCATGGCTTCCTTTTACACTTCAATTGTCTCTTCAACCTTCTCTTGGGGCTTTTGTTGAACTTCCTCTCTTACCTTGCTATGGGGAATAGTAAATTGCGTAGGGAAAGAGTCAAAAGTCATTGATTGTCTTACGGCTGAACCTTCTTACTCAGATTCCTTGAAACCGTGAAGCCCCTTGAAATCCTTGATATCAAATTCATCGTCACCAAGAGCATCCAAATTTATGGGCTCCTCCCAAGTGGCCCCTCCAGTATCTTCCGGATCATCATCTATTACTCTGTTGTTCTTCTTGAATCCCATAGACCTTGTTCTTTTACTAAGAGGAATGCCATCCAATTCATCCTCATCCTCTTCCAATAGGGTGTCCATTTGTGTAGACATTGAGCCCTTCATTCTCTTATACACATTTCCTTTGGTTACTCCAGTTGGCTTGGGTCCTATAATCTTGAACTTGGTTTTCTTTGCTGCACTTGGAGAATCATGGCCACTAGAAGAAGGTGCATCTAGAGGAGCTATGCTCCCAGTCATTTTGGTCTTAGGCTTCTTTGAATGTGTTGCTAGAATGTAAGCAGATGGGCATTCATGCCTTTATACCATTTCTGGCTTCAGCGGAGCAACTTCTTTGAATTATGGCTTAAATACCTTTTCTCCCTTCTTCTTCTTTCCTTTGGAGGGCTATTTTGGGAGTTGTTTCATGGGCACTAGTTTCATGGGGAATGGATGGGTGACCCATGATTTCGTGACTTTGACAATGTGTTGGGCTCTAAAATCAATGTCATCATTCTCATCCCTATCCACCTTTGTGTTTAGGATAGCCCTTATGTACACCTTATCCTAATTGTGGATGGCATCCAGAATATCCTTGAAGTCAGCATCCTTCACCTTTTGAGTAATTTTCAGTGATAGAGTGGTCTATGCCAGCTCCAAAATCATCTGGCAGTTGTCACAAACTCTCACCTCATAGTAATCCACACATTTTTCCCAATGATCTTCAATATGTGGCTCATGAATGTAATGCATCCCCATTATATGGTTGAAAGTACCAATGGGATCAAAGTGGGGTCTTACCAAGTTGTAAGTTGGCAAAGGGAACTCATCCCATTCAAAAGAGAGAGATTTATAGATTTTCATGTCTGGCACACAGTGGGGGCCGATAGAGATTGGGAAGTCCTAGCAGTGTTTCTTCTTATGTTTTATGTGCTCATGAGCATCTGACAGCTACCTCGCTATCTCCAGGAGGACAACTCTATCTAAAGGGTACCTGGGTAGCTTCTTTGGTGCCAGGGTGCTTCTAGCTACCCGAATGTATGTGAATGTCCTAAATTGTATGTAGAATGCCCCGAGGGCCTTTACTTTTGTTGTTGCTTCAACGAACATCCTTTTGGCATAATCTCCCTTAATGGAGCATATGATAGAAAAAATGAAAGCATCATTGACAATTCAGAAGTCTGGACTGTTATGCGTGTAGAAATCCTTCCTCACCAATTGAGGGTATAGTGTAAATGGCCAAGTGTTCTGGTCTCCCATTGCACCAATCTTTGTTAAACCTAGGTATACCGCACTTGCAGCTAGTAGATAAACAACATATGATGTCATGTAGAAGTGGGGATTAGTCTTTACTCTGATCAACTGCTCATCTAAGTTGTTGCTCAGGATGGAGGCCCAGTCGAACCTTGCTTGTCTTTCCTTTATCTTCTGGATGAGCAGGATCATCCATGGTTCCAATTGGATAGACTTAGCAAACCCATATACTTTGCTAATCATTGTGATCATTTCTTGGATATCCTCTTGCATGTAGCCTCTCCTCATGTCAATTTTGTCTATCTTATTCTTTGGCATGGGCTGCATAAGGTACTCATTGTTTACTATGTTGTGAGCCCATTGTACATCCTTGTTGTAAAACTCCATTCCCCTGTTGATATTGAAGTTGTAGAACTTATCAACCCCTTTGGGAAGGTGGAAGACATCCTTGATATTATCTGGTCTCAGGTCCAGAACTACTTCTACCACACTATTCTTCACCATTCACTCATTAGGCACATAGTGGCTAGCCAGAGTATTAATCAAATCCAAAGACAAGATGGTGACTGGATGAGCTTTTGCATTCACTAAGTAACAATGCACTAATGAGGTGCAATCTTCAGACCTTCCCACTGGTTGGACGCACTTTGTCAAGTAATCATTCTAGCTTACACTACCACTGTAAGTGTCTGTGATGTTAGAGTGTAGGTTGGTCACCTTAGAAGGTGGATGGTACCCCTTGAACTGATATTTCATGGCTGGTGATGCTACGACTTTCTTGGCCATTTCTGCAAAAAAGACAAGACATGAATCAATAACAAGAGAGAGGAAAATCTTAGAGAAACATAGAATTCTGACAAACCAAGTCTTAAAAGGGGTCTAAAATACCTTTTCGGGCTTTTGGACTTTCGGGGGTAAGAGACCCCCGAAAGGTCCAAAACGCTGAAACTACGAAAAATGCTTGTTTGAAACCACTTTTGGTCTTTTGAAAAATTGGAGGTGTGAAAAATTCATAGGCCAACACCTCTGAATCGTCAAAAAGATCCCCTTATGTTCATTTTGCCAATGTTTGTGCCACTTTCAGCAAGTCGAAGAACCAAAATCTTCGGTGTGCGACAAGGCTAAAAGGCCGAAATGAGCATTTGGGCATCGATTGAAAACTTGGGTCCTAGTTTTGGTGATTTGGATTCTTGGATGTTTCGGTGTGCGACAACACCAAAATGTCAAAATAGGCCGAGCACTTAGGGAATTTCCAAGGTTTGAAAGACTAGAAAGTTTTGGACCATGAAGGTCTGAAGCTAGGGTTTGGTCTGTCGAACTCAAGCTAGTTCGACGATGAGTTTGACCAGAAACTCACCGAGGGGATGAGAGGAGACTACCTCACGATCCCTGATGCTGAACCAGGCTTGACAAAACACCCTAACCCTAAGCGACATGCTGAAAAGGTGAAAAAAACAAGAAACCTTAACTAAGAACAATGAAAGCAAGAAACCCCAGCCTACGAAAACCAAGAAGGAAAGAGGGAGGAAGGAAACTAACCTCAACAGGAAGTGGAAAACAAAAGCAAATAAAGGAGACCAAAGCGGCAAGCAAGAAGCACAGGCGCGTAGAGAGCTCTGAAAAACATGACTGGTGAAAGATGCGGAATAAGAGTTTAAAACTTGGGTTATGCTTTATATAGGCAGACCGGTGGGTGACATCAGCCACCCGTCGATCAACCTTTTGGCCTTTTGAGGGTATCGGACCTCTGGAAGTCCTAAATGCTGAAAGGCCGACTCCCAAGGGAGTCGGACCTCCCGACCTTTTGGTGTCCAAAAGCCCACACTCTGCCTGGGTCTAGGAACTGCCTTAGTGCTGCAACCAACTTCGCCACTTCGGGCCTCTTGCACTTTCAGACCTCCGAAAGTCTGAAAGTGTGACAAGACCAAAAAAACCAAGGAAAGCTAACTAAAAACAAAAAAGCAAAAGGACAACAAACAAACAACCAAAAGACAAGCAAAAACTAGAAGGGGGGCCCCTAAAGCCAAAAAGCTGAAAAGGGGAGCATTTTTGTTGGACCAAAACACATAGGATCTCTATGATTTCTAGAACACAACATACAAGTCACACAAGAAAATGATCCAACTAGAATGATCGTAAGCCTAAACACCAAAAATTGCCAAACTAGAATTTAGTAAATAGACAAATTGAAAGGAAATATTCTTAGGTGATGCAAGATTTCCAATGATCCAAGGATGCTCCTGCATCATATTTAGAGAATATATGTACCTTAATTTTAAAAATTGAAGTATATTTTTATTTAATTATTTTTTAATTTTGTTGCATAGGCGATTGATTAAATGGTAGAAAAAGTGTCAATGTACTACTAGAATGTATTACATGCTAGCAATACATAAAATAACATTGCAAGTTTGGCACGACATTCAAGATCAAACATATATATTATGAAATATAAGAAAGAATCATTTCAATATTTTCAATATTAGAAGATGAGGAATAAAATGAAATAGATTTTCAATATTTTCACTATTATTAGCAAAAAAAGTGTCGCAAGTAGTTTTTTTTTCTTCTGGAAAGTTAATGGTGAGTGGTATATCAAACCACATTCTTACATTGGTTGAACTGCTACATTTTAAAGCTAAATTTAGTAAAACATAATTTTGTAGTGTCTTACAATTTATTTATGTAAAGCATTGTATGAAGATCTTAATCATGGTGATAAATCTCTATCATTAGAAACATCCATCAAGAGTAAGGTGTTTCCAATAAAGAATCAATACCTACTTCTATTTTAACATTTTTATTTGGAATTTCTATGAGTAACATCAACGAGTTTTTATTTGTAAAAAGTTAATAGTTGTACTTGAATTGTGAGGAAGTTTGTCAATACTATGCAAAATTTTTTAGAACCACATACAATGTCCAAGGGATCATTCAATTATTTAAATTGTAAAACATTAAATTTTATGAGAAATAAGGTTCTCTAAATTTGTATTCTTTTCCAATCTCTTGGCATCTATTTTTCGTATGTCATATATTTTTCTAATATCTATATTTACCTATGATTTTATATATAATTACATGTCAATCTTTAAAATAGAGCTTGCATCCATTTCTAATTTTGTATGCTCTTGAATTGGTGCAATCATAGCCATTCTGACAATTACAAAGAATTCTCATCAAGATATGAAATATGATTTATTAATCATATTCGCTAAACTAATATTCATTAGAATAACTATAGTTTCAAATGGAAATGACTATCTAATCATTAGGGTGCACCATGTCATTGACATTAATGGTTAGACATTATGGTGCAAGAGCACCTAATCATAAAGGTCACTATGAGATATATAAGGTTTTTGAGTCATTTAAAGTCTATTATATGATGTATTGATTCATTTTGAATCCATTTGTAAATGTATTGGCAAGAAATGTAACCATATGCACAATATTGCTCAAGTTGTCAAATAGGTCATGTTTAGGTCTACATGGTCAAATTTGTGTAAAAGACCCATGGAAGGGTAAAATAATTATAAAAGGTCTTAAATATTCCATTTGGATATGTATGGAGAGGTTTGACAAAGTTTTGAAGTCATTTTGTCAAAAATGTAAAAGTTGCATAAAAAGTTGTAAAATGCAACATTGAGAAAGTTGCTAACATTACAAAAATGATGTAAAAAGGTAGATGGTTGGTTTTGGGGGTAGTTAGGAAGGTTTATAACTGTAAAATGGATATAACTATAAATCAGATTTGGGAGGAGGAAATATTTGGATACAATTTTGGTGCATTCTATTATTGTGATTTTGATTGGTTTTTAAATTTTAGTATTGGTTCCAGGCCTTGTACAGACATGTACGGCATATAAACCCTATAATATAATAATTGATAGATATAATGATGAATCTTCTTTATCATGCTTTTGGTTTGGTTCAATTTTATAAAGAAATGAATAAGTTATGAGCATTTTGGTGGAAGTGGGTATTTGCAGATTTGAGATTCCCTGAATATAGTCATGTTGCAGTGTGTGGTACGGACAAATTTTTTAGAATAAAAATCTCTAAAAATAGTCATTGGAAATATATGTGAATTAAATTTTATTTCATTTTGGTTTGAGTTATTTTTATGCATATTTGTGAAAGTTATTGACGTTTGAGTAGAAACTGGTTTTTTAAAGATCGACATTGGAGTTACAAGTAGTGATTTGGGCTTGTAAAATAATTTATAAATGGTAAAAATACACGACTTACATATTTTGAAACTAGATTCATCAATAGTAGATTTGGAATTAGTTTTGTTTCATTTGAATTCTTTTTGAGAAAGATATGAGATGCCCTAGGCAGGATTTGGTATTTTAATTCTGAATTATGATAGAGATATGGACCAGAATTTATAGTCTGAAACAATAATTGTTTGAGGAATCAAATGGGGTCCTCAAACCTTAAGATTTGGTGAGGTGATAGCTATTTTAGTTCTCTACAAACTTTATTCTTTCCAGAAAAATTGATATTGTGATTTGATGGGTCAAATGTATCAATCTTTAAAGATTGTCTTGAAGAAACAATGTTATCAAATCAAGAGAAAGGTTGATGTTTTTGTTGTGGTTTACCTCATGAGATGCCTCTATATAAATAAATTATTGAATGGATGTTGAAAGGATCATAAAGGTTCCTATTGATTGTTTGGTTTGTTTGATGATCTACATCAGATTGGTATAAGAGATTGAATATCTTGAGTGTGTGGGTAGAGCGCCGAGGGAGGCAATCCACACCAGGACCTTGGAGATTTGGTATTTGTTTTGTTGATGAGTTTTGGTTTCAGGTGCTCATCCATCTTTCTGCATGTGAAGGTTGGGTTGTGTGTACAGACACTGAAAGTCTATCAAGGGCCAAGAGAAGGTCCAGGGCCGAGTGGTCCATTTGATTGTCAAGAGACTAGGGAGAGAGGCAAAGAGGAGGAATCCTAGGTGAGGCATATGGGAGAGTTGTTTGTGGTGAGTTGGAAGCAGCAATGGTAAAGGTGGATCTCTGACTAATAAGGCACCGTGGAGTTGCAGCCATTAATGCTCCACTAACAGGAGTATTTGAGAAGATTATTTTGAGGACAATCCTGTGTCCTTAAGGGAAAATATGATGGTGATAAAGGCATGAAGAGGAAAAGGTACATGAAGGTATAGGTGAAGATTTTTATTATAATTTTTTTTGCAGGTTATGGCACACCTTTCCAAGAGACTTGGAAAATTTTCAAGGCCGGTAGTATGGTGCAAGAGTACCTAATCATAAAGGTCACTATGAGATATATAAGGTTTTTGAGTCATTTAAAGTCTATTATATGATGTATTGATTCATTTTGAATCCATTTGTAAATGTATTGGCAAGAAATGTAAGCATATGCACAATATTGCTCAAGTTGTCAAATAGGTCATGTTTAGGTCTACATGGTCAAATTTGTGTAAAAGACCCATGGAAGGGTAAAATAATTATAAAAGGTCTTAAATATTCTATTTGGATATGTATAGAGAGGTTTGACAAAGTTTTGAAGTCATTTTGTCAAAAATGTAAAAGTTGCATAAAAAGTTGTAAAATGCAACATTGAGAAAGTTGCTAACATTACAAAAATGATGTAAAAAGGTAGATGGTTGGTCTTGGGGGTAGTTAGGAAGGTTTCTAACTGTCAAACAGATATAAATACCATTGTATGGTGGAACCAAATCAGATTTGGGAGGAGAAAATATTTGGATACAATTTTGGTGCATTCTATTATTGTGATTTTGATTGGTTTTTAAATTTTAGTGTTGGTTCCAGGCCTTGTATGGACATGTACAGCCTAAAAACCATATAATATAATAATATATAGATATAATGATGAATCCTCTTTCTCATTCTTTTGGTTTGGTTTAATTTTATAAAGAAATGAATAAGTTATGAGCATTTTGGTGGAAGTGGGTATTTGCAGATTTGAGATTCCCTGAATATAGTCATGTTGCAGTGTGTGGTACGGACACATTTTTTAGAATAAAAATCTTTAAAAATATTCATTGGAAATATATGTGAATTAAATTTTATTTCCTTTTGGTTTGAGTTATTTTTATTCATATTTGTGAAAGTTATTGATGTTTGAGTAGAAACTAATTTTTTAAAGATCAACATTGGAGTTACAGGCAGTGATTTGGGCTTATAAAATAATTTATAAATGGTAAAAATACATGAATTAAATATTTTGAAACTAGACTCATCAATATTATATTTGGAATTGTTTTTGTTTCATTTGGATTCTTTTTTAGAAAGATATGAGATGCCCTAGGCAGGGTTTGGTATTTTAATTCTGAATTATGACAGGGATATGGACCAGAATTTATAGTCTGAAACAATAATTGTTTGAGGAATCAAATGGGGTCCTCAAACCTTAAGATTTGGTGAGGTGATATTTATTGTAGTTCTCTACAAACTTTATTGTTTCCAGGAAAATTGATATTGTGATTTGATGGGTCAAATGTATCAATCTTTAAAGATTGTCTTGAAGACAACAATGTTATCACATCAAGAGAAAGGTTGATGTTTTTGTTGTGGTTTACCTCATGAGATGACTCTATATAAAGAAATTATTGAATGAATGTTGAAAGGATCATAAAGGTTCCTATTGATTTTTTGGTTTGTAAGATGCTTTGCATCACATTACATATTTGAAATTTTGACTTCTCATCAATAGGAATTGTTTATAATGTGCCCATTGTATCAAAACCACCATGTTCACTATACCATTGCCCCAAATGAATTTAACAATGATCCTCATCGATGAGAAGTCAAGATTTTAGTTATGTGGCATCCAAAAATTAATACAATTGTGCATTCTAATAGTTAGATAATGATTTTTGCATGAGAGTAAATGGGGGAAAACAACTATCTAGCCATAAAGATGTACCGTGACATCGATGTCCAGATACCACATTGAAGTTTTGACTTCTCATAAATGAGATTTTTTTCTAAATTTGTTAAACATCTACATTCAAAATCAAAATACTTGTTATATAGAGACATTCAAGAAGAGAAACAATTACCTCAAAAAGTGGATCCAAAAATTTAAAAAAGCCAAGCCCTCCTCGACATAAGAGTAGAAGAATATTCATTTATTAGAGACTTATCTTTTAAATAATAGATGATATTTATGTTCTACTAAGGATTATATGACATCTATGCTCTAGGTCAAGAAACTCTATATGGCACTTTTTCAAATACAACTATTAAATGTTAAGTTCTTTTTTATTTCATATTAACAAGTCACTATTTTTTTTTTTTAAAATGATTAGAGATTGAATTTGGTGATGCATCATTTCTTTATAGATTATTATTGAATGATATTAAGACTCCTTATAAAATGCTATACTTATCTAGTGACCTATTCTTATTTCCAAACTTATAAAGATTCTACATAAACTTCAATTGATGTAATCATTCGGCCTGCTTTAAATGTTAAATTTTTCTAGCCACTCTTCATATATTACCCATATTCATACAAATTTAGTTTAGGCACATTGGAATAATAGATGACATCTATGCTCTACTAAGGAAAATATGACATCTATATCCTACCAATGTCATAACCCAAAACGGTGACTTCCTACATCTACGAAAATAAGAAAATGAGTAAGCATATACTCTTCCCCATGCAGGCACATGCATTCAAAGGAGGCGATTGTGATAGTATGAAAGAGATGAGAATGAAGAGTTTAAAACTCTGACTTTGTTGGAGTAAAGACAAAATAGAAGGAGGTGTCTGTGCAGATTGGGGATTTAGGAGAGTGAACAGAGGAGGCAGTTTAGGGAGAAATAAGGGAGATGAAGTAAAATAAGTTTGGAAAGTGGAAGTTAAGAGGATAAGAAACACAATTCAAGGAGGGAGAGTTAGAGACGATAGTTGATCTGGGGAAATCAGTTTAATGCATGTGGGTTGAAAGGGAAGGAGGAACACATTTTGAGGAAAGAAAGAAGGTTAAAAAGAGAAGGCAACGTAGGAAAAAGGAGGAGTTGCAACAACATAAGGGAGAGTAAAAAAGAGAGGATGACACACAAGAATTTTGGAAAGAGAGTAGCGCATTAGGGAATAAAAAGAGGAGTTGAAGATCGTGCATTAAAATAGGGGAGGCAACAACAATAAGAAGGAAGGGGATCATATAAAAAGGGGAGTCTTGTGGATGAAAAAGAGAAGCAACAATCAAAGTAGGAAGGAAATCTGTATACAAGGAAAAAAGGTATAGAGGATGCACAAGCAACTTCAATTGGAAAGAAAGATATACAGAATATCGTCAGAAGGCAAACACTGATTGAAATCTTCATTCTTGCCTAGTATTTTATTCTTGAAAGTAATTTTCTTTACTGGAAAAGATTTTGATAAAACATGCTTGTATTACGTTTTGTAAAAGAAGTTTCCAAATATTATATTTTTTTGGGGTATTTAAACTGTACGTTTTCCTTGTTTGTTAAAAGTATTTGAACAATATGGTAAACATTAAAGGATGATTCTTTTTAAATAAAATGTGCCATCATCTTATCAACAAATTGTTGTTTATTTTGATCTGGTTGTTTTCTTTATAAAAATTCTTAGTGCTGGGTTAAATTTTAGTAAAAATTATGAAAATTAGTTATAATTTTAGAGTCTCTATTAGTGATAAAAGATATAACATAAACTAGTATGATGGATTATCAACATTTTGGACTTTTAGTTGAAATTTTAGAAAAACTTGTTGTTGTTTAAATCACTTCAAATTGAGGCAGGAAGTACATGATTTTCCTATAGCAATAGAGCTATGGGTATCAGATTCTAAATTTTTTTTTATAAAAGCTATCATTACTAAAAATTTGGAACAATAAGTATGTTGAATTTACTTTTAAATTGAGACTCAAAGTTTTCTTTTATCCTATAGCTTCAACATGATCACCAAAAGATTAAATTTAGAAATCTGAAGATGGTTATTATTATTATTATTTTTGTTATGAGGATAGAACAATGAATCTATTATTTATATGCAAAGATATTAGATTAGAAAAGATGAATAGTTTTAAAATTCTGAAATATTCTTATTGATGAACTCGTTATGCAAAATTATTAGAAGAAAAATAAAGGAACTAAGTTCAAGAAGTTATTGAAAAGTTTAGCAAAAATCTATTTTCTGAATTTGTAATTTCCAGAATGATTTTAGAGACATAGAAAAGCAAAAACCAGATTTAGACATAAACACTTTCCTAATAAACTTACACTCATTTGTAAACCATATTTCAACATATCTTAGAAGATGAATTCTGTGAATTGTTGAATTATGTTCTAAAAATCTGTAGATGGTTATTAATTTATTTTGAGAATGTGTATTTAGTATTATTACTTAAGAAATTATGTAATGGGAAAGGGTATCGAATATGGGTGAACAGAGAAGGATAAATATTAATTTCTTTTACCTACCAGTATAAATCTAGTGTAAAATACTTAGGCCTAAGCTATGTAAACACATAATGGAATTTGTGTTGGTTATGTACTTTCTCCCTGCCATGTCTGTGTTAGTTCTACTTTGTGTATGATAAAGTAGTTCCTTCATAGCTTGCATCAGATTCCTTTCTCATCCATCAATGCCGAGTTGATAGATTCCTCGAGCAAGGTCGGTGAGCTCTTCATTTCAGGATGAGCTCTGGAGGAACTAACCACTCTTTGGCCAAGTAGAAAATATGTCTGGATCACATTTATGTCTCAAGATTTGCATATAGATGATTGACTATCTGATGGCATAGGAGATAGGAATATGTAGATGGACGACCGACTATCTAAAGGCATATATTTATTTCAAACATTTTGTATCATTTAGACCTTAAGGTCCTATATTTATCTATATATGTATATCTATGTACTTTGATGATTGATGTATGACAATATGGTCTTCTATTGCTAAGTTGTGCACTCATGCTTGGTGCAGGAAGTGATTTAACACCATGCAAACTAGAAATAGTAATAGGGGTGGATCCAGCTATGGACGAGTCAATGAGGAACAAAGTAAAATGATGGATGAGATCCTAAACCTCTTGAAAAAATAGAGGAATATCTTGCAACAACAAAATAACTATATGAAACAACTTGAACAGGATGCAAGGGGTAGACATAACGAAGAGGAAAGTAGAAAGAGAGAAGAGGATAAGAGACTTGAAGCTCAACAGAAAATGGACAAGGACCAACCTTTGGAAGCATTGAGAAAAGAAGAAGAGGATAGGATGAATGAAGAGCAGTGGAACCAAAATGTAGATCATGGGGTTGTAAACGTACCTAATAACAGAGAAAGAATAGAAGAGGAATTGAGTAAGGACCTCAAGAAGGTCATACCTCCTACATTTGATGGTAAGGCCATTGGTGATACTGTTGAGGCATGGATAGTATCGATGGAAAAGTATTTTCATGTTCGTAATCTTTCAGCTAAATCTAGACCTATGTGGGGTGCTTTTCAGTTGGTTGGTGAGGCTGGTACTTGGTGGGACAATGAGATGGTCAAAAAAAGGATACAACCTAGTGAGATCTCTTGGGAGGAATTCCTAGTACTTTTCCATAAGAGGTGGCTACCTTAGCTATACTATGATAGGAAAGTGGTTGAATTACATAACTCAATTCAGGGAGTTTTGACTGCCACTGAATACCATGAGATATTTTACCACTTGGTAAATTATGTACCTCAATATCAGCAAGATGAGAAGTTCAGAACCCACAAGTTTATTCTTGGATTACATCCAGAGATAGGATCAGAAGAGGATATGCATGAGCCTGAGACTATGGATTTTTCTTTCAAGAAGGCTATGAGACAAGAGCAGAAACTAAAGCAAGTATCTTCAATCAGAGTGAGTCAAAGGACTAGTGCACCTCAGGGATATAAGAGGAAGTTTCAAGATAATAAACCAAAGGACACTAGTTAGAAATAGGTGCATCATATGAGAGGCAAGGGCAGAGGTAATGCTAAAAGGAACAACAATGGTAACCAGAATAAAGGCAACAACAAGAATGACAATAGGAGGAATAAACCTGATGGTAAGCAGGGACCACGAGATGGTTTCTACACTTGTAGAGGTGACCACTATGCTAGTGTTTGTCCTCATCGATCAACCCATAGAGATGGAAAAGGACCTCGGACTCAGCACCAAATTCATGTAACTGTGAATAATAGACAAGCTAATTTTTAGGGAACACCCATTCAGATGGACGGTAAGACTCTTGGTCATGATATTTCTATTTTGATTGATACCATAGCAACAAAATTCTTTATAGATCCTATAGTTATTTCTAAATTTCCAATTTGAGCAAGATATATGATAGATCTATGGATGGTAGAATATGGAAACAAGGCAGAACATAAAGTTGAGCAATGTCTATCTTATAGCGAGATTGAACTTCCTGATTTTCTAACCCAAGTAAACTTGTATGTTGCACCTTTAGTTTCCTATGATGTTATTTTGGGCATCAATTGGTTAAAAGAACATAAGGCCATAGTGAACTGAAAAGATAAAATAGTAGAATGCCTTGATGATGAAGGTAATCCTATAATACTCTATGGTGTGAAAAGGTCTCTTTAACTTAGACAGGTTTCTGCCATGCAATTGAAAAAGGCAAAGATAAAGGGGTGTATGATGTATGTGGTTTATGTCAAAGATCTGGACACACCTCCTAGTTTAGGAGATTTCCCTATTCTATAGGAATTCAAGGATTTTTTCCTAGAGATTTACCTAAGTTACCTCCAAAAAGAGAATTTGATTGCTCAATTGATGCGATGCCTGGAACTGAACCTCAATCCAAGGCTCCATATTGAATGACCACCACTAAAATGTATGATTTGAAGGTGCAGTTGCAAGAAATCTTGGATAAAGAGTTTAT
Source organism: Chamaecyparis obtusa (assembly GCA_027943335.1). Lineage (NCBI taxonomy): Eukaryota > Viridiplantae > Streptophyta > Pinopsida > Cupressales > Cupressaceae > Chamaecyparis > Chamaecyparis obtusa. The sequence continues at coordinate 505,566 of BSBK01004733.1, forward strand.
TTGCCCTAGTGTTTCACCATGGGGAGCTCCAGTGATCTTTGTGAAGAAGAAAGATGGCACCTAAAGATTGTGCATAGATTAAAAAATTCTTAATAAGGTGACCATTAAGAACAAATACCCTCTTCCACAGATAGATGAACTTTTTGATCAAATGAAGGGAGCAACTATGTTCTCCAAGATTGATTTGAGGTTTGAATATCATCAAATCGGGATCAAAGAGGAGGACATATCTAAAATAGCTTTCATGACAAGGTATGGGCATTATGAATTTGTAGTCTTACCTTTTGGATTGACAAATGCACCTGTAAAATTTATGAACTTAATGAACAATATGTTCAGGTATTGTCTCGATAAGTTTATAGAGATATTCATTGATGACATTCTAATTTACTCCAAGAGTATGGAGGAACATGAGGAACATTTGTGGATAGTTTTACAACGTCTGAGAGACAAGAATTTGTATGTAAATTATCAAAGTGATCTTTCTATAAGAAAGAGATTCACTATTTGGGTCATATCATCTTTGCAAATGGAATTGCAGTAGATTCGACAAAGATCAAAGCCATTCTTGAGTGGCCAACTCCTCAAAATGTGAGTGAAGTTAGAATTTTCATGGGTCTTACAGGATATTATAGGAAATTTGTGGAGGGATTCTCCAAAATTGCAGCACCTATTATATCTTGTAAGATACACACACACACACACACACACACACACACACACATATACATACATATATACATATATCTATATATATGTATACACACACACACACACACACACACACATATATATATATATATATGGATGTACATATATTTTTATATCTATGATGTGTGGGTGGAAAATGTTGTGGACATATTACCTCCTAATCCAAGACAAAGAGATCCCAATTGATTAACTAACAAGAGATGATCAATGCAAAAAGGAATCAACTAGTTATGGATAAAGAGGGAAAGGGGTTCACATTTCTTAATTATAAAGAAAAATAATAAATCAGAAAGATTAGGGTAAAATAAAACACTTATCTTGTAACAGATCTGGAAATTGTTGTTTTCTTATGTCTATATTGAGTTTCTAGAAAATATGCAACCGGATCTGGAACAAAAACATAGAGACAAAGAAAACCCAGAAATATTTTTCTTTTATGAGTTAGGTTGACCTTGACCCCTTTATGTCGACCTTGACCTACACTGCTCCGATGAAAATTCTATTCGCACATCTTGAAAGTTTGTCGAAAAGGATATCTAAATCTTCTCTATAATTCTCTATTCTGCACCCGTTCCTGGAAGAAAAATGGTTTTGTTGTTTGGATGAGGAGTTTGCCTTGGTCAAACCCCAATTTTGGAATTAACCTTGAAATAGAATTGAAATGGAGAATGCTAGCAAGTAGTAGAAGTTGATCTAACAACGAAGCTATGATATTCAATAGATATGCAATTGTATTTGAAATGTAAACAAGTATGTTAATATGAAAGCTTGGACTCAACACTAAAAACCATAAATGTAAATCAGAACCTCCATGATTGTATGCTTGGAATCCACCTTGAAGGAAGAATGAATGAATCTTGAGGATGCACAAAGGATCTTGAAGGAAATCACACCACCATGATGGATAGATCTAGGGTTTGAATGATGAATCTTGAATGCTTGAACCAAATCCCTTCAAAGGCTTGAATGCTTGAATCCTTGATCTTTAATGGAGAACTTGAATGCTTGAGAAGAAGACTTGATAACCTTGATTGAACACTTGGAAGATTTAAAGCATGTAGAACAATGGATGTTGATGATCCTCCCTAGATTTTTTGATCTTTCTTGCTTGCCTTTTTGATTGCTTGATTTTTATCCTTTGAATTGAGAGGAGAAGGCTTCCTTATATACTAGTCTAGGGCACAAACTTCTAGAGAGGCTGACATATGAGAAATAAATTTCCATTAGGCCTATGCCCTTAGAAGTGGACCTGTTGGGACTAAAAACACAATAAGGGTTTTTGAAGTACCATGTTAAAATTTTGCAGATTGAAGACCTATAAGTGCTTTTGTGCCTATTTTCCTGGATAAGATTCTAAGGTTTCTCATGCATCTCAAGTGCTTATCACCTTTGTTTTGGCATTTGAAGACATCTCAGATCGTTAAAGTCAAGTTTCAAGTTGTTTCGTGGTGTCTTGTTTCGAGCACTTGTCTAAATTTGTATTTTGTGCCTAAGTGTCATTTTGTTGTAGCAGGCCCTGTTTGCAGTTGAATATCTTTTGTCCTGTGATTGGTCATGACATGCCGGTTATGGCATCGTATGGTAGGCATGGGAGTGAGTCATCCTGCCAGTTTTCAACCCCCCATGTACCCGTTCAACCTGTTTGCTGGCATCATTTCATTTGCAATTTGTTAATTTCTCTGAATGTGCATTGTCCAGTTTTATAAGTGCCCTACTTTGTGTTATCCCAGTTTGTGCCCTATGCAAGGTCTGGCATAATTGAATGTTGTTCTATACTATAGACCTAGAAGACTAAGTGCCTGGTGATTTTCAAGTCCCTACCAATCCGTTTGACCACTTTCCTAGGCCAATTCCAAAACCAGTTTTGCACTTTTTCACTGTTTTAATCCTAAAAATTTCTAACTAGTTGAATTTGGCATTTTATTGTGATCGGCATTTAGACTTTCTGAGGAAGCTAGTTATGGATTCATATTCCTTGTATGAAGGTGTTTTAGTGTCCAGGATGCCAGGTCTCGAAAGTTTCATTTGGTCAGTTTTAGAAGCCAATTTCGAGAGCCAGTCGGTGTTAATGATCAGTTTTGCCAAAATGTAAAAAGTGAATTATGTGATTGAATCTTTGACACACCATGTTTCTACTTCAAGTGGTTGACTGCATCTCGGTCTTACAGAGGAAGGTGTGCATCAAGAGTGATGCCTCGTGCTTAATGTCTTCAAGAGATTGTGCGTATACTTAACATGGACAAAATGAAAGGCGACCAAGGATGCCAGTGTCATTGCCTGTTTGAATGTAATGAAAGTCATAAAGGAATTGACTACTGTTGCCAATGCATATTGGTTTGATAAGAAGGACATGAGTGTTTCTTATATCTTCTTTCAATGGTTTCAAAAGGCCAATGAAATGGAACCCAAATGAGCATTGAAGGAAAATGACCATGATTGAGAGGTTGCCAGCCTTAATATGAATATATAAATGTCAGCATGTTTAATAAGTGTGCATATATTTTGAGGGTTGTGATCATTACACACCACACCAAACAATAGAAGGGGCTGTCAGCGTGAGTGTTTAAAAGAGATGCAAGGCTTGGCTGGGCATATCTGGCCAACGAAAGTGATTGCAGACTGAAGGCAATCAAAATGTGGTGCATGACAGTGAAGGAAAGATGTGCATAGAACAAATTGAAAGAGGAGTTTTAAATGTAACATGGATGTTGTGTATTAAATGGAAATAGTCTTTTTGAGAAAGCAAAGAAGAAATAGCCCACACAATGGATTTTGAAAACGCGGATTTGCAAAAAAGGAAAAACACAGTCATATTGCGGGGGACATAACATTTTATTGGACCGTTGGATTTGGCCAATTTTTGGATATGTTGTCACAAACCTAGTTCTCCACATTCTCACTGGAGTGATTTTCCAAATTCCTCCTGGTTCGCGAGATACATGTGACTGAATATGACACTGTCAAAACTGCCCATAAAGCCTTAATGACAATTATCCCACATTCACTGGGATTGGGGAGTTTTTAGCATTTAAATACATGGCCGCCCAGAATGAATGTAAAGCAAAGAGAAAGAGGCACTTGTTCTTCCTCTTCCTTGTGGGTTTTCCTTGGTGTGCGTGCCAACTAGCATGAAGGCAAAATTTTAGTGAAAGTCTTTAAAAAACTATAGAAACTTAGTCCCACATTGATCCCAGATTGGCAATTTGAGGTGTTTATATACAACCAAGCTCACATATGAAGTAGATTGAAGAGCTAGAGGCTCTTCTCACGTGAGCTCTCAGAGATGCCTTGGTTTTTGTGCCCACACCCAGAAGGTCATTTTGCAGGAGTGTGACGAGGATGAAGTGGACACATGTCAAGTGGTCGCATGATCGCAAGGGCCATTTTTGGCCCATGCGAACATGCGACAAGGTGACATGTGGCATTCTTGTGAGGTGGCGGTCTGGTTCAGTTTAGTTGCCCAGGTGGATATGCGAGCCAACCAAGCATCACCAAGTAGCAAAGGTCAAATGTGGCGTCCAACTAGATGGTGAGGTGGCAAGGAGGTGATTTGTTGGACCAATCTGCATGTGCCATGTGGCACATGTGGGACCCGCCCATTTTTAAAATCTATATGCAGAGGATTTTAAACAAATTCATAAAGTTCAAACTATATCAAAAATTCAAAATTTAAATGTGACAATTGCTTGGGAGCTGAAACTTGAAAATGATGCTGAGGACTCAATTTTTGTCCAAAATATAAAGTGTTATATACCGTTGGAATCGGGAGAAGCTAAAGAATCCATTTTTTGGATTAGTTTGTTGAAAGAAGAATTTCAGGGAAAGCAGTAACAAGAAACAACAACTCAGATCAAATTCGGTTAAAGAAGTGAGAGGATCAAATCATATTTTTGGTTTGGAGAGAATCATTTCAGTTGAAGAGAGGATTGTAGTTCAAAGGAAATTGTAGAGGAAGGGGATATTTTGGGAAATTGACAGGTGTCTGTTGTTGGAAACTGGTTTTCCCCTTTCCTCCTATATCTTGTATTTTCTCTCATTTTGTAAAGGATGTTGGAATTAATGCTGCAGGGCAGCTCCCAGACTTGGATTTTTGTTTCCTGTGTTTCTTTGTTTTAGAAGTGTACAGTTCCAGATGATTTTAATAAAAATAAAGGAATCCCGATTTAGTTTATGTTTGATGTCTTTGTGTTCATAATTTGAATTCTTGTGTATTGATTTGTAAGGCATGTCGGTATACTAGTTACAAGGTACCTGCGGGTTTGAATTCGAGTGTCTTTCAAGGAGGGAGTAAGTCTCGATTTCAAGTTCTGAGAATTCTAGATTTGTATATGAATTTGATGTCTAGGAATTGGAGTGAAAAGAATGGTTTGTAAGGCATCCCATTCGGGTTTTTGAGTTGGAATTATGGTTTTCTAGGAATGTATGTTTGTATGACTCTGTGCCCAATGAACAAGGCACTGATCCTGGTTTGCTTTGCAGTTTTCATCATCATATCTTTAAATCATTTCCATCTTTAATTTCATGTTTTAGAAGCATTCATGTTTATGTCTTGTGTTCCCTGAATACAATTATTGTTAGTGATTCTTTGAAGAAATGAATCCATGGGTTAACCTGCCCGAGTTCAAAGCTCGAAGAGAAGAAGGAGTTTATCCTTATTGTCACATTTGCCATTTTTCTAGTTCTTAGCGGATCATACAGGTGGGACCCTGTATAAGACTGGTTGAGTTGAACTCCCATGTTTTATAAGTCTGAGAACTATCCACTGATTTTCACATCTACATAAAGGGTCTTAGCTAGTAAGTTATATGTATGTGGATCTTATCATGTTTTAGGTGCACCCGCCTAAGTGTGTGGAACTCGAAGCAGAAGGAGGATCAAATCTTCATTAATTAGTCTTTTCTTGCCCCTTAGTTTGCATGAACAAGTATATTTATGTTACTAGACAAAGATCCCCGGGTCTGGTTTTCATATTTCTCTTTTAGAGTTGAGGGATACAAGAAAAATCACTAACATGACCTATATTAAATATCTTTTAAGAGTCACCACTTCGAAATCCGAAACAGCTAACTCGAAAGTGGGAAAATAAACTTTTGAGTTTCCTCCCACATTCGGCACACTTTTTGATGAAAAAGGGGGACCTAGGTTGAGGTCGAGGTTGACCTTGACCTAGGTTAGGGTCAAGGTCAACCTTGACCCAGGGGGTTAAAACCCCTGGAAAATATGCCAAGTGGGGAAAATAGTTCCCAGAGACCCAATCAAAGTCCTAAACAGGCACAGAAGATGGAAAAGGGGCATAAATTAAAGGACAACATGATAATGGCCCAAAACACCCCCTAAGGAGGGCTAAACAATCTTAACATGGAAGTGCTTCCATTTTAAGATGATACATATCTCTTCAAAGAAATGGGAAAATATATGAGTGGACTAATGAATGTGAGAGAGCATTCCAATTACTAAAATAGAAGCTCACATATGCTCCTATCTTTATCAAACCAAATCCTAATGGGCACTTTACAGCTATCACTGACACTTTAGGTGAAGGTCTTGGTGGTGTTCTCATGCAAGATGGTAAGGTAGTAGCTTATGAGTCACAAAAACTGAAACAGTATGAGGTTAACTATGCACCTCATGATTTGGAATTGGCAATTGTTCATGCTTTAGTGATGTGAAGACATTATATTTTGGGTAAGCCATTTGAGTTGAAGACAGATCACATGGGACTTAGGTATACCTTCACACAACCTAATCTCAATGCTAGACATATACATTGGTTGGAGTTTCTGAGTGAGTATGATTTTGGCATTGAGTATATTAAAGGAAAAGAGAATAGAGTAGCAAATGCTCTAAGCAGAAGAAGACACATTTTTGCTATATCTACTTCTAGAACTCGGTTGAGAGAATATGTGTTAGAGAATATTTCAGGAGATGACCATTATGAGATGGTTAAGACAAAATTACTTGTAGATCCATCAAATTTCCATTTTGACAGATACACTTTTGAGGACGATGGTATCATGAGATACCAAGACAGGATGTATATTCTCGACCAAGCAGGGTTGAGGAAGGTGGTTTTAGAGGAAATGCATTGCACTCCCTTTTCAGGACATCCAGGGGTAAACAAGATGATTTCCGATTTGAGGCCATTGTATTTTTGGCCAAGGCTAAAGCGCCATGTGACAACTTTTGTAGCCCAGTGTTTAGAATGTCAGCGAGTTAAGGCTAAACATGTCCACCCAACGGGACTTTTGTACCCACATGATATACCAGAGTAAAAGTGGCAAGTCATTAGTATAGATTTTATCCAAGGTTTACCCATGACATGACATAGACATGATGTAATCTTGGTTGTAGTTGACAAACTAACCAAGGTAGCTCACTTTATTCCAGGGAGCTTGAGAGATGGATCTTTGGCTTTGGCCAAGAAGTTTGTCTAGGAAATTTTCAGATTGCACGAGGTACCTGAGACTACAATATCAGACAGGGATAGTAGGACGACATCAAGGTTTTGGATAACCTTGAATTCATATTTGGGAATTACATTGAATTTTAGTACCTCTTATCATCCACAGACAGATGGACAAACTGAGAGAGTGAATCAAGTCATTGTAGATTTACTCTGTATGTATTGCATGGATCAATAGTATAAATGGGAAGAGTATCTTCCATTGGTGGAGTTTTCCTACAACAACTCTTACCATGCTTCTTTGGGAATGACATCTTTTGAGGCACTTTATGGATGAAAGTGTCGTACTCCCATCAGTTGGGATAGAGTAGAGGACAGGATGATCATTGGTCCTGATATGCTGAGAGAGATGGAAGAACAAATGACTTTGATTCGTACTCAGTTGAAGGAAGAAGCTGATAGACAAAAGAGAACTATGTAGATAGGAACCACACTTTCAGACAGTTTCAGGAAGGTGACAAGGTGTTTTTGCATGTGAGACAACATAAAAGCTCAATCTCTTTTGGAAAGTCTTAAAAGCTTGCACTGAGATATGTGGGTCCTTTTGATATTTTGGAGGTCATCAACCCCATTGCCTACAAAATTTATCTACCGCCCGCTCTTGCCAGAATCCATAATATTTTTCATGTTTCCTTGTTGAAACCCTACCATCCAAATGCATCTCATATTCTTGATTGACATACATTACAGGTTCAGGATCCGAGGGTGGTGTTGGTACAACCTACCCACCTCGTTGATCAACATACCATCAGGGTGCATGACAGAGATGTATTGCAGTATAAGGTCCAATGGGACCAATTCTCTGGTGATAGTGCTACTTGGGAAGATATAGAAGACATGCATAGATAATTTCCATAGTTCTTTTCTTAGATTTATTTCTGTTATGTTTATGCTTTAAGCCTTGTAGTGAACTTCTTTATATGTTTCCATAAGACATCGGGTCTATGTCATAACCTGATTTGATGCTCTTAGTTTATAGGACTATTTGTGTGATTTGTTTTTTACGCATGTTGACTTGGTTGAATATTTCTGACTTAAGTTTTTTGTAATAAATGATTAAGACATAGTGTTGTTATGTTTCTTTAATTATTTTGTGATGAAATAAATTGATGTAATGAAAATGATATCATGAATGGAATTTGAATTACCTTACAAAATGTTATTTGTTAATGTAATTATGATATGTAGATGAAATATGCATCTCAATTCAATTTTGATTTAAGGGGACTAACCTACTGATGATCTTTTGAGTTTGAGCATACATGATAGGAGATGAAGGCAGAAATGTGATTGAGGTAGAGTGTAAATTTATCTTGTCGGCAGGGGTGAGATCGGAATAATGTATGCAAGCACACACCACTTAAATTGTTTTGAAATCTTATGAGTTTCTTGAATTAGCTCGTAAAGTGAATGTTTGGGTAAAATAGTACTATTAGTTTTCTTTCTTTTTCTCTTGCTCAAGTTATTGAGTTAATTTGTGTGTGAGTGCTTTAAGTTAAAGCTTTTTGTTATCTAGGGAAATGAAAATTTGTTGGTTTTCTATTTGTATTTCTAGAAAAGGTTAAAGTTAGTTAATTTGGAAATACTTTGATATAATTATTAGTTTCTTTATTTAATGAGAATATAGTTTTATTTAAATTTCCGTGGTTGCAATCTCTCATTTTTTTAATACGGGAGTTAACTTCGGTTGGCATGCTAAAAATTACGACATGAATTCTTCTTGCGATGATACCTTTTCAAATAAGGCATCAAGGATGATGCAATTTCTAGGGGGAAGGATGTTATAACCTAAAATGGTGACTTCCTACATCTATGGAAATAAGAACACGAGTAAGCATTTACTCTTCCCCATGCTTGCACGTGCATTCAAAGGAGGAGATTGTGACATTATGAAAGGGAAGAGAACAAAGAGTTTAAAACTCTGAATCTGTTGAAGTAAAGACAAAATAGAAGGAGGTGTGCGTGTAGATTGGGGATTTAGGAGAGTGAACAGAGGAGGTAGTTTAGGGAGAAATAAGGGAGATTAAGTAAAATAAGTTTGGGAAGTGGCAGTTAAGAGGATAAGAAACACAATTCAAGGAGGGAGAGTTAGAGAAGACAGTTGAGCCAAGGAAATTAGTTTAATGCATGCGGGTTGAAAGGGAAGGAGGAACACATTTTGATAAAAGAAAGAAGGTTAAAAAGAGAAGGCAACGCAGGAAAAAGGAAGGAGTCGCAACAACACAAGGGAGAGTAAAAAAAGAGAGGACAACACACAAGAATTTTGGAAAGAGAGTAGTGCATTAGGGAATAAATAGAGGAGTTGAAGATCACACATCAAAATAGGGGAGGCAACAACAATAAGAAGGAAGGGGATCATATAAAAAGGGAAGTCCTATGGAAGAAAAAGAGAAGCGATAGTCAAATTAGGAAGGAGATCTGTATACAAGGAACATAGGTATAGGGGACGCACAAGAAGCTTCAATTGGGAAGAAAGATATACAAAATATCGTCAGAAGGCAAACATTAATAGACATCTTCATTTTTGCATGGTATTTTATTCTTGAAAGTAATTTTCTTTACTGGAAAAGATTTTGATAAAATGCATGTATTACGTTTTGTAAAAGAAGTTTCCAAATATTAGTCTTTTTTTTTGTATTTAAACTGTACATTTTCCTTGTTTGTTAAAAGCATTTGAACAATATGTTAAACATTAAAGGATGATTCTTTTTAAATAAAATGCACCATCATCTTATCAACAAATTGCTGTTTATTTTTATCTGGTTGTTTTCTTTATAAAAATTCTTAGTACAGGGAAGAATTTTAGTAAAAATTGTGAAAATTAGTTATAATTTTAGAATCTTCGTTAGTGATAAAAGATAGAACATAAACCAGTATGATGGATAGTTGAAATTTTAGAAAAACTTGTTGTTGTTTAAATCACTTCAAACTGAGATAGGAAGTATATGATTTTCCTATAGCAATAGAGCTATGGATATCAGATTCTAAATTTTTTTTATAAAAGCTATCATTACTAAAAATTTAGAACAATACGTATCTTGACTTTACTTGTAAATTAAGACTCGAAATTTGCTTTTATCCTATAGCTTCAACATGATCACCAAAAGATGAAATTTAGAAATCTGAAGATGGTTATTATTATTATTATTATTATTATGAGGATAGAACAGTAAATCTATTATTTATATGATATTAGATTAGAAAAGATGAGTAGTTTTAAAATTCTGAAATATTCTTATTGATGAACTCGTTATGCAAAATTATTAGAAGAAAAATAGAGGAATTAAGTTCAAGAAGTTATTCAAAAGTTTAGCAAAACTCTATTTTCTGAATTTGTAATTTTCAGAATGATTTTAGAGCCCATAGAAAAGCAAAAACCAAATTTAGACATAAACACTTTCGTAATAAACTTACACTCATTTGTAAATCATATTTTAGAAGATGAATTATGTGAATTGTTGAATTATGCTCTAAAAATTTGTACGATGGTTTTTAATTTATTTTGAGAATGTACATATTTAGTATTATTACTTAAGAAATTATGTAATGGGAAAGGGTGCCAAATAGGGGTGAACAGAGAAGGGTAAATATTACTTTCTTTTACCTGCGAGTATAAATCTGGTGTAAAATGCTTAGGCCTAAGCTATATATAAACACATAATGAAATTTGTGTTGGTTATGTACTTTTTCTCTGCCATATCTATGTTAGTTCTACTTTGTTTATGATAAAGTAGTTAGTTCATAGCTTGCATCGGATTCCTTTCCATTAATCCATCAGTGTCAAGTTGATAGATTCCTCGAGCAGGGTCAGTGAGCTCTTCATTTCAAGATGAGCCCCAGGAGAGCTAACCACTCCGTGGTTGGGTAGAAAAAATGCGTGGATCACAATTCTGTCTCAAGATTTGCAGATGGACGATTGACTATCCGATGGCATAGGAGACAAGAATATGTAGATGGGCGACTGACTATCCGATGACATATATTTATTTCAGACATTTTATATCATTTTGACCTTAAGGTCATGTATTTATTTGTATTTGTATCTATGTACTTTGATGATTGATGTAGTACAGTATGGTCGACATCCCTTATGTATTATATAGTCACATGTTGTACTATTCAACAATATGGTCGATTTTCATTTATCGTATTTGAGGATATTTGACATTATCTCAAATTATTATATTTTCTTTAAAATGGAAATGGAATTTATATTGAGGAAAAGTCTTTATATCTTGTAGACTTTATTTTTGAGTTCGACTTTCTGAATTTTCAGTTGTAGAGCTTACTTGTCTCTTATGTATGGAAATGGTTCTTTACAACCAAGCAACTCTATATAGCAATTTTTCAAATATAACTATTAAATTTTGAGTTTTTTTAAATTTTAGATTATCAAGTTACCAAATCTTTTTAAAAAAATGATTATAGATTAAATTTAATGATGTATCATCATTCAAGACTTCTTATAAAATACCAGACTTATCTATTGATTTAATACCACTCTTCATATATTACCCATATTCATACAAATTTAATTCAGGCACATTGAAATAATAGATGACATTTATGCTCTACTAAGAATTATATGACATCTATATTCTACCAAGCAACTCTATATAGCAATTTTTCAAATATAACTATTAAATTTTTATTTTTTAATTGCAGATTATCAAGTTACCAAATCTTTTCTAAAAAAAATTATGATAATAGATTAAATTTAATGACGTATTAGCATTGAAGACTTCTTCTAAAACATTCTAAAATAGATTTCAATTGATACAATGATCAGACCTACTTCAATTATCTACTTTCTACAAAGAAGCAACTGACCACTCTTAGTGCTCTTAGTGTATTCATGTAAATCCAATTCAGGTACATTGAAATTATAGTTAGAAAGATGAATTTTCTACAAAGTGCGCTACTGAATAAGTGAAGGGCGAATCAAAAGTCTGGATTGAGACTGATAATCATAGTCAGAGAGACGATTCTCTAGTAAGTGCGCCACTCAATAAAAAAATAATGGCAAAATACCCAGAGTATTTGATTTCCTCGGCGCACTTGTCAAAGCACCCAATTATACCTTTCTTTGGTGGATCCAGCGTATTTCCACAACTATCAAATTGCATGGCAAACAGTTAAAACTGGTTGTATTTATAGACGAGAAAAGCTTCAGCTAAGATTCAGTTAGTACTTAGAATCATGTAACATTGGCCATGCATAACTGAGAGCATGCCAACAACGAATCATAAGAATCATAGTCCATAGTCCATAGAAACAATAATCTTCTTTTCGGTTCGTCTTTGCCTTTGCTTTTTCTTTCTTTTTTTTTAGGGTTTTCTAGTAATAATCATAGTCCATAGAAACAACGAATCGTAGGCTAGAAATTAAAGTAGAACTCGGTATGAAAGCAAGATATCCCACTAAGCCCTCTGCTAGTTTCTGGAATAATGGCTGCACTGAGCATTTTCAAGTCAGTAGTCCTGATCTTCTTATTGAAAGCCCAGAGTTTGATGACACCTCAACCATTGCGGTGATCTGAAAAGGAGCCAAAGGCGGTTGGAGAGGTGATTGCAGAAGGATGGTCACAAATTTCTATGCAAATGAATGAATGATTTTAATGACGTCTACAAGACTGATCAATTTATGAGACCAAGGGATCAGAGCTTGAAGTCCTCTCCATATTCCTTTCATACTATGAATCTTGACTAGAAAGCACAGAGTAGAAAGCCCAGAATTTGATGAGTCCTCAACAATTGAGGCGATGTGAAAGGAGCTAAAGGCAGCTGGAGAGGTGATTGCATGAGGATGGGCCGCAGATTTCTATACAAAAGAATAAATGAATGATTTTAATGACATCTACGAGACTGATTGGGACCAAGGGATGCCTGAAGTCTTCTCCATATTCCTTTCATACTATGAATCTTGATTAGAAAGCTAGCAGTTTGATTTATCTTATCCAACATGTCGATTAACCATGTATTGTCTACGTTCTTACTGGATTCTCTCTAATTACTGGGTAAGAGGAGGGTTGGGACTACTGACTTCAAAATGCTCACTGCAGCCATGATTGCAGAAAGTAGCAGAGGGCTAAATGGGATCTTGCTTTCGTACTGGAATCTACTTTAATTTATAGCCTAGTATTCGTTGTTTCTATGGACTCTGATTATTACTAGAAAACCCTAAAACAAAAGAGCAAAGGAAAAGACACTAAGTACTGCATGTTCTTAGTTATGCAAGGCCAACGTATGTTTGTAAGTGCAAACTGAATGTATATCTGGTTGGTTCCAAGTGAATCTTTGCTGTAAACGTTTCTCGTTTTGGAATAGAACCAGTTTTAACTGTTTTCCTTGCAAGAAGAATGCAATGGTATAGCATATGCAGATTTTTACTTGTGGAAATGGGTTCTCTGATGACTGCACCAGCAAAGTGAAATACGTTGTGTAAAGACTTCTATTTTGTTGTTATTTTTATTCGGTGCCCCATTTACTAGAAAATCATCTCTCTCACTATGATTATCGGTTGCAATGAAGACTTTTGGTTTATTCTTAATTTCTTATGTTGAGCACTACCTAGTAAAAAATTCATCTCACACTATGATTTCTTTGCATAAATATGCCTAATATATATGTATAGTAAATATTTAAAATATTAATAATGTTTTTAAGTTTTATTAATAATTTAAATTTGTGCATATATCATATATTGGTTGTCTTTATCTTTAGCTAAATTCAAGGTGTTTTTTTAATTGTTTAATCATGATCAAGCTTAAACACTTCATTTTGAGTCATATTATAAGTTTCTTTTGTGTGTATATCATGAATTATTTTATCATGTGGGACTTGTATTTTGTGATACTCTTTTAGATTGTGTATTTTAGTATAGAAGATCGAATAGTAGACATGTTCACAAAGCCTCCAATTCATGAATGGTTCCAAAAGCTAAGAGATCCAATTCATGTTTTTCTCAATAGTCATTATGAGGGAGAATGACATCAATAATACCAATTGGGACAACTTTTATTGACTTTACACTCCTTTATTAATATTTTAAATATGTATTCATTTATTAGTGTAGTTGGGTTATTGATGAACATCGTTTTGTGCCATAATGTCACTTCTCTTTTTAATATCTATTTACTAGATGTATTTCCTCTCAATTCATCAAGAATATTTAGGCTTTGGCATATATTTATATGGCAATCAATAGATCGCCATTGTTTTGATTAGATAAGAACGAGAAAGGGCCCAAATTTATTAGAAAGCCACTGTAAAGGAAAATGGGGTACAAATTTATGAAAAAAACAAACAAAAAAAAGAAGAAGTAGAAATATCCAACAAAGACCAGTTGATAAATTAACTATTGAAAATGGAATTCAATCCCTTCAAAACTTGCCACTCCTTTATGCACCATATCCAAATTACCCTTGAAGGAGACACATCTTTCTCTCAAATCCACAATGGCAGAATTATCCTGGGTGGTGGGGTTAGGGAGATCTATCAAATTTTATTTTTTTTGTGATTGTGATGTAGGAAGCTATTGGAAGTGAAAGACAAAGCTTCCTTCCTCCTCTTTTTCTTCCCCTTCTTTTCCTTCCACCACTTGAGCTCCTATTGTAAGACTTGGATAGGGAGTGTCATATTTTTCACCTAATTTGCATAGTAGTCAATCAACTCCTTAATATTGTTCATGAGGACCATTTCTATGCCTTCAATATCATATAAAAAATGATAACTTATTAGTAGAATAATAACACTAGTTAGGCCATGAGAGATTATCAGTCGCACCTTATAAGTTATAAAAATTTAAAATATTGTACAATATAAAATAAAAATATAGAGTTTAAAAAGGATGCCATAGTCTCTAGCATATTTGTAAGGAGGGTGGAATTGCTCTGTTCATTGAAAATATGAATATCTATGATGAAAATTTGTCAATGCAATTTGCTTCTTCTTGGATGGATAGGAGGGGTTTTGTGGGTGGTATTTCTTTAGAAGTTAATGATGATGTTATTGTTAAGGCTAAAGGGCTTCCCATGACTAGTAGAAAGTGGAGGAAATTAAGTATAGGGTTTCTAATACAAAGATCTTGAACTGGGTTTTTAGAGAAGATGAGTGTCGTGTGAAATTTCATGGCGGTTATGAAAGAGAAAAGCTCCCAAAGTCCTGGGACTAGGTATGCCTTATGATTATGAAGTATTTCATGGTTGAGGGTAGATTCAAAGTTTATTATTTCTACCACATGCCCCTATTAAACCACCTTCACAACTAGAATATTATTTCCTTTCTTTTTTTCCTCTTGAATTTGTTGGGAAATTTTGTGAAGAAAGCGATTGATGATGCTAGGAACCATAGTAAAAAATGTGCCCATCTTCACAAAGGGCTCATCTTTTGCCTCTACCATTTCCATATGACCCTCTACCCCTAGAAAAATTATGGTGCATGAAGATCCCCAATCTACCACCACCTCTACCAGTATTCTTGACACCAAGAAAAAATAAGTGCTTGAAAAACTCTAGACTTAAAATTACTTCTCGCCAAGCTAGTCCTCAAACCCCCATCCATACAATTTTTAATTTAGAATATATTGACCAGAAGAGGAGGGCCTTCTGAAGAAAAAAGGAAAATCTCCTATTAAAAAAGCTAAATTCACTATTCAAAAGATGGGCTATGAGGATGAGGCCACAAAGGAGGCGAGCACTTCAAGATGCTCACATAAAATTTTCACTTGATCTTCTAATAAGGACAAGTTGAAGGAGGTTGACATGGAGTCTGATTCTGATGATGATGATGATGGTGATGGTGATGGTGATGGTGATGGTGATGGTGATGGTGATGATGATGATGATGATGATGATGATGATGATGATGATGATGATGATGATGATGATGATGATGATGATGATGATGATGGAGGGTGTGAGAGTGAAGAGAATAAGGAAAAGAGTAGAGAGGAGGAAAATGCTAAAGTTGGGGAAATGAATCTTGAAGTTGGTAGTTTGGAGATGGGTAATTCTTCTACCCATCTCATTGAAAGCCTAAGGTCTGGTCCTCTAATGTTACTAATGAAATCATGCCTAAAGAGGAGGAGGTCGTTGTTGGGACTTGTAAAATTATATAGCTTATGACTTGTGTCAATTTTAAGGTGGGGGTTGTGAAGCTGGATAAGTGGAAGGCTAGAGTTATAGAGTTGGAAAGAAAGACTGTGAGCATCTGGAGTTTCATCTTGAGGGTGATGCACAGTTCGGCCACTTCATTGTGCCTGTTGTAGAAAAAGATGCTCAGGTTGGATGATGAAGGAAACTACAAGGATCTATTTAAGTTCCTAATTGATGATTGATCCAATATTCTATAGCAGAGTGATTGCAAGATTACATGAGCTAGATGGGTGTAGTGTCATGTGTATTTTTTATTTCCCTACTATTAATAGCCATAATGACACTATGATTAATCTATTTTTGTTTATGATGAGCTTATGTTCAAGACTATTAGTAGAAGTATGTTGCTAGTTAGGTATATCCCTATATGGGCTATTCATAAAGCTAACTATAGTTTTGGTAGGTTAGATGTTAGTATTTATAAGAGTAATAATAGTTCTAGTAGTCTTGATACTATTTGTTTCACTATAGATATGGTTTTTGATATTTTTAGGGTGTTGTTAATGCACTCCTAGTTGTTTTGACGGTTATTCTTCTGGGCTGATTGTAATGGGACAACACCCTAGTTTTTATTAATTCTAATACCAAAAATGTGATTTAAATAATAATTAAATTCTATTAAGAAAGATAATTGATATCATCTATAATTAAATTATATTATGAAGATAATAATATTTTAATAATTAATAAAATTCAATAATGAAACACTATACCCCTAAAGCACCCTTGATGAAAAAACTACCATAAGCATGACATAAATTTAGTGACCAAGTAGGCATCATGCAAGCTATAGAACAAATAAACATCCTCACATACCAAGCATATGCAAGCAAGGAATAAAGGATAATTTAGAGTTGTCTACGCAAAATACAAATAGGTGACTCACGGTATAATCATGGCAAGGCTAGGCTAAGTATATTGGGCCTTAGTGTTATCTCCCTTTTCAACCTCCATTGAGAATATGAAGGAATGCTCAAACCTGTAAAACTAGGTGGATAATATGCCTAGTACCTACATACTTGCACCACAATAAAAATTTACATGTGCACATATACATATATATCATGCTAATCAATAACAATGAGTGAAGGGTGAATCAAAGTATTGTATGGGTCTCACAAATGAGTAATATGACATCCTTTTTCTTCACGCAAATACA
The DNA here is from genome assembly GCA_027943335.1 of Chamaecyparis obtusa. Lineage (NCBI taxonomy): Eukaryota > Viridiplantae > Streptophyta > Pinopsida > Cupressales > Cupressaceae > Chamaecyparis > Chamaecyparis obtusa. The sequence goes on from BSBK01004733.1 coordinate 523,053, forward strand.
TCATACATGAACAACATGAATTAGTAATCATAAGAATAACAATAATCAAAGCATCTCCTGATACATGGGTTATTCCACATCAATATATCATAAGCAAGAACATAATCATCAACATAGATTATAAAGGAAGCATAAGTAATGATCTCATAACATCAAAGTATCCATCAAAACATAAATCATCATATGTCATCATGAGTAGTCCAGAAACAAAACACCATGAGTAACCATCACACACACATAAAACCCAACAAATATCCTAAACACATACAAAAAATAGAATGACATGGAAGGGTATCACATGAAACTACTAATATCTACACGACCTAAAAGGATAAGAGAACAATTGAGTCAAGAAAATTGTGGATGTGATGGTATAGCTTTGTTTATTATGTTTTACATTTCATTATTTAGAGCTTCATTGATTGGTTGTTGGATAGGTTTGTAGATCTTATGCTTGTGGTTGGACTGATTAACATTTATAAATAGATTCAAATTTAAACATACCTATGTATAAATCTTGATAAGATGTTTATCTCCATTCAATCCTCATCAGGGAGGAGCTTGTATAAATCCAAGGAAAATTTGTTATAAAAGGCATATGGAAAGCTTTGTAAACTATTAATCCATAACCAAATTGGAATGGAAATAAATTAGTACTAGGTTATCTATTAGTGATTAATCTAGTTGATAATCCACTATGATCACTTGCTAGGATAAACCTCTAGATAATGTTTTTTGGCTTTGTGCTTTGAAATCTTTAGTAGTCATATTAAGACCCGTCCAAATGTTTTTCATTAATCACCTAGAATTTTATTTTTTAGCTAGAAGCTAGAGTGAATTGTAAACTTACCCATTAGGATCTCAAATAATTTCATACTAGTATTTAATCTATCATTTTGGAAATGCTACATAAAATTAGGGTTAGGGATTGAAGGCTGACGTGGAAAGATTGAAAATGGAATCCTAATAAACAATTTTGTAATTGAAAATATTTAAAAGGGTATTCTTGGCTCTTGACACCCTTGCATATGGTGCAAAAACTCAATGACATGTGCTATTCAGTTTTCCAATAGGTCATTGCAATACAAATTCTAGATTGTTTGGTCAACCATTACTAAGTGCTTTCTCACTTTGCACGGTATGTTTTATATTAGGACCTTTCTATTGACTTTAGACTAATTCTCTTGTGAGTTATTAATTCTCATTGCCATTTTTGTAGTTATTATAGAAAACTAAGCACCTGTTTTGGTTTCTCCTAGAGCATGAGTCGCATCGAATTGGATTCACAAATCTTTTTCCTAACACATGATCCTTTTAGAAGACTGGTTGAATTCCTACTAAGTCTACCAATATATGGCATTCTTTGAGAGTGGAAATTCTATCTAGTATTTAGAAAGATAGGAATTTGTACTCATTTTCTATATATTCTAAATCTATAATATGCTCAAATATATCACTGTAGATATTAGTTGTAAACCAATGAAGTTTCACTTGAAGAAGCCCGACTACAAGTGCTTGATCATTAGGATAATGTAACTTGTATAGTGGTAGAAGTTATAATATCCACATGTATAATTCTCACGATTCTCATGATTCTTGGTGTAGGGGTTCTAGTTGTAGTGCCTATGGATGGTCTCTTGTCTCTTAGTAACCTTCAACTTCCTCTCATCCCTATGATTGAGGTGCTCTGATATGGCTTTTTATGGTAAGTTTTGATTACTAGTTAAAAAAGATTTTGAAGGGACCCAAAACCCTTTACAAATCCAGAAAATATAGATAGAAAGAATTAGAACCAAAAAAATAAGACAACATCAATGAGCAGCCCATAAAAGGGCAACACTAGTAGCTAAAAATAGAAAATAGGAAAAAACCAGCACGAGAGGCAAAAAACTAGCCAAAGAACTAGATCATCTGAGAATATTCATTATTCCTACTTTTTCATCTAGGGTCTCATCCATTCTGGTTTGGATGTCATCCATCCTCCCAATGATCCTTTTCATCTCTCCTATGTTCTTCTTAACATTGGGGGATTTCTTCTTGCTTCTTGCTCTGGTTCTAAAATTTGGCCCACCAGCGGCCTCCAAGGCATCATTCTTTTGATCAGCTTCCTCACTAAGACCGTTGTCCAGCATGTTGACCAGGCTTTTCATATTGTTTCTTGAGGCTTTTATACTATCCTTACTATGCTGGAGTTTATCCATAATCATTCCCTCCATTTTATCCATCCTATTTTGCACTTCAGTGAGAGAAAAGTTCAAATTCTAGGTCAAGTTGCTCTCATTGAGCCCTTTTTCTAGCTTCTCTTGAAGACTAACATTAGTGGCCTCCAACTTACTACACTTAAGATTGAGCCTCTTCATCTCATGGAAACACCATTTGTTGAATCTGAAAGAATATAGAGCCTCAAATTTTGTTGTTTGAAGGGCACCAATAGTGACTTCCTCCTTATCATCGAAGTCCTCAAAAATTAGTTTAATTGAGGAATCTCTAACCCTTCTTTCACTTGTGTCTTCATTATCCTCTTCATTTTTATCTTGGGTATCTTGAGACACATGCACATCATGCCACATGCCTTCCACAAACTCATCCAGAATGAGCACTTCCACATTTTGGAAATTCCTATCTGGGGTATGCATCTTCATATAGTGGATAGCAGTATTAACCAAATCATCTAGGTTTTGGGAATTTTGAACCTTAATGTATTTAGAATTCAAAATTTCCCATGACTTACCTTCCAAGTTGGCATTCTCCTCACTCTCCTTGTTGTCTTTGTTGTCTTTTTCATTGTTCTACTTCTTAGTATTGACGTCCCTATTCTGGGTTTCGTGATCTTCCTTATTATAGGTATCATCATTAGCATTGTCAATAGTCTCATCCTCCAACTCTTCATTTTTCATAGACCCTTGATGGTCTTTTTCCTCACCCTCTCGCATATCCTGAGAGTTGGCATTATCCTTAGAGTCCTCAATTTCCTCATCTTCTCTATTGGGGCTTTGCACATTCTAGGTAGCATGACCTTCCTCATCCTCTGAGTCATCAGTATCATTTTCCTCATCATAGTTGCACTCTGAAGCTTCCTTCTTCACATACCTCTATTTCTTTGAACTACTTTCAAGATGGTCTTCAACTATATGTTTTCCTTTACCCTTAATGGGATTTTTGAAAGTAAGGTTATGAATGAAGTCCCTTATGTGTTCATAAGTCAATAGGATCAACCCCTCGTGCCATATGGCCTTCTTATCCTTCTTCTTATACTCATTTAGGATTTTTATTAAAGAGTTATGTAAGTAATAAGGAATGGTGATAATATCCTTATACCTAAAGTGATTAAGGAACATGAAGTGGTGGGAATGCACTCGCGTAAACCACCTATCGAGTGTAAAGTACTCTATAACAACCAGGAGAGTGTTACGCCATATACTTTGATGATGTAAACATCAATGAACCCATCAACACAAGCTTTGGAGAAAGCATCCTTCTCCTTCTTAGATTTAGGAAATTTCTTAACCGCCATGTCTGAAATATTCCTATTTCTGTAAAACTTTAAACCCTTAATGGGGATACCAGTAACCTGGGAAATGAGCTCAACCAAGAGATTGATAGTTTTACCATGATCCATAGTGATGGTCTCTCTTTTCCATCCTTTGAATAACGTTTGGGTTGCAGTTTTGTCAAACCCATGGAGTTTTTCTAGATACAGAGTGACTCTGCCCTTCTTTAGTTTACGCCACACCATTACCATGTCTTCCCCTTTAAGCTTGCATCAATTTATAGGCTCCTCCCTTTTAATATTTCCACCCATGATGATATAATTAGAACCCAGAAACTGTTCACTAGATAGAGCCCTATTTCAACACAGTGCTTGCAAGAGTTGTCTTTCTCAACAATGTTAACATAGGTGGAGATAGAAACCCAGAAAGCTTGGGAGATAAAAATGTTATTAATACCAAATCCTCCACTCCACTCTTTCCAATAACTATCTTCTAGCTCCATAGTACTCATGTGTGTAGTTCTGGACAAGTTAAAGATTTCCTTCTTTATGGATGATTTTGTCATAATTAATCTTTGATTTTGTTTCCTCATTCAAATTCGCATAGCTCTCCCACATGAAGACATCATCATAATTAACTCCCACATTAGCAAAGATGTCTGCCACACAGTTGCTTTCCCTATACACGTGGGATATATGAACTTTAGCATATTTTGAAATAATTTCCTTCACTTTTGAAATAACATTATCAATGGTCCATGAAGGTATAGACTCTCCCTTGAGACACTTAATAATGTTCATAGAATCTCCCTCAAGCCATATATTTTTAAAATTGATATTTTTAGCAAGTTTAAGGCCATGAAGAGCTCTCATTGCTTCGGTAATGTGATTGGTTTGAGTTCCCATGGGGGTATCAATAGAAGCAATGAAGTTACCACTGGAATCTCTAATTATATTGCCACACCCAGCAGGGCTTGGGTTACCCTTAGCAACACCATCGAAATTGATCTTAATCCAACCTTCTAGTGGAGATCTTCATAGATTATTCTCACATCTACCATCCTTAGTCTTAGTTTCATTAATATTCCAGCAATGCTAAGTGTTTCCCTTAGTAAGGTTTTCATAGCATCCTCTTTGGGATTTTTCAAACACACTGGTAGGATTATTGTACTTCTCCAAAAAAATTATGTTATTCCTCACTTTCCATATGATCCAAGCCACATGGGGAGCCACCAGCTTCCAAGTTTCACTAGAACTAAATCATTACCATTAGGACAGTGTTATTGCTGGCAAAACTCTTAGATGGAGTAGGGAAAAATCTAGCAAATGTTCTATTTCTACAAGAATAAAGACCAAGCTTGTTGAGAAAAAGAACAATGAAAGAAAAGGTGGTTAGTATCTTCCTTTGTAGCACAACACAAACAACATCTATTAGGGATAAAGAATCCCCTTTTTTGAGGTTGTCCACCATAAGGGATTTATTATCTCAATCTTAGGTGTAAGAGCTATGTTCCGAGCCTTGACCAAGAAAGGTTTAGAATTAGGAGGGTCAAATTGAAGTAAACTTGCAGTAGCAACTAAGAAAATCCCATTTGGAGAAGGACCCCATATCATAGAGTCTTCCTTCGTATCACAAATGCACTGTGCCAAGAGGGCTTTGTCAATTCTATCAAAAATAGGGTTTATCCCTACTAGTTTCACCTAGCAATTATTGATCCATTAATCTTCAACTTTGGTACCATATCTATTTTTGCACCAGTTCATAGAATCATAATAATCAAGGTTGTTACCCAGGGGCTCCTCCATCAACCTGGGATCATCCTAGAACTTAATTCTTTGGTCATTTCCCAGCTTCGACTTCTTCCCCTTGCTGGCTAGATTTTTGGCATTATTAATATTTCTCCAAAAACCTAAGCCTTCAACTTTTTCCATGTTAGAAAGAAAGGAATCTATCGAGGGGAGGTCATAGAGATATTTTTGTCTACATATGGTGTTCCATTCCTTAAGTTCCCCATAGATCCTCCACATGTGTTTGGCCAAAAGAGAATTGTTGATAACCTTGACTAGTCTTAACCCCAATCCCCCCATCATTTTGGGTTTACAAACCTTTTCCCAAGCAATCAAAGGGATACAATTTTTTTCCTCAGCCCTAGACTAGAGAAATGTTTTTTGTATGCTTTCAATTTTATCAGATAATTTCATAGGTATCTTAAATAGGCTAAGTGCATAGATCACCAAACTTTTCAAGGAAGCTTTAATGAGGGTCACCTTCCCCACTTGAGTCAGCAACATTCAGCCCAAGGGGGAGGGAAAGTAACCGACTTCTTAATCTAAGATTTTGGCAATTCTACCATTCCTATCTTATGGGGTATTGATGAAGAATAAGGAGCTTTTATTCTAGTTAATCAATTGGCCGGTAGTTCTGGTATAAACATTAAGGGCACTTTTGATAGCCTTAGTTTCTTTGATAGTTGAAGTACCCATAGTGATAGTGTCATTCACAAACTGGGCATGGGAGAAAGTTAGAGGATTGGAGGAAGGTCGCAACTCCTGAATAACACCCTTATCCACTAGAAGCTTAAAGTATCTCCTCGGGCATTCAAACATCAGAGTAAAAATAATAGGAGAGATAGAGTCCCCCTATCTCGAGCCTCTAGTATTTTTGAAGAATTTGTAAGCAGTACCATTAATGATAACATAAAAGGAGGAAGTGGAAACCAACTGGGATATAATTTGAATAGCCCACTCATTAAAATCAAAGTTCCTTAGAACCAGGCACAAAAAATTCCAATCCACCTGATCATGAGATTTTTATAGATCAAGTTTGAGGAGAAAACCCTCTTTTCCAGCCACAGAAGCAGAGTGAATATTTTCATGGACCAAAATAACAAATTCAAGGATTTGTCTACTAGGTATGAAGCCATTTTGTTGGGGGGAAATTATCATTCGGAGGATAGTCAACATTATGAAGTTAAGAGTTTTGACATAATCTTATAAATAGAATTGTAGAGGCTAATTGGTCTAAAATGATCAAAGGACTGTGCCCCAACAACTTTGGGAATCAGTACTAAAAATTTTCATTAATTTCTTTGAGAAGACATCTACTTCCAAAGAATTATTTCACAACATTAGAAACATCCTTCTCTACAATCAGCTAGAACTTTTGGAAGAAGAACATTAGGAATCCATCTGGGCTAGGAGCTTTGTCTCCTTTAAAGGAAAAGATAGCCTCTTTGATCTCCTTACTAGAAGGAATAGCCTGTAACATTTTGGTATGGTCATGGTTAACTATACTCGGGATGGCTTCAAGCAAAAAGTTTTGGTTGCTATTGTTAAGATTATTCTCCACCGATAACAAAGAAGAGAAGAAATCAACCGCTTCCTTCTTGATTTCCTCTTCCTTGTTAACCTGCTTGTCATCTCTGGAAATTTTAGCTATTTTGTTGGTCGCTCTATGTTTTGTATTCTTGTCTCCCTCTTTCAGCCACATAGCCATAGATCTTTGATGCCAATAGGTTTCTTCTTTTGATATGATATCATGAAAACTAACCAGGGATTTATGTTCATCCTCTTTTAGAGTCTCAAAAAGACCATGAAGTTGGATAGCTTCCTGGATTGTATTTAACTCTTGTTTAGCAAAGTTCTTCTGTTGGAATTTGTCCCCCAAAACATCATTATTCCAAATTTTAATATTTTCCTTTATATTTATGAGTTTTTTGGAGACTTTGTACATCGTTGTCCCATCAACTCTGATATTCCACCATTCACAAATTTTCCTTTCCAAATCTAGATGGCTCATCCACATTTTTTCAAAATGAAATGGGTAGTTTTTGTGTCCTGTAGTTGGATCCGCCTCTAAAACCAACGAGTAATGATCAGAACCAATTTTGACAAAAGAGGAAAGTGCACAACAATACTTGGGGAGCCAGTCCTAAGTAATAAGGGCTCTATCCAGTTTGCTTTGGATGTTATTATTACTAGCATGCCTATTGGACCAAGTATAGTTTATTCCTTGAAGGTCCAGATCCATAAGGCCTTGATCATTAATAAAATCAAAAAGATTATTTCTTCCTTCATTTTTGGATTGTATTCCGCCATATTTTTCCTTGTCGGTTAGAGGGGTATTGAAATCCCCCATCACCAGCCAACAATCATCCTTGAAGTCTTGTCTTCTTTCAATAATTTTCTTCCAAAACTTTGCTCTATTAACTTTAGAATTTGGGGCATAAATATTCATTATGACCCAGCTGAAATTGTTTGTGATATTGTGCATTTTCTCTAAAATCATATTGGGGTCTTCATAAATGATCTCTCCATGAATGGTTTTCTAATTCTAGAAAATGGTTGTTCCACCTGAAGCACCAGCTGAGCTATAACTACTGACTCCACCTTTTCTGGAAAAGTATGATTTTATCCACTTTTTCCTTACACATTATGGTTTCCTACACAAGAAAAATGTCTGGTTTGTGATCTCTAGCCATATTTCTCAAAATGTCTTGTTTATAAGGTGTATTCAACCCTCGTATATTCCATGATATAATCTTCATAATATTTAAGGGGAAAAATCCTCTGGGATAGTCCTTTATTTTCCATCCACTACCTCCTACCAATTGTCTTGCTCACGTCCTACTTTTTCTTATTTTCTTCCTAGACCAATCTTGGGTTTCCCCATATCTGCCTTCATGCTTCTAGTTTTGATACCATCCAGAGTGAAAGGTGAGGCCTGATTATTTCCTTTAGGGGACTTTTTAGCACTCTGATTAAGGCCTTTATCCTTTTCTATTTATGTATCCTTGGAACAGTTTGAGGTTGGGTTTTCCTTACAAGCATTTGAGTCATCAGATGATTTAATCTCTTTGACCAGCAATGAAATATTCAAGGACTCAATTATGCCAATGATATTACATCCTTGGGTGTCATGCATCTCATCCTAATTGGGTGATGAGTGATTTTCATATAGGGTGGGCATGTCGAGGTTTTGATTCTTATATGGTTGTCTTCCTTTGAATCCTTATCCTCACTCCCTTGTTTGTTTTGATTGTTAGTTTGTTGTTCACCTTTCTGGGTTTCCTCCTTCAACACTTCATTAGCATTCAAAAGGGGAAAAAAATAATTTCCCCTAATGAGCATGTCAAAAATATCCTCATGACTTGGAATAGGCTTTTGAACTTTAGTTTCACCATTACCTTTGACCTTAGATTCTCTTCTTTGGTCATTCCACTGATTGTTGTTGCAAGGATTTTTCACAGCACCTTTCGTGCCCTCTAAAATAAGGGTTTGATCATCCTTTTTCAAGTTCTCTTCATTAACTAATTTGATCGATTCTTCTGATGAGCTCTTAGTAGCTAAAGTCTTAGGTCTCCAGACTGAGAGAATCATTTTAGTTTTATTCTTGTTAGTCTCTATCGTTCTCTCCCTTTTTTGTTGTCCTTACTCAGGCAATTCTTAGTCCAGTGACCCATTTTTTATAGTTAAAACAAGCAAAAGGGACGGATTCATATTCAACTAGTTGCTTCCATTTTCCCATTTTATAAACTAAGTGTATAGATAGAGGAAGGTCAATCAACTTACAGATATTGACATAGATTCTAGCATTCACCAATTTGGATTTGGATGTCGTAGCCAGATCCAAGGACAACAGCTAACCAAAAACATTGACTAATCCTTTGAAAAAACATTCATTCTAGTACTCCAAGGGTAGACCTAGTAGTCTAACCCAGACTAGAGCCAAATCCAAAAATGTCTCATTTAAATCCATTTTGGGTTCCCATTTTCTTAGAGCCAAGGAAGACTTACCCATAACCCAAGGTCCACCACACAAAGCTTTGATCATATCCTCATGGTTGGTGAATGAAAAGGAAAAGAATCCCTTTGGCATTGCATCTATATCAACTTGTCCCCACAGAAACCATCTTCTATGGGTGAACCTTCATACATTGTCTATATTCGGTCTCATCCTAGTAAATTTTCCCACCAGCATAAGATTCATCAAAGCCATAGAATGGTCGATCACCTGGTCATGGATGAAAATTGCAAATTCTCCCTTGGTTGGATCTAAGATGTTGTTTGCTTTAGGAAAAGAGGACTTTCCCGAAGGTTTTTTTTCGAAAAAGTGCAACCCAAGGGCACTCAGGTGGTTTTGACTTGCCATTTTTATGCTCTCCGAGAAGATTCTGAGCTCCTTCCCTAGGTCTGGGGAAGCACTATTACCTTGTGGGTCCCTAATCCTTGAAAACCTGCTATCAATTAAAGGCATCGTTGACCCATTATCCTCCTCCTAACCTGCTAACTCCTATGCATCTCCAGCATCTTGCCTCGTAGCACCAACAGGTACAACCGCATTGCTGCCATTGTTCCCGCCCACACACCCATTCAAATTTTCTCCTGCTCTCGCTCCTACTGCCATTCAAGTGTAAATGTAATTGCTTTTTATGGTAAGTTACCTTAACTTACATTACCCATTTCTCTTCCCAAGGTTACAAGATCTCTCCATAAGGATGTGTAGGATCAACAAACTAATAATGTTCTACTTACAAGCTAGTAGCTCATATTTAAAGGCCAAGATTTTTCCTTGTGTACAAACTAGATGACCATGATCCACCTTTACTATTACTTCAATAGCTCTTATTTTTTAATAACACGATGTTATGTTTTCTCTTTTGATATATTATTTAAGTGCATACCTCACATATAAAATAATGCCTGATATTTTCCAATAATTTAAAAAACCACATTTATCTTTACAAAATTCTAATTAGTTCTGAGCCTTATGAGATCACTTTGAAGACCATTTGAGCCGATGTCGTTTTCTTGGATGTTGGCTAATAGTTCTCAATAATCTACAAGTTAGAATGTAAGGCTCTTAGGGAATTATATCTTCATTGTACCTTTACAAATATATCATGCCCTATGAGTTCATATTTTTGAGATCACTTGCATGTTTTGTTTGTGGTGCTGCATTATTCTATGTGGAACTTATTTTGGTCAATTCCATTGTATAAGAGGATCTTATCATAGTTTTCTGTTCTTTTTCGTTCTCCTACAACTTTGTCTTTTGCATCATTTTCCATTTATTTGGTTGATCTCTTGAGCCCTGAGCCTCTCCAGTTCAAATCTATTGGAATTTCCACTGATTTGCTATGCGGCCTTGTTTTTGTCTCATTTATAGGTCCCTTTGAATTAAGGTTATTAAAAATGTACATTTTCTAAAAATTTAAGCCTGTTGTAATTATACTAGGGTATTGTCATATCTCTGATTGAGGTTTATTTCTCCACTTATATGAAATACCATTAAGGTAACCTTAGTTCCAAAAACTATAGGTGAAGGTGATCTGTGTATAATTGGATCCAGTGCTACAGTTGACCAACACTACTTTTGAATGTGTAAGTGTTTCCATTGTTTGCCTCTGTTCACAGCCCCTATACCTCATTTGTTTTCCTTACAGTTAGATGCATAGGATTCAGCAAAATAGTGTTGCAAATAATCTATTCTTATGCATTCTACTCATTCAGATGAAGAAGAATCGGTATGCTTTCCCATCTAAACAAGGTTTGAGCCATATTATATGTGATTAATGTACTTGGCAACTTTGAGCCTTCATCGTCTAGAGCCTTCCTTGAGTTTAGGGACAATTCAGTTTCTGTAAAGAACATCATACATGTGCACTGTTCTGCCACAATATCTTCAAACATCCATTGAATCAAAACATCTATGCATTGTTCTGCTACAATCTCTTCAAACACCTATTGAATCAAATTGCCTCAAATTGATCTAGTTTATGCAGCAATAAGAGAAAAAAAAAATCAAGCTACAAAAAGCTTCCAGAAAATTATAATATTTTTATTTTAATACAATTATGTGGAGCAGAGGAATAACGGAATGCTACAGAAAACTTCCTCCGTAATATTGAGAACAGCAATAAAGAAAGGCTTCCTCACATCTCATTACAGTCATACAAATTCTTCCACTTGTAAAAATAACCTGCAATGTCCATGAAGCTCTGGCTCCTAGCCATACATTTTTGGTGTGAAGTGTACAGAGTGATTGTGCTCTTGATTCCCTAACAAAACATACAACATCCATGAAGTCTCTCTCTCTCTCTATGTAGTCAATGATAATAGTACAACCTAGACAAGTTGCAAATGCTCATCAAATCAATGTTTCATGTTACTTGAATGAGCACCAAGGTTTTCATGAGTCTAGGCTCAAAATCACCATTAACATGTTGGGAGATCTCGATGATGATAAAAAATAAATTAAAGGTTACATTAAATTGCCTTATTATTATCTCACACTTATTGAGGTGTTATAATCCTTATCCTAATGTATCAACCATTTAATTAGGTAATTTTATTTCAATACTCTATCTTGGAGTTCCTATAAAATAAATAAATTAAAAAGTATGCAATTGATTCCTTATTCTAATTTATCAACCATTTAATTAGATAATTTTATTTCAATATTCTATTTTGGAGTTACTATAAAATAAATAAATTAAAAAGAATTTACTAGCAGCATTAAATGAGTGGTTTTTGGAAAATGTATATCATACATATTATAAGTAACCTTGAACTAAAAGTAAAGTGCATATAATGTACAAGTGATCGATATTATTGAAGAAAACTATGCTTCAAATAACCATAAGATATATGTGAACAATAATAAGGTGTAGAAAAACTTCTAGAAAACAATTGTGTAAGTTTTTTGAGTCAATGTTTTGAATTTCTCTTTGTCATTCATCATCAGGACTAAGAGAGGAATGAGATGCAGACTCACTTTATAGATGTTACAGAAATAGTAGGAATAAAATAATGAGAGTAAGAGAGGTAGTTGAGAATGAAATAATATATTTAAAAAAACAAAACAAAAAAAAAACAATAAAATCAAGAAACTAATTTAACCATGAAATGAAAGAGACAAAAGGCCAAGAGAAGATTAGTACAAAAATAAAGAAGAAGAAATGATACAAGGAGTGAATAATAAATGAAAATCACAATCAAAATAGATAATAAGAAAAACAATAAAAACAAATTTAGAAAACAAAAAATAAAAATATAATAATTTAATAAAGTTATTTTAAAGATTTTTCTTTAAAACCTAAGCTCGCTTCTTTGCATACACAATTTCCTTCTTGTCTCATCCCCTCTCGTAAACCTCTCACCAAATTAATTGTTTCAAAAACTAACAACATCAATGTGCTTTACATTAATAACCCTCTTCTTTCTAATTATCACCTAATGGATTCTCCTTCGTCCATCTCATCTAAACCCATTCCTCTTAGGGAACATGACTCTTTCAACTCTCATAGTCATTCTCCCAAACCGTTCCAACCCAATGGTATTGTCATTAACTCTTGTATCTCTATCTTTGTTCAAGATTGGGAATCTGAACTTGTTAACCTCTCTAATCTCCATATTGATCCCTTGGCCCTTAGTTTCTCGAGTCATGGTTTGGGTTTTTCTCGCACCCCTAATTATATACCCAAAGCTAATTTCCTTATTGATATTGAAAAGGCCATTCAAAATCTTCCTAATTTTGTCACTGATGAAATTAGACAAGATTGTGCTATCACCTTGAGAAAAACCACCTAACACAATGTCCTAAATGTTGAATTTATTGCTTTCAAAATCTTATGAAGAGTGATAATATAGTTATCACAAAAGTAATGTGGTTATCATATTGGACAAACAAGACTATGTTACCAAAATTTTGGACCACTGATCAAATGGTGGTAATTATAGAACCATTTCTAAGAACCTTATCTCTAAGTTGGTTGTCAAAAAAGTTAAGATGGCTATTTCACATTCTTTTTTTGATGATTCCACCAAGAATTTTTTCATTCCTTGCAAAGAGGTCACCCCTCGCATTTATGGCACCCCTAAAATCCATAAACAAGGCATACCCCTTAGACCATGTCAATACCTTTAATTCCTCTACCTAAAACTTGGTTGTCTTCCTAGTCAAATTTATCTCCACCCTTATACGTAAGTCAAATTCTTTCATCAAGGACTTGAACCATTTTGTCAATTTTATCCAAAACAAAAAGAGTTGACAAAAAATACATCCTAGTTAGTTTTTATGTACTTTCCTCATTTACTAAAGTGTCAATCTCTAACTCTTTAGAATTGGTCAAATGCAAGACCGATGTTGAAATGACTTCTCTAGTTGAAATTTGTCTATGTTTGAATTTTTTCACATTTAAAAATGTGATTTATGAACAAACAGATGGAGTTTCCATGGGTTGCCCTCTTTCCCTAGTCATAGCTAATCTCTACATAAAATATTTTGAAGAAATAGGTCTAAATTCCTTCCCCCTTAAACCTCATTGGTGGAAGCGGTATGGTGATGATACTAAAGTGTGTTGGTCACATGGGATTGAACAACTTGAGTGATTTCATTTCCACTTAAATAGCCTAGTTGAGTGCATTTGATTCACTATGGAGCTTGAATCCAATCAACAACTTATATTTTAGATGTCCTCATCATTAGGACTAATGATGGTACCCTAGCTTAGAGTGTTTTTAGAAAATCCAAGCACACATACCTCTACCTCCATGCCTTGTCCCACTATAATCCTACCTAGAAAATAGGTGTTCTCAATACTTTAGCTATGTAAGCCTTTCATATTTTCAATAAAGACCATATAGATTCAAAACATTCCCACCTCTATCATTTTTTTTCAGACTTAATGGTTATCACCGCAATCAAATCCTTGAAGCCTTTGATAGTGCCAAAAAATTTACAAATCCTATTTCTAGGTCTAATTTGTGTGATACCTCCCAAGTTGCGACCATCTCCCTTTTCAATTACTTTGATGAGCTAAGTGTGTAATAGATGTTATTGAGATGAAGTAATAAAATCTCATCGATAAAAATTATCATATCAAAGAAGAAATGGTGAATGAAGAAATAAAAGGACATTTCATCAAAATGTTAAGTTACATCAAAATGTAAGCATCGACAAGATAATATTCTATCTCACCAAAAAAAGGCAAAAATATTACATTTATCAATGTAACATTAGGGATCTATGAAGTCAAAAGTGAATTCACATCAAAAAGTAAGATGTTGATAGAACATATGTGAAGATATATTTGAATTATGATGGTATCAATGTAACAAGGAAGACCTAACAAAGGAGAAAAGCATCTTGGTGAAATGGCATGTCTCATCGAAAATGAAGTGGACCCTACCAGCTAGCTTCTAAACGATCAAGGAGATAGTAAAATATTACAAAAATGGACTATAATTTACCATTCCAATGAACTAAGGATGAAACCAACATTGTCAAGATGATATAACATGCTCTTATCAACAATGTAATCACATTGAAGAAGACAATAAAGACCTAAGAAGGTGGAAAGGTGTTTCATCAAAACGTGAGGTCCCATTGAAAAGTATAATCATCTGCAAGACATTTTTACAATCTTATTGATAAAACAAAATAGAGCTTATAAGGAGAAAATACATGACATTGGATTTCTCCCAAACTGAAATAGGGTTCCTACAAGATGACTAATCCCAGTGAAAAGAAACCTTATCGAGGAGAGTTTCATGAGTCAGAATGATTGCTCAAAATAATCATATACATTGATTTGAAAAAGGTAGGTCTCTTTGATCTTCCATGAATTGAGACTAAATGAGAACAATAAGAGATATATGAATTCGAAGGAAGAGTTACTGAGTTTCTCTGACATAAAGATCAAGCAATAAAATAATATTGAACCAAGGAAAAATGGAGTGCCCTATTAACATAATATTTTAAATCAAAGCATTTAATGACCATTAGCATATGTTTTAAAGGCTACATGAAGAAAATTCTCTTATAGATTTAAGATCATCGATCATACTTTCAATGCATAATTGAGACCTATAAGCAAATTCAAGATCCATAGAAATCATAGCTCACAAAGAATTAGGGGACAATGGTTGCAAATTGATTCAAAATCATTCACATAAATCCACGTAAGTATCCAAACCAGTAAGATATTGTAAAAAATTAGGTTTTTTGTTTTTCTAAAGAATACAATGGAGGGAACATCTAAAAAAACTTAGGGCTAGAAAATAGAAAGAAAAGGCACAACAAGTGGAAATTCAAGAAAAAAACTAAAACAAAAAGATATAAAAAAGGAGACATAAATAAATACCTAATGAACCAATTAAGGACAATACAAACACCTCGACATAGAAGGATTAGGAGAAAAATTTAAAATTTTGGGAGATATGTGGACCCTGCATAGATGATATTATTTGTTTAAGTATCATTACAAAAGGAGGGACATAGAAGAACCAACATGCAACCCATGGATGTACAATTGGGAAAATTAGTGTCCCAAATGTCTTCATAAATGTGGATTTAATAGTGGAAATTGCCAAGAAATATAATCTAGAAATAAAAACCATATATGATGTGTAGCGAGAACCATTGATACCAATAACTAGAGATTACATTTCCAGAGTATTTGACTTAGACCTATCTTATGACAAGCCAATTATATTTAAAAGTAATTTGGTCGATTAATATTGCATATTAGGGTATATATACAAAAAGTGGAGGTTTTGTGTTCATAGACCCAAAGATAATAAGAAAATCAAAATATTTGATATCAATGAAAAACCACCTTTTTATGTGGATTTGTTTGAAGAGTATTTCATATACACTTATTACTCAGTTTTCCAAGTCTTGGGCATAGACATTGATCAACTTATGGATATTGCATTGATGATATTAGCAATAGATATTCAAACTCAAGATGCTAGACCTTTTAATTATGATCCATATGTGGTGGATCAAATCAATCACGATTTAGAAGTGATAAATAACCAACCTAATGATATTTACTTTAAACACTATTCTTTTCTTTTGCACATGTTTTTATATGTCAGTTAAGAAATGGGCTTATGGTTAGATGACTTAAGAGTTATGGAATATGAAAATTAGGGATTCAACAAACCAATGCAAATGTGGACATTCATATGGGATAGTGGGTACCCTTGGTCTCAATATTTGTATTTTGAGGAACATTTTTTTCAAACCATTGTATAAATATTTGGGCTATCCATGTGATCATAGACTCTCCCTAGATATTAAGATATTCCTCAGGCCAAAGGATCATGATGAGAGGTAGATAGTAAATCAAAACTAGGGAGAATGTTACTCTTTTAAAGATTACACAAAAATAAGAGTTTATAGATTTTAAGGTGCTCCTTTTCTCCTTCCTAGTACAATACCAAATAAAATTGTTTATTTAGAAATCATAAGGCAATTAGTTGTTTCAAGTTTTATGCACCTTGGTTCATATGAAAAATGGTCTCTTATGCCAGGGGCATTGTGTTTTGGGGAATTCATAGTCATTAATACTAAATGATATAAACTCATTGAATCTAAGTTGGCCCACTATGGTCTTTCATATGATGAACTTAGAAAGAACTTTGATCCTAAAGGCTTCATCGGTTAGACAAAGAAAACATAAAATTGAACTCATATGAGCATGTAATATTGGAACAAGATGGAATTATGAGAAACTTGGATGAGACATAGGCCTTGGAAAAGATGGAGGCATATGAAAAGATTATGAAGGCTAAAGAATGGAGGAGGAATCATATTTTTTCTAGTTTTGATGTTTTCTCAAAGATTGAGGATCCTATTGTAAGAATCAATGAGATGATTTCTCATGAAAATGAAGTAATTGAGGGGGTTCCATAATATATTTTTAAGAAAGATTCTCAATGACCAAGAGGAAAATGCATTCAATTTGTGACTCCTCTCATGCACTTGTCACCACAACCCACTCCTGAATTGGAAGGTGTTACTAAAGATATGTCTAAAAGAGAAATGGGTTATGCTCACTTTGATCATGGGTCAGAAGCAAGTCTTGATCCTTGTCATGACAAAATAATTTTGGTAGAACAACCCCTAGTCAATGAGAAGGATAATGTAAGGAAATTAGCCTATAAGGAATTTATTTTAAATAATGACTTTGTTCATACTCCTTAATTTAGAGATTTTTTTGTGAAGTATAAAGGTTAGCTAATGAGACAGAGGGTGCACCTCAACAAATGAAGATGATCTATTGTAAAAACTACAAGAAGATGTAGATTCATAAATGAACAATATGACTCTAGAAAGGGGGAGGAAACTATTACAAGATGGTAGTGTTTTTATCTTCCTCAAATGGACTATGAGCATTGCTATTATTTTTTATAGTTTTTTAAAGAATCGAAATACAAAGAAGAAGATGAATATGTGGACAAGATATGCATTGGTTCAGGTTTCAATCCTCAAAAAATAAGGTCATGTTGCAATGAGCATTATACCCAAAGGATAAAATGACTACACTTATAGATACTGATAAATTATTGGCCACATTATGGTACATAAGGTTGGAGAAATAGATCTCTTGGAAACTAAAAATTTGAGTATCAATGTTGTAAATGTTAATAAAGCATAAGTAGAATAGTTGGTTAAGGAAATAGATACTTAAGAAGCTAGGTATGAGATATCAGAGGATGAGAAAATACAACTAAAAGATAAAATGAAATATGTCACAAATGGAGGGGAGTCCTTATACCAAAAGGAACAACAATTTGTACTATCATTACAAGATACAACCTATTGGAGGTTGAGAGCACAAAAATTTGGAAAATCTTAGAAGAAAGAGGTCAATAGACCAATGAGGTTGTATATAATATGATGGATGAAATGATCAAACATAGGTTTAGGGAAATGATGTAATGCACTAATAACTTTTGGATCACTTATGTGGGTACTTTTAGAGCTCTCAAAGAACATACCAAACTTGGGGATAGGATAAATGCAAAAGCGAGTGAGAGGAAACTCAAAAACTCTATGCCTCTAAATGATTCCAAGAAGATTAAAAAAAATCTCAATAAATATCAAGAATGTCAGGAGGATCTTGTAGAATACATGAATCACCTTGAAAAGGAAGAGATAGAGGGGATTTTGGTCATTCTATGTAGTGATGAAGGTTCATTGATTTCTCTGGAGCAATGGAGAGACACAATGGCAAAGGAGCTTCCCAGGTCCTTAGATGACATCAACAATGAAGAGAACATACTACATAATGTGAAAGCTATTATGAAATTTTTTTTCTCAATGGAATATGTTATGATGCACTTCAGCATTAATATAGATACCTACAAGGATCAAGCTTACATTGAGGAGATATGCTTTAATGTATGTTTTTTCTTTCTTATAAAAGGAAGTATTTTCATTTCTAATAGTGATCATAAATCATCAGCTATCAAAATTAAGTAGTAAGAGACAACACATAGCTTCTATAATTTTAGTAAAACTCTATCTCAATAATTATAGACACCAAAAACTAGGCAAGTGCTTAAAATCATCAAAATGCAAAAATATTAACAAAATGCTCTAATTCTCATCAAAATGGATCAAATCAATTTAAAATGGACATTTATTAATCAAATTGGACAAAATCATTTAAATCAAAGGAAAAATCAGATAATGACATTAAATAATTAAATACAAGCTTAAAGGGACCAAAAATACTATATAATTAATTTTAATCAATTAATTGTATAGTTTTAAATAAAAAATCAAATTGAACATATTCCCTTACATGGCTAATTTAATTAATTGATGGAATTTAATTAATCCTAATATCTTTCAACAAAATTTGAGCAACCAATAAGAATTGAGAACACAAAGCACATGGATTACTCCAAAATAGTTGAATCTCAATCACACATTTCAACTTTGAATCTCAACCACTCAAATTTGTCTTTTTGTCCAAACCTTTGAGACAACCATTTAAATTGTCCCCCCATTTAAAAACATTTCAAATTTTTTGACTCAACCAAAGCTAAATCATGATTAAATAACTCTACCTCCTACTCTTGGGATTTTACTATAAATAAGAGGCATTTTGAGAGCAATAATATACTAGAGAACTCAAGTGCAAAGCATCATCATTATAGGAAATTTATGAGAAATTGAGAGCATTTGAGAGCATTTGAGTTGATTCTTGTATCACATTTGAGAGTTGAGAGCTAGATTAAGCATTGTAGTATCATATTTCTCATTCTAGATTTGTCACTAGTAGAGAATAAGCTGAGAGCTCTACTTACCAAGTTAGATAGAGAACCATGAGATGTCATGGATGTTAATTTCAATTCTTAGCTTAAATTTGTATTGTATTTTCATAGAATTGTAGTTGATTATCCTAATTTCATGAAAGTGTTAAACATACACACACAAATGGCACCCACCGTGGGGCTTTGAGCCTCATTTCTAACATTTTTATCAAATTTTGTGTGTTTTTGTCTTCACTTTTACATGAATTTTTGTAAAAAATAGGAGAAATGATGCCTATGAAGGATTTAATGACGCCTGTGAGCATTCTGATGACGCGTACAAGTAGTTGACTGACGCCTATGAAGATTCCTTCTATTCTATCTTTTATTCTCTTTGACACCTGTGAGATAAAGTGTTATGCCTGAGAGTGTAAAGCGACGCCTATAATCTGAGAACTAACGCCTATTAGCTGATCTTTGCCACCTGTGATGATTTCTATTGCACAATTTTCTATGATCTATCACACCTAGTATTCTTTAATTAATGCTTAGTATTTTTTTATTTGCCGCTTTGAATACTTTATCGTATGCACTTTTCAATACTTTTAACGTATGTCAGTTAAATTGTCACGCTTACTGATCTTTAAAAGTCACTTGCATCACTGGAAAGTGACACCTGTGACTCTTAAAGTCACACCTGCTATTTGTTTACTAACGTGCTTTAGTTGATAAATGACACCTACTATTTTGTGTTTAAATTTGTTTTCAAATCATTAAATTCAGTTTTCTTACTCTCTGTTTGTGTTTTTCCTGTAGATGAGAAAACACAAGAAGGTAAGAAAACCAGAGAGCAGGGTCACACAAGAAAGCAAAGAGGTGAGAATCCAAAACAAACGTTTAAAAGAAATTCATACTGCTATGATTTTGGATAGCTTAAAATTTGAAGAAGATCTTTACAATCATTACATTAAAGTGTTGGATGCATACAAAATGAAGTTTCCTACTTTGAGCTAGATTTATTTGCGTTAAGGTGTTAGAAATTTTGTTGAAAAATCTAGTCAAGAACACTTGATCGCATTCAATTTTTGTTCCTTTTTGTTTCCTTCACTTTGTATGGCTGTGTTGGACTAATTTGTTGGAGGGAGTGGGAACGATCGCCACTAGGTGAGTGAGCCAAATTAAAAAGCCAAAAACCTCAAAAAAGCGCCTAGCCTTTGCTAGCTACAAAAAGAGGTATTTTTCACATCAAGCTTGCTTTGCTTAAATTGTGGCTTTCATTGGATCTAGCTTAATAGGAATAAGGAATTGACCAAACATTTCATTTTATAAGAATCTCCTTGTCAAGAGATTGAAAAAAGAACAAATCTGATTGAAGTGTTTGGAACAAGGAACAACAATAGGGATATGCTCTTCACTTTCTAAGTGAACCAAATTCCCAAACTTGTTGGACTAAGTTCAATTTATTTCTTTTCTATACATGCTAGTTAATTTAGATCATTAAAGGGCATGCCTCCCGAGATTTTCCTTACGAGGACGGTGAGAGGGAACGACCCAAGTGGGGTACAATTTCTTTTGTCGTGATACTATCCGACCCACTATAAAAAAAAAATACACTTTTCCTTAAAAGGAGAGTGACTAGATTGTGTGCAAATTTTCTTCACTTCCTCTAGTAGTCCTTCAAGATTGCACAAATTGTATTTTCATGTGTGTGGGAAGCCCGCAATGGGTAAAAGAATTTGACATGATTTAGAATAGAGGTGTTCATTAAAACCTTGTTAAATAGTAAGCCACCTTTTTAGAGCCAAATGTATTTAAAAGCCAAATCTGACTCTAGATAGACTTTCTTAGAAGAAACTCTTGTTGATACTTCTGAAAAAATGATCAAGAACATACACTTTTAGTGTGGTTTTAGGTATATGGTACAATCTAACATGTGTGTTGAGTTTGTATTTCATTTTCAAGCAAGAATATTTTATAGACCTGATCTTAAAATTTTAAAAAATTCTAGAAATTACAACCTGGTCTGCAAAGTGCCGCTTATACACAGTGAAAGCAATGCCTGTGACTTTTAAAGTGACGCCTGTAAACAATGAAGTCATGCCTGTGACATTTTAAGTGATGCCTGGAAAAATTTAAGAGATGCCTATCAATAGGAAAAATCCACCTGCTCACTTGCAAAGCGCCGCCTAGTAAATTCCAGTCACAACGTATCAAGTCTTAAGTCATGCCTACACATAGGCAAGTGATGCCCAAAAATAAATAAGGGCAAACAGTGGACACTTCCCAAGGGTTTGGAAAGATTTTGAGGTCATTTTTGGATACCCTTTTCAGATATATTCTTTATCAGTGCAACAAATAGATCATATTCCTGAAAAACATTTATAATGATGAATCTATTTGAGAAACGAATCGATCCTATTATGGAGCATAGTTATCAAAACCAAGACTAAGATCTCCATGGGAATAAAAATGATGAAGTGTCTAAAGATGAAATTTTGGAAGCATCCCAAGATCCCATGTTTATGGAAATAATGCAATTAATTTTGAAGAGGGATACATAAGCATATTTCATAAAGTTAGCTCAATCAAGAGCTAAGCTTGCTCATAATTATGACACATCAACCTTGATAAAGAATAGGGAAAAACAAAAAGATACATCATCTAAAAAGACATCATTAAGATCAATGTGTCCTTTTCTTTATGATGATGGGCCCTGAGTATCTTCATCTTCCTCACAACAAGAAGCATTTAAGAGAAACAAAACTATCTTGGATCAAGGGAAATTTCATGATGAACCTATTTGTGATCAAGATTATAAAGAGTATGAAGAGAAAAGTACCACTCTCAAGAAAGATATAATTCACAAACCTCTATCTAGCAAGGTTTCTCCCATAGCTTGTACTCCTTTCATCTTTTGTTCATCTCACAAAGCTCCACAACTATCCAAAATTCCTCCATCAAAGAGTGAGCCTAATGATGACACTTTTCACATTGACTATGTCTACCCTCAAGGGCTACCTCTAAAAGAAACCCAAGCTGACTTACATCTTGCTACAAATCATTTCCATGCTTTAAAGATCTTGGACCCCAAAGCTTCATGTGCTTCAATGCCTATTATACCCATTCAAAAGGATCCTACATCATTCTTCCAAACATCCCCCACACATATCCAAACATCTACCTTGTCCTTAGAAGTGACTCCATGTCAAGAGGATAATCCAAAGAGAAAAGAAACAAATGTCGATAAAGATAAAGATCAAGATTATATACAATCCCCTCCCATATTTGATGAAGGTCCCATACCCATAGAACCCTATGATGATCCCCTTGCATCCTTTCATGTCTTCCAAGATGATATCCTTCCATTCCAAGAACAAAGTACCCTTCCAAGTTCTATATTTTTTCCACTTCCCAAGCAAAGTCAAGATATCCCTTCCATAATTTCCAATGAGCATATTGAAAATCAAGAGCAAAATACCCTCTCTACACCATTCAAAGATCCTTGTCAAGATTAAAGTATCCCATCATTTCCTTGTCCTATTCCTTTGTGTTCACCTAAAGAAACCATCATTCTTCCAAATCCCTTGCATGATGATAAATCCCTTCAAGCTTTAGGTGATCCTATCAAATTTGTTCCTATCAAAGTGACTCATGAGCCTATTGGTGTAAAGATAAATCTTAAAGATGAGGACCTTGGCAATCTAGCTCCTTCCAAAGATGTTGATATCCCTTTCACACCTAATGTCCCTCCATTCAAATGTAACCATAATCCTTCACTATCCTCCAAATCCATTTTGGGTTCCTATGTCCCAAAACAAAATTCTTCATCCCTTCCATCCATATTAGGTCCATATATTCCTCCATCAACCATTCCTATCATCCCTAGCTCTCCATTCACTTACCCTACCATGTATTAAGATCAATGAAGGCACACATACTTGAAGAATGTCCAAACACCAATCCATATGAACCCTCCATATTATTCCTATGCATCTGCAATTCCTAAGTCTTTTGGAATCAATTTTGATGTGCAACATAAAAATCATAAATCCAAGAATCCATATGTGTATAAAAATCACAATGTCCCATCTAATCGACATGTGAATGAAAATAAAAATGAAATACCCAAAAGGCCGCAAAGGTCCACCAAGAAAAAATAAAAATAAAATAAAATGTGGGTTCCTAAATCCCTCATTGGAGAAATGCATTCAAAAGCATCACAAAAGAAAGAAAAATCAAAGACTATGTGGATTCCCAAGTCACTTTTGAAAGACTTGCACACAAAAGAAAAATCAAAATTGACATTCAAGATTCCAAAAGCTTCCATTCCATCTCCTTCCAAACATCTTCCACTTTCCAAGTCCAATTTGGGTTCCTATATCCCAAAATCCACTACCTCAAAAAGATCCTTATCTCCATCATCTATTGTTCCTCCATCATTCAACCACTTTTTAAAGTGTGTGTCAAAGTTGATCTTGCCAACATTTCCATCTACAACATATCTTCTTCTTATCCTCACATTCATTTTCCAACACCTACTTTCCATGTTTCCATCCCTCTTATCCAATCTATGGCATTAAACCTTTACCACCACCTACCTTTATCCTCCATATCTATCCTCTGTCGTCACCTTATCAATATCTTTGAGCATCCTCATCATACCCATGGTTTATTATAGCATATCTTTCAAAAGAGCATTGTCCAAAGATCCCGATGTTGGGAAAATATTGAAAAATAAAATAAATAAAATTAAAAAAGAAAAAAGAAAAAAGAAAAAAAAAAGAGAAAAAAAAGTACCATGATGAAAACCTGGCAAACAGGCATCATGCGTAATTCCTCCTTCTTGCACTCTACACTTGGGGGCAAGTTTCATCCATGCTATCCTCCATCTTCCTATAATTTATCTCACTTACATCCATATTCCCTCTCTCACTTTCAATCTTGACAAGGTTGAACACATCCATGAGCATTAAGTATCTTGACAACTGTTATCCTTTCCATCAGCTTATTTACTTGTTGCATCCATGTTACCCTATCATGATCTTGCTTATCCCAAATTCACCTTTTTTTCCTTGATAGTCTTTCCCTAATCCCAAAACATCCCTTCATAGCCTCCATCACCCCTTTATCTTGATTGTGTTATCTTATCCACATCTTACCCAAATTGACCCATTGGTCTTGATCAAAATAAAGAACTTAAAGTACAAAATTTGTTATCATAAACTTCTTGACATGTCCACCTTTTGGATCCCTCATTTTCATGACAGTAGATCATTATCATAGAGGTTATCTAGCACTGCATCATTGGCTTCCATGGCTTATCCAAAAACATGTTTCACATTGCTATATCATTTTTCCTTAGCTTGGGTAATCTTGAGGAGATGGTCCTACGGGTCACATTCGCATGCTTCATCCATCATGGCCTTTCCATCTCTAATTCATCAACTTGCAAATCCATCCTCCATGTCCTATATCTTGCTAGACATTGGGGGCAAACCAATGTGATCTTGTTTGAGAGCTAGTAATTTCTAAAAAATATAAAAATTAAAAAATCCAAAATCCAAAAAAAAAGTTTGCATAAAGTGCCTTTGAGATAAATCTTACATAAACTGAGCTTTTGTAATATTTTGAAATTTTTCCCAATTTCAACATTTTTCCTATCCAAGGGCATTTGATCTTAATGAATGGATTTCAACAAACAAACATCAATTCACATGAAATAGTGCATTAAACTCAAATGGATTCAATAGTGCTACTTTTGGTCACACATCTGAGAGGGAATTTTTAAAGCTTCAGAAGAGGAAGGATTTTTATTGAACCTTTGATGGATATCATTGTTCAACCAAGTATTTTGATCCTACAACTTGATCTTTGAGCCTTCATTGACCTTATTATTCGGGATTAAAAATTAAAATCAATTAAATGATCAGAATGTTTGGAAATTCTTTTTGAAAATATTGATACATTGCAAAACACTTGAAGCTTTTTTGATGAAATCTTTATTGCCTTTTAATCGTGTCTTTTTAGCTAATCGATGATGTTTCGACTAGATTGGCGATGATGGAGACATGATATTTTTCTTGCCTTTGAGTGACTGTCTTGAGGGAGATCCATCAAATTATGCGAATTCGTCTAGCGACATGGTCACCAAAGAGCCATTAAGGACTTTCATATAAGGTGGCAGATTGACCTTTGTTTGTTTATGCAATTGGATACCTTGGCTATTTAGATTTTCCATATCTTAATACCAAAATCCAATTGCAACATTAAATTCATTGAAATCGGTATTCATACTCCCATAGTTGGTCATTCAACTAGTGAGGGTTGTATTAGTTTCCTAAAATGGTTACCAAAAGTGATAAAAAGTGATATTCATATCATCATGATGTGGTCAGTGATGGTTGTATTTTCTTTCTGGTCCCACAATGCTCAACGATGAAAATATTTCTCTATGGCATTTCTTTGCTAAAATCTAGTGACAATTAGTTGCATTGCATTTGCATTTTCATGATAGATTAAGTGCATGTTTGTGGTTATTTCTTAAAGGAAAAGGGGGTTCATTCAATCAAGATCTTGATCAAACATTAAAAGAAAGGGGGGTTCAATTAAACATCTTATCCTTGGTTCAAATCAATAAAGTGAGATTATCTTTTGCATTCATTCATAGCATTAATCATTATTCATTATCATTATATTTGAAAAGAGAAAAGAAAAGATTCATTACTCAAACATCATTTACATACACTTAGTTCAGGATATCATTTAAGAGTTGAATACATTCAAAAAATAAAAACATAGTTGCATCCATATTTCCATCCATAAATCATTTGCATCCATACATTGAAAATTAGGAAAAAATATATCAAAAGTGACTTTATCATTTGCATTCATCTATCTATATCATATATGAGATACATTGCATCCATAGCATAATCAAAAAAATAAATGCATCATAAACATCATATAGCTACATATAAAGATGATCTCACATAAACACATCATAAGAATCAAGGAAAGTATATCATCATATAAATGTTCATAATATCAAAGATCCATCAAATCAGTATAGCAAGATACAATATCATCAAATAGCACAGTGGTACATCAAAGTTCTGATCAATAAAACATCAACATGGTACAAGTCATCAATGAGAAGATCCATAATCAAAACATCAA
Source organism: Chamaecyparis obtusa (assembly GCA_027943335.1). Taxonomy (NCBI): domain Eukaryota; kingdom Viridiplantae; phylum Streptophyta; class Pinopsida; order Cupressales; family Cupressaceae; genus Chamaecyparis; species Chamaecyparis obtusa. The sequence goes on from BSBK01004733.1 coordinate 549,775, forward strand.
GATCCTATTGGGCCACTCGCTCCATCACCTACACCTGATCCATATGGACCCCTGTCACCTGGTCTATCCTGAGTAGGAGGAGTATAACTAGTGCTAGCAATATCTGGCCTCTGAGCCATCATGGTCGTGAACTATTTCATCATAGTAGCTACCTAATCTAGTCAACCCACAATAGCTGATAAACCTATCTTCAACATCCTCACATCCTATGATAGAGTGTCAATACTAGGAGAAGCCTGAGATGTCTGACCCATATCCTAAGACTAAGGTATCTGTGAAGACACCCATTGTACTAGAATCTACCCATGCTGAGCTACTGAAGCCTAATATAACTGATCCTAAGGATCCTATCCACCAGGAACCTATCTAGTAGCATCAATATGTACCTATCTCCTAACCCTCTATTGTCTTTGTTTTCCCTCTACTAATGCAGCTCTAGGTTGAACAAACCCAGCACCCTGATCTGGTTGAACCTATCTAATAGTCCTGCCTCTGACATGTCCACCTTGTACTCGTGGCCCATCTCATCCTCTAGCAATAATCTGGGGAGCTCTTTGTCCTCTAGGATCTTGTCATTGTCTGCATCATCCACCACCACCACCATCCCCGCCGTCATCTCCATCATCATCATCATCTGATCGATCATCTCGACCTCACATAGGCTCCAAAGGATCTGTAAATCTCAAAAAATTGTTCTGAGACCACCAATCTTGATACTTAGGAGATGTACCACCATCTGCTACATGCTCCAAAATATCCCATCTGATGTACATCATCCTTGCAATTTGATCATAAGAAAACTAAAAATCAATCTGAGCACCCCACATAGATCGCTCTACCTATATGCAAGCATACAATGCCATACCCTATGGCATATCCTGAGTACGACCATACTATTTGGAAACATGACCAAAACAAAATCTCTCAGTAACAAGGGTATATATACCTATCATCCATCACGGAGCAAACATATAAGGGAGCTCGTCATCATCCTCCCGCCATCTCTCACAACCTAGATATGGTTGCTAAATGACTTGATCCATATCATCAATCATATGGTGCCAAAACTCTAGCTTGCCCAGATGATGTTGGAAAACCATGCCATTGTATAAAAATGCATAAGGAAAACCATGATGATGGATATGATCTGACAATGGTCTCGTAATGGGAAGATGCTCCCATACCCATAACTGTAATATCACAGCACCTGCTGACAAGGAACCACTAGATAAATAAACTGCCTCATACAAAACATGGTATAGCTGAGCAAGAATGCAAGAACCCCAATTGAAACATCGAGGCTACACAACCAAATCCTCTAAGATGTGACCCATCCAACAGAGAAGCCACAACCTTGCCAGTCTAGAAGCAGCAATCCACCTATCAATGCACCTAACACTGTTGGCAATGTGGGAAATGAAGCAAACTGCACCCATGTGATAGTATCATCATCAATGGTGTTATCTCCAAACACTCACCTACAAACTATATTGTCAAAAATTGAATTGTAATATACCATCTCACCCCAAGTCAGAATATGCAACAATCTATACACATCCTCGGGAGTGATCGTCATCTCCTCGAAAGGTAAATGGAAAGTATTGTGGTCAGAGTGCCAATGCTCTACCACAGCTGTCAAAAGACCACGGTTCAGCTAAAACTATGGGATGTCAAGAAGGAAACTCAGACCACACATCTCAATCATGTGAAACTCTTCCTGAGTCAGATCCTAACCCAAATCCAAGATCCAAGAAGCAACGGTCTATATGTATAACTTATGAAAATGTGTCTATTTTGCAAATCAAGGGAATTATATCAATATACTATATCAATGGTTTATCTTAAGTCAATAAAAAAATCAAACTGTTATACACTAAGTTTGCACCCTTGTTTCAAGCTCTCATAGTCTTGATAACCTAGTATAACATGGGAATCATCTCCAGGTTGTGGGACCTATGCTAACTGAGATGAGACCTCCAGGTTCTAGGCTGGTTCCTCTTGGATAATCACCTTAATTTGCTTCTTGACAAGAAAAGTAAACTTTTGAGGGAAAGGGATAGAAGGAATGCTTGGAAAGGGAAATGACTGAAAGCAAACTACCTACTAGGTGATGCACCGAAATGAAGGTATGAATTACAGTATAAAAGATGGATTCAATGCACAAACTTAGGTCTAGGAGATCACAATTTACTGAATAGGCTTGCATAAATATTTCATAGAAGGGTCTACAAATAAAGAGGGCTATTCAGGGAAAGAGAGATTCTTTCACAAATAATAACACTCTTTGGATTTAGACAACAACCTATGACCTGCAAACAAACATTCACCTCTGCAACTCGGTATAGGAATGAGACAAGATAGTTAAGGGGTTGAAGTATACCCACAAAACATCTAAATCAGATCAAGCATAATAACACACACAATTACAGAAAGTAAGAGGGATCAGGAACCCTAAGATATCACTAAGAAGCATGTAAATACTGAATTCATTAAGAGATAACTCACACAAGAAGGCATAGGGACATGAGAAATGTCACAAAATATCTTCAATATCTGAATTATCAATGGGAGGTTACAGAATGTAGAAAACCAGAGGATAGAAAAATGTCATAGATAGCCTTCTAATAAAAGAGACTTTTCTTTTTAGAAAATGTGAACTCTGAGCTCAAAAGCTCCCAAAAAACATTATATACATCTCCTCTTGCACGCAGGTAGGAGCAAAAAATCTAATTAGGGTTATATAATTTTTCATATAATAATCAAACCCTAAACTTGTCAAATCTGATCATAAATGTTATTTCTGCAAAATTATGGCCGATCAGACCTCAAGTTTGCGTGCCCATCTCTGTACTGCATCAACCTGCAAACAAGCAACCCGGATTCATCCACTTTCCTGCAACAAAGTCTCACCATGAATGCATAGTTGGTACCTTTTTGAGACAAGAAATGACCCATGACAGCCGCCCAGACCTCCTCATCATCTTCCCTTAACTGCAAATGTCTTAGAGACATAAATTCTTTGAGCTACCCCACCGCTTCGTAGCCTGCAAATCAAATATTGGCAAAAAACCCTCTGCAAAGATATTTAAATTTGAATAGCAACGACTAGCTGGTCATTTTAAAATGTTTCCATTGATGTTCTTTATTTCCCAAAAGATGAACGGCTCAAATCACTTTACAACAGTCGTAAAACTCTTGAAAAGTCAATGTCCATATTAGCACTTTGCAACCAATAATCATTTAGCACGTCAGCAAACCTGTCGTCTTGGACCCACTCTAGCTTTTCCTCTTTTAAGTCATTCAGTGACTGCGCAATTGAAGAAATCTAAGTTGCGAGATCCTTTGGCTCACCCTGGTCTGGTTAAGCAATTCAGTGAACAGGGCTTTTCATTGAATCGCTGAGTCTTTTTACTAACCCTGGTTTTATTAAGCGAACAAGAGAAACCCCTTTAGTCACTGATTCACAGAATACCTTTAACCGCTCATGAGAATCTGGCCTACATTTTGGCAAACTGGTGATCGAAGACAATCGCTAGGTCGCTGAGAACTTTAGGGCTTCACTAATTAATTCTGAGATTCTACGAATACACACATTCGCGCATTCGCCAAATCAATTGGAGCACTGCTATTTTATCACACGAATACGCGACCAAAGGGAACTTATCAAAGCTACCAAATACTTTGTTAACCCTGGGCCCAGACTTGCCACATGTCATTCTTCTATTCATTCTGGTTGCTTATTCAGCAAACACTTTGGCAAACTCTGACACAGTCCCACTGTAGCTTAGATTCCAATCTAATGGTGGGCACATGATCTCATATGTTAGAAAGATTCCTTGCACTTTTATGCCAGCCATTAGATCTTTATTAGACCGGGACCCCTCTGACAAATGGACCCATTGAAAATCCAGTCATCACCACGCGGACCAATCAAATGCATGCACATCAGCAATACGTGGCAGTGGACCCACATAAAGTTTTGAAGCGATGTACAAAAGAGAAGATCGACGATCGTCTGAAGATCTCATGCTCTGACAACGGCCTATGCAAAAATACGCCAGCCATAGATCTTCCTAACCGAGACCACACTTTGACACATTACCCTGATACCAAATCTACGGCTAGTATCATCTCCTTATGACCCTGGAATATTCCTTCAGATTATAAGACAACCCTCCGATGTAGAATCTTACCGCTACCTGCAGAACTAACCCCACTTTGACCTAGTGATTTAGCAACCGAAGGCTTTTCTTGTTCGCTAAATACTTTAATGAACCACGGTTAAACTTAGAGAATACGTGAACAAAGGTCTTCGCTGAATCGCTGAACCAAAAGCTTAACCCCGAGTAATATTGAGTGATTTCCCGACTGAAGAAAAGTGACCGTTCGCTAAATCACTAATCGTAGAGTACCTAACCGTAGAGGACCTAACCGCCAAGAATCTAAGATCTTGTGAACAAAGGGTTTTCACACAGTGGGGGAATGAAAAGAATATTCTACCGGGGATTAAGAGATCTCATGACTGAAAGGAAAGAATTACACACATGGGAAATTTGGCGACTTAAGTGGCCAAAAAAGGTAATGAAAGATTATAACAGGCCAAAGGGATTTTTAGGGTTTCTCTCCTGTAACGGCTACTTTTATGAAAAAAAATTTTGACCTGCAGACCAGGGGACAAAAATAAATTGCAGAGGCCAAAGAATAGGACATAAAACCATGAAACTTTCAGGGATGGTTGGCAAGGTTAAAACAGGGACTCCTGAATGGATTTGGCTGAATTTGTATGAGATTTGGAAATTTGGGTAACACAAACACCAATCAATATTTTCTTTTTCACAAGCATAGTCAATCAAGTCCTATCAGTATCCTACTATCAGATCAGTTCTATCAATCCGTCCTATCAGTATCCCACTATCAGTTATCCTATCATTGACATAATCAAACATTCATTGGTACCATTATCCTAATATCCTAATCAATTATTTTTCTTAACTAAAACAAACATAACTATCTTGGAAATTCAATCAATCAGTCAGCAACATCAAATTTTAATCAGAAAATTAAAATTCCTATTAAAAAATCTTCAAAATCTTGTAGGTGTCCTTTGCCTATTAGGAGGCGACATTTTATCTTAGGCAATGCAAAAAATTGCATACGCGAAACTTTAATAGTCATACGTGGTACTTCACATTTCACACATCACTTTATGGCTCTAGGCGGCATTTCATCATGCCTAGGCATCATTAAAAACCTAGGGTTTCTCAAGCGGTATATCATTTCTAATTTGCAATTAAAACCCTAGTTCTACGCAGTTTAAAATTCTTTTTAGGTGAGTTTTAAACTATCCTAAGCGACATTTAACTATGCAGAGGCATCATTTTAATACGCAGATGCATTGTTTTAAGGTCTTACGCGATATTTAACCTATTCTACGCAGCATTTTACAAATTTTCAACAGAAAAATCATGAAATAAATGCTATTAAATTGCAACAAATGCACAAGGAAGGCTTAAATCACTTACTGGAGGACCGTAGTCTGGTGGTCTTTAATACCTACAACCTCTCTTGAACCGATGCTCTTGAATAGGCACAACCATCGTGATCAGCTATCTCAGGATCAGAGCAAAATCTCAAGAGTCAAATGTGAAAATGAATAGTAAATTTAGGTTTTTCAACCTATTTAAGCTACTACACCTAATTTTGAGGTAGAATTTTGATCTTCTGGCATATCAATTGAACTGGGGCATTTGTTGAAATCACGATCATCATCAATATTTTTCAGAAATGAAAATATATTGGATCAAATAAAATCAATTTCATCATTTTTCAAACAAGAGATCAATCTGTTTTCATTTCTAAGGGGGCATCATCAAAGTATCAAATTGGCATCAAACATCATCGAATTTGGGGCATTAAAATTTTGAACTAATATCAGTGGGGCATGTTGTACTAGATTTTCATATGAATTTTCATACCATGATTTCAAATCAGAAGTGTATCAATCAATCAATCAAAGTATCAAATCAATAATCAGGACATAAAAGTTTCTTTGAATCAATGAGCTACGCACATTAATCCAAAGAGGGGCATTTTTAGACACCAAAAATTGGGCAAGTGCTTAAAATCATCAAAATGCAAAAATATTAACAAAATGCTATAATTCTCATCAAAATGGATCAAATCAATTTAAAATGGACATTTATTAATCAAATTGGACAAAATCATTTAAATCAAAGGAAAAATTAGATAATGACATTAAATAATTAAATACAAGCTTAAAGGGACCAAAAATACTATATAATTGATTTTAATCAATTAATTGTATAGTTTTAAATAAAAAATCAAATTGAACATATTCCCTTACATGGCTAATTTAATTAATTGATGGAATTTAATCAATCCTAATATCTTTCAACAAAATTTGAGCAACCAATAAGAATCGAGAACACAAAGCACATGGATTACTCCAAAATAGTTGAATCTCAATCACACATTTCAACTTTGAATCTCAACCACTCAATTTTGTCTTTTTGTCCAAACCTTTGAGACAACTATTTAAATTGTCCCCCCATTTAAAAACATTTTAAATTTTTTGACTCAACCAATGCTAAATCATGATTAAATAACTCTACCCCCTACCATTGGGATTTTACTATAAATAAGAGGCATTTTGAGAGCAATAATATACTAGAGAATTCAAGTGCAAAGCATCATCATTATAGGCAATTTATGAGCAATTGAGAGCAATTGAGTTGATTCTTGTATCACATTTGAGAGTTGAGAGCTAGATTAAGCATTGTAGTATCATATCTCTCATTCTAGATTTGTCACTAGTAGAGAATAGGTTGAGAGCCATGAGATGTCATGGATGTTAATTTCAATTCTTAGCTTAAATTTGTATTGTATTTTCATAGAATTGTAGTTGATTATCCTAATTTCATGAAGGTGTTAAACATACACACACAATAATATAAAGTCCTTTTTACTATCGTGCAATTGAAATCAGTGCATGTTTCAAGTTTTTGGTTCATTTGTTATATGGTTAAAGTAACCATAATTATCTTCAATGTATTGCATTCAATTATTTTATCTATTTATATCAATTTATTCATCAAGGGTGAATAAAGTAAATCAAAGAATATTCATTCTCTTTGTGTGGTTTATTGGATAATTTTTTCAAGGAAATATGTATTCATTTAATAACAAAAATAGTGGCTAAGTGTGTGAATAACAAGAAAAATATAATTGATAGATTCATATTAGGTATGGATTTAAAAATTATCTAGTAAAGTGATATATAACCAGCATAAGCACCATTTGGCTCCATACCTAATAATAAGAAGGTACCAATCTCATTTAAACACCCTACTTTTTATCTTTATAGTTTTACTTTAGGATTAGGAATCTAGTAGATCATTTAGAAGGCAAAAATTGTATCTATAACACAACCAATCTTCTATATTCCACTCAAGGTAGACCCACCTAGGCATTGTAGAGCTCGAAGTTGAGGGAGCAGAAACCATATTAGGTTCACTCTGTTCATTGGCCTAGATTGATTATTGAACTTAATCATAGAATCTGGCCTATTCTTAGAGTCCAACAAAACCTATAGTTTTGAGCTCCAAAAATACTAACATAGACTCATCATCTACAATACTAGCATACTATTTTAGCTTGAAGAACCTATGCTCATATTGGTCCACTATCATGGACATATGTCACAACTAATGAAACTCATTTGCACATTTCTAAAAGTAGTGGTAAAAAAGGAAATGTGTGTAGAACCACTCTAATAAATTCTCCCATGAGATCAAAGTGATATCCAAATGAAACTTATGTTCCTCTATGTGCCACCAAGTAGATACAATACCCCTATGGTGCATGATGGCACACTGTGCTCTAGTGTATCAAACATATAGATGCATATCGGAGGAAAAATCCATGTTTATAACCGAAGTCTCAGTCTTTATACCATTTTTGGACCCATAGAAAGTAGGAGAATGAAACCAAAGAATGTCTCTCATGTGTGGTGCTAAATTATCATCCTCATCCAACCCTTCTTGGCCTCTCCTTTGATATAATCTAGAGCCAGATAAGGTACAAGAACACTCATGCTCTCTCTGGTTCTCCTAGTGATTGTGGTTTGATGGCTATGATTCGCCCATGTTGAGATTCCTCATGAAGAGGTCCCAACCATGTAATAAGATTTTCAAGTAACTAAGCAATCTGAGTATCCCTATTGCCATCATTTTGGCCACCCCTCTGGTCATATTTTTTGTTCCTCTTCTTTTCAAGGATTCCATCATGTGCCTTTATGAGGACCTCTACCTCACCCCCAATTTCTATTTCTAGGAGGCATCCTTCACAATAGAATAAGATATGAATTAGGATCATTGAAAACATAACCATGAGTCTAACTCAATTGATAAAGAATAACTACAAGAAACAAGATGAATTGTAACACCTGCACACCAAACACATCAAATACATTTGTTACATATGCACTAGAGCTCCCAACAAATGAAAAATGGCTCTAATACTAGATGTAATGCCCCGCCAAAGAACCCTTGGAATGAAGGGTAAAATAATCATTGATCATTTTTTTCTTACAATTACATAATCATCATTAACATAAGTGCATAAACATAAATACATTGCACAAGCAAGGATAATAAAGACAATAACCATTATAATATTGTGCGCAAGAAAAAGTATTTAAGCAATTCCAAGGGTGAAAATCCAAAAACACTCTATGGAAATGGATAAACACATTACACATGGTGCCTCACAAGAATGCAGATGATTTCCAAAAAACTACACAAGACCACGATGGATGATAGTACACAACTTTCCGTTGAAGAGACTAGGTCCATCCTCAAAATCTAACTAAATAAGGTTCATTTTAAAGCACGAAAAAAAATGTGAACTTAAAAATCTCTATTAAAAACTATGAATACATCAAAATAATCATGAGATTAAAGAGTATCCAAAATCCTAATTGGTTTACACCTATGCCCAAGGAAATTTCATTCTATCATGAATGCACAAAAGTAAAAAAGATAAATGTGTAATTGTAAAGAAAAAATGTGTAGCATGAATAAACATATGTGTAGGAGAAATGGGTGAATGCATTAGAGTGCAGGAAATTTGCGTAGGAACTCCCAAAACTTATAAAAATGAAAAAATATAATGTCTACACGAACGTATGGTAAAAATTCAAAAGGATCCACATTGTGGAGTACCAGATATACTATATTGAGGTTAATTAAACTCAATGACATAAATATAAATCATATAAATGATTAAATCAACTAAAACTACAAGCATAAGCATAAGTGTTCAATAAAGAGAGTAAGGGATAGAGGAGTAATCCACTAAGCACTAATTCTCTTGATCATGTCTTCCACCTATAACTCGATCCCCAATAGTGGTTGGTCATGCCAGCCAACCATGTGGTATATGAGTTTGGTGAGGGATTTTCTTATAAAATTGATGAGAGAACTTTTCTCTAAACTTAGAGATTTTCTTATTAAATTGATGAGAGAATTTTTCTCTAAAATTAGACTTGAACTTAAAAAGGTTCTAAATCCCCTTAAAAAGAAATTGATAAAATTGATAGATCCACTTAAGTTTTGATTATTGGAAAAAATAGGTTTTGAAGGGACCCGAAACCCTTTACAATTCTAGCAGCAAAAGATCGGAAGGAAAGAGAACAACAACAAAAAAGAGGCAAACAACAACAAACTCCCAAAAAAGGGACTACATAGATAGTGGCATAAGGGACAAAATACCAGTCCAAAAGACAGTAGAAAACACAAAAAACTAGCACTGGATCTAGCCTAAGCATCTGCATACATAACCCCTACTTTTTCATCAAGAGTCTTCTCCATTTTGGCCTGGATATTGTCCATCCGACCAATGACACTTTTTAGCTCATCAATATTCTTATTCATAGAAGGGGATTTTTTCTTGTTGCTCCCACAGGTTCTGGAACTGGGGCCTCCACTATCCACAAGGGGATCATTTTTGTGATCATTGTCCTCCTCCTGAGCTTTATCCAAAAAATTGACCAAGGCCTTGAGGTTGATGCTGGATGCCTTCATGTTGTCCTTGCTATGCTAGAGGTTGTCAGTAAGAGTTTTATCAACTTTATCCATTCTTTCATGGATATCCGTAGTAGGGGTGTTAGAAGTGCCCTCCTTAAGAAAGGAAGCAACTTTCTCCTGGAGGTTAGCGTTATTTGCTTCAAGTTTCCTACACTTCAGGTGGAGCCTTTTTATCTCATGGAAGCACCATTTATTGAATTTGAAGGAGTAGAGAACCTCAGCTTTGGTAGTTTGTAGAGCACTAGTAGTAACTTCCTCTCTATCATCAAAGTCTTCAAAAATTAGCTTAATGGAGGACTCTCTAATTCTCCTCTCACTGGAATCCTCACTACCCTCATGAATATTGTCCTGATAATCTTGGGAGATAGGCACATCATGCCTCACACTAGCAATAAAATAATTCATGATGGGAACCTCCTCTTTGTGAAAATCCCTATCAATTTTGTGCTTCTCGGCATACTGAATAGCACTGTCAACAAGCTCTTCCAGGCTATGAGAGTTGTGCACCATGGTTTCTTCCAAATTGGCCCCTTCAATAGCTTTATCTTTCAACTCAACCACACCTTCCCGATTCTTGTTATCTAGGTCCTCTCTCTCAGGAATATCCTTCATATCAATGCACATAGGAGCAGAATTAACTTCCCTAGGATGGGAGTCTCCTATATCCTTCTGGTGGGCTCCTTCATATGCTTGATTTTTAATATCTATCATCTTATTATTATCCTTATCAGAATCCTTGCTATTAATCTCCTCCTTACCACTATGGGGGGTAGTGATGTCATTAGAGTCATCAATTTCCTCATTTTCCATGTTAGGGCTCTACATATTTTTAATCTCTCTAGTCTCACTCTCTTCAAAGTCCTCAGTCTCATACTCCTCAAAATAGTCACAGGCATCAGTCTCTCCTGAGAAAATTTTCTTTGAACTACTACCCATATTATCTTCAGCCTTCCGTTTAGCAGAGCCAGACTTGGGAGTCATAGGACTCAGTTTGTTCTTTCTCGAAGAAGAGATAGAGCTAGGGTTAGGGATAGTATTCTTAATATACTCATAAATCAGAAGAATCAAACCCTCATGCTTAATAGCTTTCTTAGGTGAAATCTTATGCTCATTGAGACTTTTAACAAGAGAACTATGAAGGTAGTAGGGAATGTTAATAGTATCCTTGTACCTGAAATGATTGAGAAACATAAAATGGTGGGAGTGAGCCCAATTAAATCGACCATCTAGGGTGAAATGCTCCATCACCACCTGCAGAATGTTGTGCCAAATCGTCTTGATTTTGAAGACATCAATATAACCATTGGACCTTGCCTCCTCAAAATTTAATTGCTCCTTTTCAGATTTAGGGAATTTTTTGGTTGTCATATCCAAAATCTTGTGATTTCTGTAAAACCTATGGCCAACATTGGGAATGCCAATGACTTGAGAAATAAACTCCACAAAGAGCTCCAGAGTTCTACCCTCCATAGATATAAAATCATTTTTCCATCCCTCAAAGAATTTTTGAGTGATCTCCTTGTTGAACCCATGTAACCTTTCTAGAAAAGGGGTCACCCCACCTTTCTTCAACTTTCACCAAACCATAGCCATGTCAGCACCCTTAAGCTTCTTACAGTTGTCAAGTTCCTCCTATTTCAAATCACCACCCATAGTAAAGAGATTTAACAACAGCAGGATCTTTTTAGAATTATGAAAGTGCTTATCAAAGTTCCTTTCCCTGTAAATATAGGCATTAACAGAAAGCACAACCTAGAAAGCATGCGAAATGGAAATAGTAATGATGCTAAGTAAAAAGTTCCACACTTTCCCATAACTACTTCCAGACTTCATAGCACTCAGGCAAGTCTCATTAATCATATCAAATCTTGCCTTCCTTATGAGTGATTTTATCATAATAAATTTTTGATTTAGTATCCTCTTTGAGATCTGCCTCACTATCCCAAATGATGACCTCATTAGACTTCACTCCAATATTTACCAAGCTATCCACCACAGTGTTACTTTTGTGATACACGTGAGATATGTGGATTTTGGTACAATTGACGATGATATCTTTCACCTTAGAAATGACATTCTCAATGGTCCATGAGGGAGTTGTGTTTCCTTTAAGACAGTTAAAGGCAAAAGTAGGCTCCCATAGCTTTTTCCATATGGTTATCTTGAGTTCCCAAAGGGGCAACATTAGCAACTATAAAATTTCCATTGCAGTCCCTGATAATACTACCACATCCCCCCGAACCCGGATTGCCCTTGGCAGGTCCGTCAAAATTTATCTTAATCCAACCTACAGGGGGAGAAATTTAGACACTTTTCTCATGATCATTATTCTTGGTGTTAGAATCCTTACAATTTTGGTTGTGCTAGGTGATACCTTTCAGAAGATTTTCTAACATTCCTCTCTTCGCTTTCTCAAACACCAGGGTAGGAGTACTGCATTTGTCCTGAAAAATATGGTTGTTATATTCTTTCCAGATACTCCAAGCAATATGAGGGGCAACCAACATCCACATTTTTTTAATCCCTTTCATTTGCATTAGGACAACACCACTTCTGGAAGAATTCTTGAACAGAATAGGGAAAAATCTAGCATATGGCCTAATCCTGCAAAAATAAAGACCAAACCTACTAAGAAAAATGATAGTGCAAAAAGAGGTGGTTAGTATCTTCCTCAGCATCACGACAAAGACTACATCTATTAGGCATGATGAATCCCCTCTTTTTGAGGTTGACTATAGTAAGAGCTTTGTTTTGGATGAAAATCCAGTAGAAAATCTCAATTTTGGGAGTAAGATTTTTGTTCCAAACCTTGGACCAGAAGGGGATTTCCTCAAGCACCTCATATTGAAGATAGCTAGTAGAGGCCATAGAAAAGGAACCATTAGTAGAGGGGCCCCAGATCAGAGAGTCATCCTTGTTGGCATAGCAACATTGAGCCAGAAGGGATTTGTTAATTGCTTGAAAAGCAAGGTTGACCGCAACTAGATACACCCAGTAGTTATTAATCCAGTAATATTTCACTTTAGGACCAAATCTAGTAGTGCATCTTAAAATCTCCTCAGGATTATAAAAAATGCAATTCAAAGGTTTTTCAAACAACCATGAGTCTTTCCAGAAGTTAATTTTAAGGCCATTTCCCAGTTTCCAGTGTTTACCTTTGCTAGCAATATTTCTAGAATCATTAATATTCCTCCAGAAAATAGAACCCTCGACTTTCTCAAAGCTGGACAAAAAATGAACAATGGAAGGGGTATCAAAACAATATTTATGTTTACATATGGTGTTCCAATCCTTGGGTTCTCCATAAATTCTCCATACCTGCTTAGCCTATAGAGCTTTATTCATAATCTTGATTGGTCTGAGACCCAAACCCCCCAAAGATTTTAGTTTTCACACCCTATCCCAGGCTATCAAAGGTATGTGATTTCTTTCCTTAGCCCTAGACTAGAGGAAGCGCTTAATAATACTGTCAATTTTATTAGAAAATTTGGAAGGAATCTTAAATAGGCTCATTGCATACACCAAAAGGATTTGAAGAGAAGACTTGATCAAGGTAACCTTCCCAGCTTGGGATAAAACTGATCCTTTCCAACCAGCCAATTTGGTATAGAATCTTTCCACCAACTGATTCCAGAAAGAATCACTAATATTAAGGCCAAGAGGTAGACCAAGATAGGAGGAAGGGAAAGAGCTGATACTACATTCTAAAATTATGGCAATTTTACGTTGTCTTTCCTTAGGGGTATTCATGAAGAACAAAGAACTTTTGGACCAATTGATAAGCTGACCAGTGGCTTTGGTGTAAAGATTCAGGGCTGATTTGAAAGCTCTAGCTTCCTTGATAATTGACTATCCCATCGTGATGGTATCATCCACAAACTGAGCATGAGAACATGTTAAGGGATTGGATGAGGGTCGAAGGCCTTGGATAACACCCTTAGAGACCAAGAGCTGAAAGTATCTTCCCATGCTTTCTGCCAAAAGAGTAAATAGAATAGGAGAGATAGGGTCTCCCTGTCTGACACCTCTGGAATTTTTGAAGAACTTGGAAGGAGAAACATTAATAATAATTGCAAAGGAAGTAGTTGAAATCAGTTGATAAATAATTTGAATGACTCTCTCATTGAAACCAAACTGCTTAGTAATCAAACATAAAAAATTCTAATCAACACGGTCATAATCTTTAGCCAAATTGAGTTTGAGGATAAATCCATGTTTGTCTCCCTTGATGGCAGAGTGTATGTTATCATGAACCAGAACAATGAAGTCAAAAATTTGTCTTCCAGGAATAAAACCATTCTACTGAGGAGCTATCAAATCAGGAAGAATTTTTAGAAGTCTAGTAGTTAAGATTTTAGAGAAGATCTTATAGAAGGAATTGCATAGACTGATAGGCCTGAATTGATCAAAAGAATGAGCTCCAGCAATTTTAGGAACCAGGGCTAAAAAAGTGCCATTGATTTCTTTGATAAGGCTTCTACAACCAAAGAACTCCACAACATTTGAAACATCCTTCTCAACAGTAAGCCAGAATTTTTGAAAAAAGAACATAGGGAACCCATCTAGGCTAGGAGCCTTATCACCTTCAAAAGAGAAAACATCATCCTTAATCTCCTTATTGGAAGGAATATCCTACAGAGTCTTATTTTGATCTTGGTTTACAATACTAGGAATATATTCTAGTAACTTATCTTGGTTGTCCCTATCAAGATTAATATCCATAGAGAGTAAAGAGGAAAATTAATTGACAGCAGAAATATTGATATCTTCTTCTTTGTAGAACTCTTCATTGTCCTTAGAAATTTTAGCTATATAATGGGCAGCTCTGTGTTTGAGTGTAGTCAAGTGGAAGAACTTAGTATTTTTGTCCCCTTCCCGAAGCCAAACTTCCCTAGATCTCTGGTGCCAGTAGATTTCCTCTTTGGATATTAGATCATGGTAATTAACAAGGGCTTTCTACTCATCAGCTACAAGAGAGTTCGTCAGACCATGAGTTTGAATGGCATCCTGGATAGCAGAAAGGTCAGTTTTAGCCTTATTCTTCTACTAGAAAATATCTCCAAAAACCTCTTTATTCCAAAGTTTGACTTTTTTCTTAATGTTTCTAAGTTTTTTGGTAACCTTGAACATGGCAGTACCCTCAATTATAATATTCCACCACTCAGAGATTTTTTTCTCCAGGTTAGGGTGGTTTATCAACATCTTCTCAAACCGGAAAGGAAAATGCCTGGGAGCATTGATAAGGTTGACTTCCAACACTAGAGGGTAATGATCAAAGCCAATTTTAGGGAAAGAAGACAAGGTGCAATAGTACTTAGATATCCATTCATGAGTAATGAGAGCTCTATCCAACTTACTCTGGATATTATGAATGTCAGCATGCTGATTAGACTAGGTAAAGTTCAGCCCTTGGAGATCTAAATCAATTAGGCCCTGGTCATTGATTAAATTGAAAAGGTCAAATCTACTATCATTCTGAGATAAGATGCCCCCATACTTCTCACTATCCATAAGAGGGGTATTGAAGTCCCCCATGAGCAACCAATAATCATCCTTGAAATCATTCCTTCTATCCATAATTTTCTTCCAAAACTTAGCTCTATTCACTTTAGCATTAGGAGCATATATGTTAGTGATAACCCAGCTAAAATTATCTCTTATATTCTCCATTATGATAGATATCATATTAGGGTCTTCAGCAATGATCATACCATTTATAGTTTTTAGATTCTAGAAAATGGCAGTTCCCCCAGATGCTCCAGCTGAACTATAACTACTAACACCACCTTTCTGAAAAATTCTAAGATTGTTCACTTTATCCTTACTCATTTTAGTTTCCTGAACAAGAAGGATATCAAGTTTATAATCCCTAACCACATTTCTAAGAATGTCTTGTTTATGGGGTGCATTCAACCCCCTTATATTCCAAGAAATAATCTTCATGGTTTATTTGGAGAAAAGGCCTCCAGAATAGTCCTATGTTTCCCATCTACAATGTCTTGCCAACTATCTTTCTCTCTTCCAACTTTAGCTTGTTTTCTTCCTGGTCCAGACTTAGATTTACCTACATCTTTCTTCTTTCTTCTTGTCTTAATACCATCCAAGGACATAGGAGATATGTTTCCTTTAGATTTCTTTTTAGAGCTCTGGCCAACCTCCTTGGTCTTATTTTGATCTTTGACTTTAAGGCATTCAAGTGAGAGGGCCCTAAGATCATCATTTTCTTTAGGGTTAGAACCCTTATCTATAGAAGAGATCTGCATCACAATCTGGTTGGGCTTAGAGAAAAGATCAATGTTCTCCTTATCAGGAAGAGAATCCTTAGAGCTCAACCCACTGCTACCTTTCTCAGGCTGGGAAATAGGGAGAGTCTCACCCCCTTGGATCACCTCTTCCACCACAAAATTAGCATTAAGAAGAGGTGAGAATTGGTTTTCCCCAAAAAATTCATCTAGATTAGCTTTAGTAGAAGAGATTTGACTGATACCTTCATTCTGGTCACTTACCAAGGTCTCAAACTCCGAATTACTACCTGACATATTACTTCCTATGTCAACCTTGTCATTACTGTGGTCTTCAACCACAAGGCTTTGATTAGTATTCTTTGGGGGCTTCACATTAGTTGGTTTCAATGAAGATTCAGAGGACCCCTTAGAATTGGTCTTGGGTTTCCAAACAGCAGTAGAAGACTCTTTCTTCTTGACCAAAGGGTCTTCCTGTTTCTTCTTGGGAGCTTTCATTGGGCAATTTTTAGCCCAATGGCCTATTTTTTTCATAAATGAAGCAAGCAAAAGGGATTGATTCATATTCAATTTCCTGTTTCCAAACACCCATTTTAGAGACTAAGTCTATAGAAATAGGAAGGTTAATAGACTTACATATTTTGACACATATTCTGGCATTCATCAACCTAGATCTTGATGTCGTAGCTGGGTCTAAGGAAATAAGTTCACCAAAAACATTCGCTATTCCTTTGAAAATGCATTCATTCCAATAATCCAAAGGGAGACCCAGAAGTCTAACCCAAATAGGAGCCCATTCTAGAAAAGATTCACTCAAATCTATATTAGGCTCCCACTTTTGCAGAGCCAAGGATGACTTACCCATAACCCAAGGGCCTCCACATAAGGCTTTAGTCATATCTTCCTCATTGGTAAAAGAGAATGAAAAGAAACCTTTTGGCATAGCAGCTATGTCAACTTTCCCTTTAAGAAAGCATCTTCTCTGAATCAAATGTCGAACATAATCTATGTTTGACCTAACCCCAACATATTTCCCAACTAGCATGAGGTCCATCTGAGATACAGTGTGATCAATCACCGTATCAGGGATAAAAATGGTAAAATCTCCCTTGATAGGATCAGATATATTATTGGCTTCAGGAAGGGAATATTTTCTGGAAGGCTTTTTTCTAAACACAGCCACCCAAGGCTTATCAGGAATAGCAGCCTCACCTTTTTTGATGTCTCCAGCAAGATTCTTGGCTCCCCCCCTAGGTCTGGGGAAGCACTATCTCCTCGTGGGTCCCTAAGACTTGGAACCCCAACATCATCCACAAGTTTTGTTGACCCACCATCATCCTCCTTGTCTCTTGACACTATCAAGATTCTAGTAGATTGTCTTGCATCTCTAGTAGAAGCCCCAACAGAGCTACCAGGTTTCCCGCCCAAGCCACCATTCAAATTTTGACCTGCACCAGCACCACCTTGTCCTCCCACTCCTAAACTAAACTAAACTAAACTTATCAACCCGCTCCTGACATCCTCCCGCTTAAGTTGGAAACTAAAGTTATCAACTATATAAGTTTCCGAAGAAACCTTATAAATGAAATCAGAGTTAAAATTATCAGGCACCCTTAGACCCACCTCATTATGCTTGTGGAGGTATTCATGTAGTCCAGATAATGAAGGAAACATACAAGAGAATGTAGGTATACACTCACACTAATCAATACATACAAATGCATTTAATCAAGGCCCTCAAAGAGAAACATGGATATCACTCAACATGTAGATGCACAACCACAATGCAATACCAAATGTAACACAACAATAGTAACTAGGGTACGATGCAATTCTACTAGACCTAGGTGCTAGATTACCAAGCATAGGAGGTATACAACCTGCACAATTTTCCTATGACTACATAATTATGCCATGGTGTGCTTGGCCATCCAATAATTCTAGCTACCCGCATTGACCAATATTCACAACCAAGGATTCACTAGCACCATCTACCTGCTTGGGCCAGTCAATATCAACCAAATATTTAATGGTAAATTTTAAGTACCTTATAGTTGTATACAATTTCATGATTATTTACCACACAACATCATGTGTTTCTATTTAAACATCCATAATCGGACTTCATGTAAAACTTAATAAATACCTAGATTAAAATATGAGTCCCGTGTTAACTTTTTATCAATAATTGATGTGTGCCCTTATTTATAGGTATACTCCATTATTTCTCCCCTTTAATCATTTATTTCCCAACATGGGCTCTATATTACCATTTGTGGCCTTTGTTCTTCTTCTTGATCCCAAAATTAGTTGTACCTCATTATGTAGGATCTATGGTCCTAATTTTGTGCATGGTCGGTGGGAAGATGACACTCAAGGCATCCTCTTCTTGGAAAGAGGATGTGTGTCCTCTTCCTTAATGTTTGGCCCCAAATTTGAATCAGGGGTCTGTCTTGTGGTTTTAGTAGGATTTCTCAATTTGTGTTGGCCTTCTTCAAATTTCAACCTTTGAAATATTGTGAGGGGTATAAAAGAAACGTATCTCTCCTCATTTTAATAACAAAGATCAATATTTCAAGAGATCTCCTAGACTTTCACATCCAAACATTCAAGATCAATATTTCAAGCATTCTAAGGTGTTTTCAAGGAAATACTCTCCATGGATCAAGCTACTTTTCCTCATTAAAGGCCAAGAAAAGGATTCCACCATCAAGGAAGAAGATATTAGTGTAAGCATCCACTTATATCCATTGAAGTCTTTAAGTCTTTCTTCAAGTATATAAATCAAACACTGTGGAAAACTACAACATTCATTACATAAGGTTTTATCTTTCATGATTTTCTTTTGGGTTTTTTGTGTGAAGTCAAAGCTATTGCATCAACATAATTGATCACATTCAAAGAAACATTTGCATTACCAAGGTATAATATTCTTCATTTTTTAGATCTAGCCTCTACTATATGATAACACACTCTCATTTACTTTTTTGTATTTCAAGGTTCATTCTGAACCAGGTTTTGATTGAGGAAAATCCCTCTACACAACTTTTTTTCGCACTTTTTTGTGTACAGGAATAGGTGGTGAGCATATCAAGACTAGATTTGAGAAGTATAGGATTTGACAGACAATCTGGAATTCAAATCATAAGAAAGTATTTGGAATAAGACAACTTAGATGACCTCCTCTCGAGAGAAAGATGCCTCAAGAAACCTCTTCCATGTAGATCAACTTTAAACTAAAACCATAGGTTGGTACTTCTTTTTTGTTACTATTTTTTGTACTTACAAGTTATTGTTTATTTTCTATTAGTCTATGTAATCCAAGACTTGTTGATTTTTCATATATTGTCTTCTATCTTGCATCATCCAATCATACTCCCTTTAATCTAACCCATTCTAATACATTATTGTGAAGGATCATTAAACTTCTTAGTGCTTACATCCTACTTGAGCCTAGTGTATCATCTTCCTTCCAATTGTGTATTACTAAAAGGAGGACAATCCCCAATACATTCCTTGGCCCCCCTTTTCTTTATTGTGCATTTTAGTGAGCCTAATGCACAACATTTCCACTTTTATTTAGTGTCTAGATATTCTATATTGTATTCTTCGATCCAATCTGGATAGCTTTCATTTTCATCATGAAGTTTACTAAGTTAGATTGTTGTGTGATAACTTTTGTTGTTACATTTCTCCTTACCTCTTTTTATCAAACACATGGAGTGGATAATACTTTCTTGTAATTCATGGTGTTTTTTTTCCCTTCATGGTATTCTTAAATATGGCATCATGATAATCTCAATTGTTCTTCCTTCTTATTAAATATTTTTCAATACTTTTTCCCATATTTCATTTAATTTTCTTATAAATTTTTTAACAAATGCATGGAGTATGTTAATCACATAAAGATCTTGTTGATGAACCTAAAGATGACATCAACATAATTACCCTTAATCCTTCTCCTAGGGTGTCTATTAATCATGAGGATAGAGATCATGCTCCTAATAATTCCATATTAGTGAGACCTAGATCCTCTATTCCTAAAATCACCTTAATGGATGAACTTAAGGATCTAGTTTATGCACTTCTTTAGATGAGTTAAAACACTCCTCTTTTTATCAAAGTATTTTTAATAATCTTGATATTAAAATTTTCCTTGACAATTCATCTCCTAAAATAACATTAAGTGGACATGAAGATCTTGATAAACATTCTTCTTCCTCTTTACCCAAAGAAGAGGATAATAGTGATAAGAATCTTCTTCTCCCTAAAGATAACCATTCCCTTCATATTCCTTCTTATACTAATGACTTTCAAAAACCTCAAGATGAATGTCATTCTCCCTCTACATAAAAAACTAATTACAATTTGGGTTATGACATTACTTCTCAACAAGGTTATAGTGGACAAGGTCTTGGTATTAATGAACAAGGTATAAAAGCCTCTCTATATCCTCCTACACAACTCACTAGATGTGGTCTAGGATTTATACCTCAAGCCAATATATTGGCTTCTTTTACCTCTAGTCCTATTGATCCTTCTTCACAATAAAAACCTCATCTAAACATTATTTTACCAACACCTTCTATTGTTACGTCTCCTTTCTATGACCATTTGGCTTTGGCTTTGGCTAATAGAATATTTTGGAGACTTAAATATGATACTAATATTTTCTATCCTTTCAGACATTTTCCAAAGAATCAAATATCTCATCATGGTGATTTTCTATGTCTCTTTCCATCATAGAAATAAACATTATCATGTTGATTGTATTGAGTTTAGACAATTTCTCAAGACTTAGTAGATATTTCTCTTATTTTCTTAACAATGAATCTTATGCTTTTTATTGATATTGAAAACATACCTTAGAATTCCTCTTTCCTATTATGTTTGTCTCCAGCATGTAATCTTAGTAGCTTACTTAACTAGGGGCTCTTTTATTTTACATGATGTTTATCGTGAATAGTATAATAGGTCCTTTCCCTATTTCTTCCACTTGGGAGGCAATGTCTCTCCATATTATTCTTCATCCCTCCAAAGGATCCATTATCTCTTTGTTGGTTGAATCTTTTATACTATGATTTCCTTCCATGCATGGAATTGTTTGTTAAGGATATTTCTCTTTAGGGGCGTGACATCCTTGTTTAAAACCTCTTCCTTTCTTGGAAGTATATACCTCTTGTAATTATTTTTCCACTAAGTATGCATAATGTAACATCCTTTCTTTTTCTCTGAACCCATTTTCTCTTTGTCGATTTGTAGAACTTAGCACTTTGGAGAAACATGAAAACACTCCTAGGTAGTGGGTTACCTAAAAATTGGAATGAATATCTGGAGAAGGTCAACTTCCTCTTGGTTCTCACCTAAACTAAATTCTAAACTAAACTTTAAAAGGGAGAAGGTTACAAGGAGATACGAAACTAAAATCTAACCTATAGGGTGATGCACCAAACTTAACCGGAGCATGAAATTCATATAACTAGGTTATTGGTTGCAATAACTATGTTAAAACTGCACAACTCACTCCTATATATATCCCTGCATAAGTATCTCATAGCAAGGTCCTCATACTAGACTCTTAGGAGGAAGAAAAACTTCACACCTAAAATGACATGTACCAGAGACAAATTATAACCTACAAGCAATATATTTCTCTACAAAAGGGTGTTGAATATTAGACAAAACTATAAGGAACAAAGACATTCACTATCAATTTGATCAATCACTTATGTGCACACAAGCAGATAGATGAGAAAGAAGGAAAAATAAATAAATAACTAGTCTCCAAGGTTGTCACTAATATTCATATATCCAAGAGTTACAAAATTGTTCATGAAATGCTTTAGGACTCAAAAAAGTCAATCAAAGAAAAAACTACATAATGAGAACTAACTGACAAATTAGTTCAACTAGTGAATATATCCCACTCTCCAAATCCCTCCAAAAATTCATCAAAAAGGGAAATACCAACTTCTTTTGGTCAGATGCAGAAATCAAGCCAAAAATCTAGCACCTAAATCTCCTCAAAATGGGCTCACAAAGGTGGAAAAAGTCAATTTTGACCATGACAATATTAAGGCATGAGGAAAAATCTCTAACTCAACTTAAATCTACTCAAACAAACTCTAGATTCTCTCCTCATGTTTCAAAATAGTTCGAAATTGATTCAACCTTCCCTATATGCTTGGTCAAGCTCACAACTCCTTAATAATTACCTCCTATGACTCATAAATAAAATACATGCTCTTTTGACCATTACTTCTCGTCATTTTTGCATTTGAAAAAGGATAATTAATAATTAGTGTTTTATAGATGAACACTTAGTTATTATTACCTACAATAGATATTATGCAAAAATACTCTCAAAATATCACTTAATATTATAACCCATTGCATCTAATATACTTAATATTAAATAAATAGTTCAAATGTCACTATTTAATAAACATTAAATACTTTGAAAAAAATTAACAAATTAAACATAAAATTTAAAGGGAATTTTACTTCAAGTTCGTAACCTTCTAAATAGCTAGTGGGCTATTTGTTTAATAAAGCCCATAAAAGTTTTATTAAGGCAAAAACACTTTTTAATATTTGACTTATTAGGGTAAGGAACCCTAATTCCCAAAATATTTCTCATTTTGATCTTCTTCCTTCTAGAGACTTCTTGTGTGGTGCTAAGGGTCTGGTCGAGGGTTTCTGCTAGAAGCACTCAAAAATGTTTGTATATGTTATGAAGACTTTGTTGCAAGTTATAGGCAGTCTCATGGGTATGTAATAATTTTTGAGCTTCTCATGCTCTATTCTTGTTGTTCTATTCCTATGGAAGGTTTGTTTCTCTGTAGGTCGCAACCTATGAATCTTTTATACTTGCTTTGCATTTGACTAGTTGTAGATCATTTTTTGGTATATGAGATAAAACTCAAGGGCTTCAAGAATGAGGTTTTAATCTATTTCACATGCCATCCTTATGTCTGACCATGGTTTTCTTGAAACACATCTTGGAATTTTTTTGCAAACTATGGCTATTATATATGCATCAAACCCCCATGTATATTTTATTATACATTATGATTTACCTCTGGAATAGGATTTTTGACATAAAAGGGCTGTATTTTCTTTAATGAAAATGTGGTTGTTCTCATACTTTGCATTTTGTTACTGTGGTATTCACAGGGGCTTATTTTGAGCTTGTCATTGCCATGTTTTATTATGAAGAGGCACTATCATAGTTATTGGAATCACTACTTTTTTACTCTCTTTATTGCGATTGGAACTGATAAATTTTGGTTGTACTTGTATTGATTTCATGTACTACATGGCAAAATTGATGATGATTGTTGTTTTCATTTCTTATGTTCACTATATGTACTTTGATTGGGAACTTGTACATGATCATGAATCTTTGTTTAAAATTTTCCACTTATACATTTCACATGAACATGATTTTCATTTTTAACAAGAAACCTTAAATTTATCATATTCAAAACCTTGAAATCAATGCAAGAAAAACATGTTTCTCTCTCTTGACTATTCTTTATGAGACTTTTATTTTCTTAACTGTCAAACCCTTCCTCATTTGTTGCTCACTTTGGTCCACATCCTATCTTTTGTCACATGCCTTATGACTCTCATCAAATGTCTAGAAGCGATCTCATTGTCATACCCTTGATAAAATAGTGGAGAATACCTTTCATAGAACAAAGATCATCTTTTGAAGCAACAAATGTTTCACTGAAATAGTGAATATCTCTTCTTTAGAAGAGACATTTCTTCTTCAAGAATAATGAAATCTTTCATAGAACAACATATCTATCCTATATAACAGTGAAAGAACTAAAATAAAATTGTAAAAAGAAATATTCAAAAGTGAATGTTCTTTTTTTTACATTTTCTTTTCTTAGTGAACAAACCACTATATTTTGTATTGAACTTGGTGGCCTCTTTATGAGATTTTCTACCTTTACTTATGATTTTTTTTATATGACGAAAATATTCTATTATGGAAAGAAAAATTTATGTCCTTTCAATATTACTACTAGTTTCTTAATACAAACTGTTGTTTTCATTTTTTGAGTTGTTTTTTCTTTGACCAATCTGATGCTCTCTCTATTGAATATGTTGTTTCACTTATGCATTAATGTTCCTCTTGGATAACTATGTTGTTTTATAATGGATCTATGTTTCTCTTTCACTTATATCTACCTGAAATCTTACTTGAAATCCATTATAAAATGTTGTTCTATCATAGTTCCTTGGTTGCCATGAAAATTTCCTCTGAACATTCTTCCCTCTCGACACTAGTGAAGAACATCATAAATACAAGATTTAATTGTTATCACACATGGATTACTATATCTAGTACTTACTTGTTATTATGTTTCTCTAATGAACATGTTGATTATGTCATTGTGTTGAAACTATTGTTACTTATTTCATTGTGTCCCTACTTATATCTGCTATGACATTCATAATGATCAGTGAGACTATTTGTGTCTTGTCAATCTTATGCTTGAAAAATCATTATGTTCTCTAATAGTTGTATCATTTCCCCTATATTTGGTTTCTTTTATTGATTCATTTGATAGTACTACTTGAAGACACATTGATCACACTATTTTTTAGATTTAGCTATTCAGGTTCTTTAATATCTTTCATTGCTCTTTTGTTTCCTATAGCACATTGGGCTTAACCCTTTTGGGATGTAATATCCCCGCCAGGGAACCTATAAGGAATCAGGCCTTTTAACCTAAAATTGCAACTAACATTTTTTTTAACATTATATCATTTCATTATCACATTCACGAGTACATTCCTTAAGGTTCCCTATTCAAATTCATTTACTAAATATTAAGAATTACATTTCATTACTTAACCAAAATGAATTCCATTTCTTTTCTTTACACATTGAATAACTTCCTTTAAAATTCACATTTAAACCTTTACATAGGAAACATTTCTTTGTATTTCAACATAGGAAAGATAGATAAGATAATTCAACATTATATTTTTCATTCTAAATTTTCATGTAATTTCCCATGTAATAAACCCCTAGAACTATTCCTCCCTGCTTACATTGCTTTGATCTGTCCAATACAATTTTTGATAATGAATTCAATTACAATAATAAGTACATGAATGGACTGAAGGCTTAACAACAATATCCTTGCATCTTCCTTTCAATAATACATGATACAAAATAGAAAGATCTTTATCATTACATGAAATCTGCACGCAACCAAGTCACAAACCATGAACAGTACCTCGAAAGAGATTTACCACCCAACCATGTGAAACTAATAAAATTCCACCCCCCGTGCTAGGAGATAGAACCAAGATACTCACAAGGCCCTAAGCAATCTAAGGATTTACAAAACATAACTTGAAAAAAAATACAAAACATAACAAGATATCACTTTTCCTTACACAAGGATTAGGTTTCTAGCATACCCTCTAGGTGAGTGTCATCACATATCTTGAGTATTGGAATCCTTCTTGGAAACCATGTAACCGTGGTCCCCCCTTTCTGAAGAGGGATCCATCCTGGCAGTTATCCATGGTCCCAGTACTCCAACGGGACTATGTGGACTTTATTATGTGTCTTTCATTATCTTTTGTTTCCCGCCTTTTCCCAGATTCATTATTAGGTTATCACTTTTTACTAACCCACTCATAGGATTCTAGGGAAACCACTTTAGGGTTCCATAACCTATGGTGGGCCACTCACCTAGGGTACCTAGTGTACACACAAAAGTAGTGCACTTCTATGAATCCTTACAATCAAGAACACTCAAGAATGAGGTCTCAAAAATTGATCCATAGCTCTCTATGTATGGAGTTGCAAGATTGTAAAATTGCTCTCAGCTAGAGCTATGAAGCTAATGACCTTGCTAATCAACCACACAATGAGAGATTTAAGGTTGAAGACAAGGGCAAGAATGCCAATATCTCTAATGAATCAAATGGAAATGCAATGCAAGTAAACTAAGAATGAAGATGCAAGCTAAGCTAAATGATAACAATGCAATGCTTGAAAGGAAATCTAATCTATGAAAGGAAAGTGCAAGATAGACTATGAAAGGAAAGTACAAGTCTTACAATCCTTCCTAATTAAGCTATGTGAGACTAATCTATTGCATAAAGGAAATCTATACTAAGAATGCCATGATTATGCAACTATGAAAGTAAACTAAATGAAATGCAATAACAATGTCTTCAAAGCTTGGATGCAAGGATGTCTTCAAAGAGCTCCAAATGACCTAGAAAACCTACAGCATAAAAGTGATGGATATATGCAAATGAGGAAGAGAGCTCTCCTTTTATAGGAAATGAGAAAGGAATGGACCATGGAGATTAAGAGGCAAAAGACTTAATCAACGGTGGAGCATCAAAGAGGAGCAATCCATGTGCACAAATATCCTCCAATGAGAAAATAAGAGTTGACTTTTGTGTCCATATGAGACAAAAAGTGCTTTTTCCCTTTTTATAAAATAAGAATAATATTTTTTTTGTGCAACTTAGGATAGGAGGAAAAGTGGGGGATTTTTATTTAATAAAAGGGGAGGAAATATTCCTTTTAAATAAATAAAGACTTAGGATAAAATGGTTATCCCAAGGAATAATTGAATAAATGATAACATAGGATTTGATCAAGGAAATTGATATTATTGAAAATGTTGATTTTTGAAAATCTTGATTCAAGGATTTGATAAATTGTTGAATGGGGGCCCAAAGTCTAGGCGACCATTTTAGGGTGCATACATTTTCCCCTCTTTGACTAATGTGTGATCATTTCAAGAACACATGTGGTCAAAGAAAAATTGAAATGTGAGATCAATTTGGGATCACAAAACAACCTAGATGTGTGTTCATTTTGGGAGCAAATCAGGACAAAGATAAGCAACAAGCTGAAAGACAAGACCAACACCATCGCTGCTAGGTGCAAATCAAGCCTTAGAAAAAAATATCACCATCACTGCTAGGCAATAATCAAGTCTGAAAAATAGGAGATAAAAATTGAAAGACAAAATCACCACCGTCACTGCTAGGTGATAATCAAGTCTCAAAATAAGAATCTCAAGCTGAGCTGAATGATAAAGTTGAATCAAAGATTAAAGCTAATAGGTACCGCCCCCTCAGAATCAAAATTGAAATCAGGTAGAGGAGAACAAGAAATTGATAAACTTGATCAAAGCACTAGAAATCATAATCGAAGATAAAGGGTAACAGGATAACCATTAGGCAGTGAAAACATGCCCTAGTTTGACCAAGTCAAACTTAGAAAAATGAAGCGAGTGAAAATGAATGATAGACTAGAATATCAGGATCAGGTGGCTATAAATGGCCACAAGGATAGAGATCGGTGACCCCTAAGGATGAGGTGAGACCAGCTCGCCGATAGGCAGAGGTACAGTAGGATTAGCCTGCAAGAGGGGATGACCTAAGAGCTAAGATCTAGGCTCTAGAGATAGAGATGCAGTAGCTACGCATCACCATAGCAGTGAGAGACCAGTAGCTAGCTAACTTGAGGGCAGAGAGAGATCAGCAGATCACTGATCTTAGGGCAAAGATAGCACGCTGGGAGCAGGCGACACAGGCTGATGCAGTAGAGATCTGGAGAGAGTCAGCACGAGCTGCTTATTACCATGGACTCTACCTACAGGCTATACCCGAGGGACAGAGAGCACCATCTTACTCTCAGAGGGTAGGCAGATCAAATATGGTGCTAGACAGGGCAGCAACACCACCTCCACCACCACCGCATGATGGGGAGAGTCAGACCTAGGTTTAGGGCTTAGGTTTAGATGTTTTTAGACATATCCTGAGACTTGTGATCCAGATTTTGGGATCTCATATTGTATGTTGTATGATGACATTGATATATATATGAGATTACTGGATGTTTGATATATCTTGTGTTTACATCTCACTTGTGATGGATGTATCAGTTTATGTATTGTCTTGTCATTTTGCTCAAAATGTATGTTTATATGTTCATGTGTATTCTCTCTCATAGATGTATGTTTAATTCTCATGTGTATGATATAGACTCATGTTTCTAAAAATGACATTTTTGAGATAGATATGATGATAAGATTAACCCCTTGTGATGATAGGAATAGGTCATGATGAAAGATAAGGAGCGAAAGATATGATCAATAAAAGGAAAGATGAGCGCAGTTGACCAACAAGTCCATGTGAGATGAAAAGGAGAGCTCTCTCCATATGCAAAATGCAAAACTAAACTAATATGAACCTAAAAATGCAAGCTACTATGAAAAGTGGTTGAATTGCAAGGTCACAACGCTTATAGACATCTAATTATCATCATCTAGCATTATTGGTAGCATCGTAAGATCATACAATACTCACTAGTATGACTATGGGTATATGAATATGATCTATATCAGATAGAAATGTGGGAATCCCACCTAGGCACCAAAGACATGTAGGTCAAGATGACTAGTGCAATGAGATTACCTAAGTTTGATATGGCAAGATTATACTCACATCGAGACACAAGAAAGTCAAGATGACTATAAGTATGCACTTGCGAAATAGTCAAGGATAATACCTTGTCAATCCCTAGTGTCAAGTAAGACCAGCATAAATGCTTATGACAGTTAGGATCAACAAAATATACCCACAAGCAGATAAAGAAATAAAACATGTTCTCATACCCTTAGTCTTCTAGCTATGCATCATTGAAAACTTCTCAGGGAGAGACTACTCAGCAAAGAAATCCTCATAGACAGCACACAAAGAAAAATAAAGTCAACATATCTCCATTGAGTTGATTGTTTAAGTGTGTGTGTGTTCGTCATAGAGTCAAACTTTGAGTATCAAATTTGCTAATGAGCAATATCACATCATGCTTAGACTGGTGGGTAAGACATTTGATAAGTGTTGAGAAATACTCAACACTAGGGTAGTGTTGAAAAACACTATTTTGGGTTGGTGTTGAAAAAAACACTTGTTGTGAAATGCCCCCAAGAGACAAACGCAACCTAAAAGGCCTATGCTAACAGGTATGCCCCCTAGACAAAAATAAAGACCAATTCTAGACCAAGTCAAATAAGGTCAAAGCATGATGGAGAATGGCTAAGTGTTGAGGATGCATGCTAAAAGACAAGGGTGCAAAGGCCTCAAGTAGCACCTGTTTCTAGGTTTTCACCACTTGGAGAATTTTTGTTTTTATTTTTTCAATTTTTTTGTATTTTTGCTACCAAGGCACCTATTTCCAAGTTTTCACCAAGGCACTTTTTCTATTTTTTTTGAATTTTTTGAATTTTTTGAATTTTTTTGTATTTTTTTAGGACTTTATATGCTTTTCAGGATTTTTTCAGCATAATATATGAATTTTTTTGGTATTTTTTTAGGATCAATAAATATGTACAAAGGATGCCCCCAAGTTGAATAGGCATCATGGATAGAACTTCTTGATGTGCAAAACATTAATAGGATCAAGGAGTTGTTCCCCCTGTTCATCAGATAGTAGGTAAGCACCTGTCCCAAAAGCAGTAGTAATAATGTATGGTCCAAGCCAATTAGGTTCAAATTTGCCCTTTTTTTCTTGATGTTGTTGGTTCTTAGGATTCTCACATAGGACAAGATCTCCTACTTGAAATTCTCTACGGCGAACCTTCTTGTTGAATGCTTTGGACATACGCTTTTGGTAGACTCTCATGTGATCAAAAGATGCTCTTCATTTTTCATCAAGAAGTTCCAATTCTTGCAACCTCATGGCACGATAATCTTCATCTGTAATCAAACCTTTGAGAGAGACTCTAAGTGAGGGAATCTCTACTTCTAAAGGTAATACTACTTTAGTACCATAAGTGAGGGCAAAAGGAGTAGCCCCTATGGGAGTACGTATACTCGTTCTGTAAGCCCATAAGGCTGGATTGATCTGTAAATGCCAGTCTCAACCATTCTTGTGAACTGTTCTATGGAGAATCTTAAGAATGGTTTTATTAGAGGCCTCTGCTTGTCCATTTCCTTGTGGGAAGTAAATGGAGGACCAATGCTATTTTATCTTGAATTTCTTGTAGAGGTGTGTAAGGTCCTTGTTTTTGAACTAACCTCCACTGTCAGTGATTATCTTAGAAGGTATCCCAAACTGACAAATGATGTGATTCAATATGAACAAAGAAATTGTCTTTCCCGAAGCAACAGAGAGTGGAATGGCTTCAACCCATTTGGTAAAGTAGTCAGTAGTAGTAATTATGAATTTATGTCCACCTGATGAGTTGGGATGAATCTGCCAACAAGGTCAAAGGCCCAGCACTGAAATGGCCAATGAGAAATAGAAGGAATAAGCTCCCTACCTGGAGCATGAATCAAGTTTCCATGTTTCTGACATTTTTCACAAGATTTGGAAAAAGCTATAGCATCCATCTGCATTGTGGGCCAATAATACCCTATCTTAAGCAACCTTCAAGCCATGGCAAGACCATTGGAATGTCCTCCACAAATGCCCTCATGGATGTCAACTAACGCTCAGTCAGACTCATCCTTTTCCAAGCACCTAAGAAGTGTCCCATCTAAACCCCTCCTATATAGATCACCAGAGATAAGGGTATGGTGAGAGGAATTACGAACAAGGTTTCTTCATTCAGATTAGTTAAATGATTCAGGAATGATGCCATCACGAAGGTATGAATAGATAGCACCATAACGGGAAGACTCATGAGTGAGCAAGGTACAAATGACATGGCTTTCAGAGGAGTCAAAGATGGGATGGTGTAGCTCTTCGACCAGGAATTCAAATCTTGATTCATGTTGTTCCAACTAAAGGAGTGAAGCTAATATAGCCATAGCATCTGCAGCCTTATTTTCTATTCTAGGGATCTGTTGAAATGTTACAAATGTGAAATAGCATCACAATGAATCAACCATCTTTTTGTAAGGTATCAGCTTATCATCCTTAGTTTGGTACTATTCATTTACTTGGTTGATAATTAATTACAAATCCCCAAAGACATGTAGCTTTGTAATTCCCCATTCAATGGCCATTTTCAATCAATTGGTTAAGGCCTCATATTCAGCAATGTCATTTGTGCATGGGAACAATAATTTATAGGACTTGGGAATAGTACACCCATGAGGGGAAACAAACAACACTCCAACTCCTGATCCATTTTGCATATTCAAACCATCAAAGAACATTTTCCAAGTACGTGTGGTCATGTACATGATATGCTCATCTGGGAATTCCACTTGAATAGGCATGCTATCCTTGACCGGGAAATTAGCAAGTTGATCTACAATAGCTTGCCCTTTTATAGCCTTACACTCAATGTACTCTATATCAAATTTAGACAAAACCATCATCCACTTAGCAAGTCTACCCGTGAGGGTGGCCTTACTAAGCAAATACTTAAGAGGATCAATTTTTGCAACAAGATGTATAGTATGGGCAAGCATGTAGTGTCACAACTTTTGGGAAGCAAACACTACCACAAGACAAGACTTTTCAATACTATTATAATTGATCTCATAAGATACTAGAGTACGACTAATGTAGTAGATGGCTCTTTCCTTTCCAGTATCATCAAGTTGAGCTAATAATGCCTCCAAGGAAGATTATGTCACTGAGATGTACAAAATCAATGGTTTTCCTAGGATAGGAGGCATCAAAATTGGAGGATTAGCCAAGTATTGTTTTATTTGATCTAGGCTCTTTTGGCAATCCTCATTCCAAGCACATGTGGCTCCCTTATGCAATGTCATGTTGAATGGTTGTTCTCTATATGCAAGCTGTGAAATAAACCTCTATATGGATTGGAGTTGTCCTTGGAGACTTCTCATCTAACTAATGTTCTTAGGAGGTGGCATATCTAATATGGCTTGAACCTTTTCAGGATCCACCTCTATTCCTTTAGCTGAAATTATGAATCCTAGAAGTTTACCTAAGGTAACCCCAAATGCACACTTTTTTGGATTCAATCTTAACTGAAATTGCTCCATTCGATCTAGAATTACTTCCAAATATTGTAGGTGTGTACCCCTTTGCTTAGACTTGGCCAAGGTATCATCCACATAATCCTCCATGTTTTTATGCATCATATCATGAAATATTGTGGTCATAGCTCTTTGGTATATGGCTCCTACATTTTTTAATCCAAATGGCATGACGTTCCAACAATAGGTTCCCCATGCACATGTGAAGGCTATCTTTTCTTGATCCTCATGAGCTATTTTTATTTGGTTATACTCGGAAAAACCATCCATTAAAGAGTATATCTCATAGCCCGCAGTCATATCCACTATCATGTCTATGTTAGGGAGTGGAAAGTCATCCTTTGGGCAAGCTTTGTTAAGATCTTTGAAGTCTGTGCATACACGAATGGACCCATCATGCTTTGAAACTAGAACAATATTTGAGATCCACTTAGCATAGTCGATAGCTCTAATAAATCCTGCTCCTAAGATCTTTTCTAATTCAGCCTTAACAAGGAGAGCTATATGAGGGTGCATTTTCCTCAACTTCTATTTTACTGGTTTAATTCCTAGAGCTATAGATAAGTGATGCATAATAAGACTAGTGTCAAGCCCTAGCATGTCTGAATATGTCCAAGAAAAATTGATTTTCTTCTTTTGTAAGAACTTTGTGTATGCCTCTTTTTCTTGCACTGATAGAGACTGAGCTAGATGAATCACCTATGGAGCCTCTTTTGTATTCAAATTTACTAGTTTTGTAGGCTCAATAAGAACTAATGACCTGTCTTGGAAATAACTCAGCAGGTTATTAAGTACCCCATTCTTAGGTGCCTCAAAGAGGTTTTCACCTTCGGATACATCCTTTCTTTTTACTTTTTTGGATTCTGACACCGCCACATAGTGGTTTTCACCATCATAACCATTTCTATTTTTTTTCTTTTCTTTTATTTTGTGACTGAAGTACTTAATATCCGACTCTGTCATACTTGTTGTAGGTTCACTGGTGGAAGAGACTACAGGTTCAAGAGCATTCAAGTAGCAAGCTATTTCGTAGTCATTGTGAAAAGTGAGGAGCTGAGGCTCTTGACAAAGTTGTGACCAATCAATCAAATGATGGTTTACAAGGGGTAGGTCAATGACTGGTTCAACATTATTGATACGAAAGGCAGTATCCTTGGTGATCACATAGTTAGGATCTGTCAAGTCCCCTTCTAAGATACCCAAATTAGGACTCATCCTACCAAACGAAGTGTCGTCCACTAA
This sequence comes from Chamaecyparis obtusa, assembly GCA_027943335.1. Taxonomy (NCBI): domain Eukaryota; kingdom Viridiplantae; phylum Streptophyta; class Pinopsida; order Cupressales; family Cupressaceae; genus Chamaecyparis; species Chamaecyparis obtusa. The sequence goes on from BSBK01004733.1 coordinate 583,328, forward strand.
GGCAATTCGAGGAATCCAATCCTCTAGTCCTACACTAGGTTCATTGGTCACATCGAGTTGAGTACTATAGGTGTGGACAACATCCATGTCCAAATCAACTATTTCATCTAAAAGAGAGTCTCATTTGAACTCATGTGAATCTATTTTTGAATCCCTGCTGGGATGTTTACACCAAGAAGGCTTGGGATATCTTGATGTAGAAGCTTCAATATTGTGAAGGGTATCCCCTTCTCTAGCATTTGTGTTTGTGCTTACAGTTGTTAAGTCATTTGAATCCCCCCAAAGGAAATTTGTAGAAGGCACCCAATCATCAATCATATCTTGCTAGTTTTGGAGATTGGGTGTATAGTCTAAATCACTGTCACTATCCGTCGCAGCTAGGATAGGGACACTTTTGTTCTTTCCATTATCAAACCCTAGGCCAACCGTTGACTTAGTCCTATGACAAAAAGAGCATGGTTGAGTGGTTCAGCCTTGGCATCTAACCTGTGACTAAGAGGGCCATGACCCAGATAGCCCATGTTGGTGACCAACGTGTATCCTCTCCCATAAGTCTTAGGAGATGCAGAAAAGGTTTCATTATGTAGGTACTTTTCTTCTCTGTATATCCAATCTCTGATAGCCACCTCTTCTTTCTCATGCTGAATAGGTACTGAAGACTCTACAAAAGTATCGAACAAAGTCATGGCTGAAGATGAGGGACGCATCTCTTGTGATGGTTTACCATAGGACCTAGGTGAAATTGGCAATTTTGTAAAGGATTCAATTTGATATCCTCCCATACCAAGGTCTATGGACTTGAATTTATCTTTACATTCCTCAAGAGTTGCCCCAAAATTATCCACTTCTCTATTTAAGGGAACATGGGCCCCTGCTGAAATGGCATTAACAGATAAGGTACTATCACTTGGTATGCAAACTTCTATGCCATTGTATGGAAACTTGACACATTGGTGATAAGTAGATGGTACTACTTGCATGTCATGAATCCATGGTCTACCTAGTAGGATGTTGTATGCTAGAGGACTAGCATCAATAATTTGAAACAAAATGTCCTTTTCAACAGGACCAATTATGACTGGAAGAACAGCTAATCCTTTAGAACTTCTCTCAGCCTCATCATAGGCTTTGATAGTAATTTTCTTCCTAGTATCAATGGCATGCTTTGAGTAACCTAGGTTTTTCAAAAGACTCAGAGAACAAATATTGAGCCTAGCACCCCCATCTATCAACACACACCTAACACGGGTTTTATGGATCATGACTTTAATGTGAAGGGATAGATTGTGCGGATGGCTCAAGGCTTTATCATCTTCTTCAGAAAATGTAAGGTAATGTGGGCTAGCAAGGTGGTTGACCATGTTATGGAATTGGTCAACATCTATATTATTAGGGACATTTGTTGCATGCAAAGCATCCTCAAGGACACACTTGTGTCTAGGAGACAATTCTAAGAGCTCAAAAATATAAATCTGCACTGGCGTTCACTGTAACTGATCAACAAGGTTGTAACTCATATCAGGACCAACTGCAGACTTGGGAGGAACACTTTTGGACACTGGTTGCTTGGATTTTCTAGAGTTAGGACCCTTGGGACTGACCTCTAGTAATAGCATTAAGAGGCTGAGATGACCTTTGAGATTGAGGACCTCTAAGCACAACAATGGGTCCTTCATCAAATATTGGAGGTGAGCTTACATCATAGTCATGGGGATCATTCCCTCTCATTATGTTGACATCATTGTCCACAACCTCAAGCATATTAATGACATTTTCTGTAGCTATATAGGTATAATTGATTGCGGCCTTGCCATTCTTGTTTTTGAGAGGTTTCCCCCTTCTCATACTTAGGCAAGGGCTCCTTAAAGGCCTTGTGGTCTGTGTTTGTGGTCAACCCATCAACTTGTAATTTCCCACTCTCAATAAGCTCTTGAACAAGATATTTGAGTTTAAAACAACCTTCAATGTCATGTCCAATCCCATTGTGGTATACACAGTAAGCTTTCTCATTCCACCAATAAGGTTTAGGATCCGGTATGCAAAACTATGTAGGATCCTGAGGTTGTGCCAAATTATGAGCAATCAAGGTCTTAAAAATGTCTGCATAAGAGTCTCCAAGCTTAGTGAATTGCCTCTTTCCTGACTTAGGTTTATTTTGATACTTGGGCTTGTGCTCTTGTTGGTCTAAGGATGTCTATAGCTTCATAGCTTGAACTGCATTAGATAAATTAAGAACTCCTTGTTCCTTAGGTTGTGGAGAGTCAACAACTCCGTCATTGACTACGTGCTTATTTTTGTTCCAATATGGGTTCTTTTTGTCCTTATTGTTGTTGTTATTATTTTGGCCATTGTTGTTGTTACTCTATTTGACCAAAATACCTTGTTCTTTTAGAACATCCTTGATGTGACATGCAGTTTCTACCATAGTATCAAAAGAATTAAAGACCATTTTTCTAACTTCATATCTTAGTTCTGGCACTAGATTGCTCACAATTATATCAATCCTTTCTTCCTTAGGGATGGTCCTAGAATACTTGGAGCATAAGCATCTCCACCTTTGTAAAAATGTCACAAAGGGCTCCCCTGGATTCTATTTTAACTTACACAAATCAAGCATGGTGACTGACCTTGATAGATTATATGCAAAGTGTTGCACAAACCTTTGGACAAGTTCTTTAAAAGTTTTGACAGGAGGGGTAATGTTAGTAAACCACTCCATAGCTTGGCCTTTAAGGCTCCTTGGGAATAATCTCATAAGATAGGAGTCCTCATGATGAAATTCAAAGCTCATGATATAGAACTGTCATACATGGTCATGGGGGTCACCACTACCATCATATTTGTCATATGTGGGGATTTCAACCTTTCTAGGAAAATCTACCATAACCACACTTTTGTCAATGGGATTGGGACATATGGAGTCCAAGTTGAAGGAACTCTTAGGAGCCATCATTTTTTCCATAGTCTTTTGCATCTGCTAATCACCTCATCAGTTGAAGGGTTTTGCTTCTTAATCTTTTGATCCACATCAAAGTTGTATGGGACTTTTGCACCCTTATTTATTAGACTTTCTAAGAACTTATCCTTATTTTGCTCCACATACTTCTCCACATATTGTTGGAAGGATGGTTCTTTTTGCATCATCATGAAATCAATAGTGTCAAAGTTGGCATTACTTCCTCCATGTTGTGAGCCATGATGAGCTCATTGGGAGGGTTGTCTTGAATATCTAGGAGGTGATTGTCTCCTATGATGGTTATACTGAGAAGTCCTTCTTCCTCTAGGACTAGGTGATCTTGATGGGGTCCTTAACCTTCTTCTTGGACTTGGTGAGGGAGTAGATGGTGGAGAGTTGGTTCCATTGTTGGTACCCCTATTGTTGAATTGATTATGGAGTTCTTGCACTAGGAGACTATCTTGTTCTTCTTGTGCGACTCTTCTCCTTATGTCTAGCAAAGCTCATTCCTCATCCTCCAATTGTTTGAACCTTTCTTCCTTAGCAGCTTGTTCATCCAAGAAAGCTTGATTTTCTCTCTCAATGTGCTTCAACCTATCACTTGTGTATCGTAGGTGTCTCTAAGTGGAGAAGGTTGTCTTGAATGTTTGGATACATTAGCCGCATTGATATGAGCATCACCAGATTCATTGGTTTGGTCTTCATGTTGTGACTGTGCATCTGAGTGAGCTTGCCTATGATGTCTTTCAGCTTGTTGATGAGCATCTAGATACCTTGTGTTGATCAGAGGTGATCCTAGTGGACTATCAGAAGAAGACCTAGAAGACAGTGTGTTACCCCTATGTTGTTGGAACATGTCATTAAGAGTTTGATTCATTGCTTCTCTTTTTTGTCTAGTGAAGGTATAACTCATGTCCATATTTGATGAAAAAGGTGCTAAAGAGGAACTCAATTCATTGGGATTACTCTTTGGGTCAAAACAAACCTCAGACTCACTCTTAGGGGATCGATCGAAAATGGGTTCTTTTCCCTTTCACTGTTGATGAGTCTTAACTAAGGGTAACTGATTAAAGACAACTGGGGGTCATTTTCCTTGATTCACTTGGTACCTTGTTGTAATTGACATGAAAGAAAAGGATTCTTGAAGATAAGATGATCTCTCAAAGTGTCAACACCAACCTAAGATAATTAAAGTTCTCTAATGTCCAAAAAGAGATGGTAAGATAGAAATTGCAAATGGTGTTACAAACACTGTCAAAGAGGTGCTAAAATCAAAGGATCAATATCCTTGCGTGTTTGAACCAGGAGGATGGACTTAGCCAAATTGTATAATTGAATTTGAATTTGAATGGAAATGACTTGGACAAAAAGAGTACTAGAATTCCAAGAATGTTACTAACAACTCTAGAGATATACTTTCTCAATAGGAATAATCTTCTAACTTGACAATTCTTCCCAAGGTGACTTTGTAAATCAAATGACACTACCCCTAGAGGGCTAAAATAGAAAATCAAGGTAAAGACAAGCTTCCAGCGGTAAGATAAGTTACCTTCCTAAAGACCCAGCCAACTAAAAGCAACTGTGAAATGACTGAAACCAGGTATACAACAGAAAATTCTCAGGTGACACTTTCCAGGCTAACGAGGTGATACTTCTCACTAAGGTGATATTTTGCCTTTCACCAAGCGATATACTCCAGGCAAGTCAGGTGATAAACAAGAGGAAATAAACTATCACGCGATATTTCTTCTCAAAGAAGGTGATACTGTTGCTAGTTTGCATGACACTTGACCAGAATTGTGTGAAATGTGTGTTTTCGGGTCTGTTTGATCAAAAAATTTAGTTTGAGTGTTGATGTTTTCAATCTCAATCACAATATCAGCAAAAATTTGATAGGTTTGCAAATAGTAAGGGATCAAACGTGTCTTCAAGTACTTGAAACAAGGGAAAAAGAAACCTTGCCAAGACAAACACTTGTGATATCAAAATAGAAAAAGCACCCTAGGAATATTACCGATTGTTTGGATGTTCAAGAATGTTGACACTGGTATTACACAATTGAAGACACTTCAAGCAATATCTATCCTAGAAATTCAAGGCTCAATACTTAACAACTTGGCCCACACTTGATGCTCCCTTGCCTCACACAAAGTGGTTGCCCACAATAGATATTGGCTTTGTCATGGAAGTGCCAAAGACAACCAAAGGAACACATATGGTGAGTAATCTTGGGGTGATCTGGGTTATTCTACTTTGACCAATCCTTGCACCAAGAAGCTAAGTGGAAAAATAGGGTGGCCTCTAACTATGGTTCTTAATAAGGGCTTCCGTTCACAGTACCCCTCTTGCTCCTCATAAAGGATTGGGACCTCGCGGCCTCAAGAGTACCTTAAGCATTCTTGCTCAATACTTTCCTCATGGTCAAAATCCCACAAGTACTCACATCAAGCAAAGACAAGCACTACGTCTACCAAGATTTTGTGTCCTCAATAGCCTTGATTTTATAGTGGGTCAAAATAGCTAGCAATAAGCTTATCCCCACTTGGGTCATTCCTCTTGATTGCTCAAGAGTAGGCCCGCTAAAAGATTCTAACAATCTAAACAAAAATGGATCAACTTATGGGATTCAAGGATTTTGTCTCACCACAAGGGTGAAGAGCATACTCCCCTTATCTCAAAGCCTTCTCCCAAACACACCAAGAAAAGGTTCAATTACCCTCTTGATTTCAAAATCCAAAGATGGGTCAAGATTTTCTAGTTCACAAAAAGGGTGAAGAGCATACTTCTCCTACCACCTAAGAATTCCTTCAACAAGAAATTAAGTGCCTATGAAATGAAAAAACTATTATATGCCACACTCAATAAAGAAAGCAATTAAACAAGCACTTAATTTGGGTTTTTATGCTTTGGGCAGCCCTACAAAAACCATTAGTAGCCCTTGTGCATTTGAAGCTTTGACATGCGTTCTTTTAGCAAAATATTTCAAGCAAATGCACCTACAACCACAACTTGTTAGGCCAACAAGGTTAGAACAATCCAAAATCCAATTAGCTCTAAGCAATCCACTATCAAATGTATTTAAAGCACTAAAGGTGGAACACTTAACTCGCCAAGTAAATGTGAAGTGAGTCCAAAAATGGAACATTTAACTCTTCACACAAACTCAAAGCAAGTCAACACCTTAGAAAACTAATGAGATCAAGTAAGCATAAAAGGGAAAATTTTGTGGAACACTTAATGCTCTTTTCAAGTAGACCCCTCCCCTATGTATGAAAGTTGACCTTGCATCCAAAGGGCAGAAATGAGGGGTGATTAGAAATAAGCGAGTCCAACACCCAATGTAGCCAACAAGATCAATCAAAAGTACTCCTCAAGTGAGTGTGAAGTGAGTCCAAAAAAAGTGGAACATTTAACTCCTCACACAAACTCAAGGTGAGTCCACACCTTAGAAAACTAATGAGATCAAGAAAGCATAAAAAGGGGGAAACTTTGTGGAAAATTTAACGCTCTTTTCAAGTAGACCCCTCCCCTATGTATGAATGCTGACCTTGCATCCAAAGGGCAGAAATGAGGGGCAATTAGAAATAAGCGAGTCCAACACCCAATGTAGCCAACAAGATCAATCAAAAGTACTCCTCAAGTGAGTGTGAAGTGAGTCCAAAAAAAGTGTAACATTTAACTCCTCACACAAACTCAAGGTGAGTCCACACTTTAGAAAACTAATGAGATCAAGAAAGCATAAAAAGGGGGAAACTTTGTGGAACACTTAACGCTCTTTTCAAGTAGACCCCTCCCCTATGTATGAATGTTGACCTTGCATCCAAAGGGTGGAAATGAGGGGCGATTAGAAATAAGCGAGTCCAACAACCCAATTTAGCTAACAAGATCAATCAAAAGTACTCTAAAGTTGCTTATCAATACTACTCACAAATTAAAAAGGGTTGAATCAATGGAATATTTAACTTTCCAAGAAAACATAGAGTGAGTCCACAAAGTGGTGCATTTAACTCCCTATGTAAACAAGGAATGAATCCATGCCCCCAATCACTCAATGAGATGTTTGATATTGGAAACCAAGAAGCATTCACTTACACAAACTTGTAAAAACAAATCTATGTTCTTTCATTCACCATTAAGAGCATAAAAGAGATGTGCCTATGAAAGCAAGAAAACTTTCAAGCCAAACACATGAGAGGTTCTTTTTAAATCCAAAATCCAAATGAAGGTGCAAGAAACTGAGTACAACTATTCAAATTAATTATGTCTAAGTGCAGGAAATAGAAACAACAAGCTAACTAAATCAAGATTCGGCCAAAAAACCTTTAAAAGGCTCACTGTAGGGTACAAAAATAGACTACAGACACCAAAATTATCACGCGACACTTCTCAGTGTGCTGGGGTGATAATATTAGTCCGAGCAATACTTTTCTCTATACCCAGGTGATACTTCATCCCAGACCAGGCGACAGTTCTTGAAAAAGGCAGGTGATACTTCTAACAGGCGAAGTATCACTCGTGTATACAGAGAACTATCGCGTGATATTCCTAGAATTATCACGCGATACACAGAGACAAAAAACCCAGAGACCGTGAATAATGTCCAAAAATCACCAAAAATATGACAGAAATGCAAAATTTAAAGGACAAAGCTAATCTACTCTACCCCACGGTGGGCGCCAGAAATGTACACACAAAAGTAGTGCACTTCTATGAATCCTTACAATCAAGAACACTCAAGAATAAAGGTCTCAAAAATTAATCCATAGCTCTCTATATATGGAGTTGCAAGATTGTAAAATTGCTCTCAGCTAGAGCTACGAAGCTAATGACCTTGCTAGTCAACCACACAATGAGAAATTCAAGTGAAGACAAGGGCAAGAGTGCCAATATCTCCAAGAATCAAATAAAATTCAAATGCAAGTAAACTAAGAATGAAGATGCAAGCTAAGCTAAATGATAACAATGCAATGCTTGAAAGGAAATCTAATCTATGAAAGGAAAGTGCAAGCTAGACTATGAAAGGAAAGTACAAGTCTTACAATCCTTCCTAATTAAGCTATGTGAGACTAATCTATTGCATAAAGGAAATCTATATTAAGAATGCCATGATTATGCAACTATGAAAGTAAACTAAATGAAATGCAATAACAATGTCTTCAAATCTTGGATGCAAGGATGTCTTCAAAGAGCTCCAAATGACCTAGAAAACCTACAGCATAAAATTAGCATAAAAGTGATGGATATATGCAAATGAGGAAGAGAGCTCTCCTTTTATAGGAAATGAGAAAGGAATGGACCATGGAGATTAAGAGGAAAAAGACTTAATCAACGATGGAGCATCAAAGAGGAGCAATCCATGTGCACAAATATCCTCCAATGAGAAAATAAGAGTTGACTTTTGTGTCCATATGAGACAAAAAGTGCTTTTTCCCTTTTTATAAAATAAAAATAATGTTTTTTTTGTGCAACTTAGGATAGGAGGAAAAGTGGGGGATTTTTATTTAATAAAAGGGGAGGAAATATTCCTTTTAAATAAATAAAGACTTAGGATAAAATGGTTATCCCAAGGAATAATTGAATAAATGATAACATAGGATTTGATCAAGGAAATTGATATTATTGAAAATGTTGATTTTTGAAAATCTTGATTTAGGGATTTGATAAATTGCTGAATGGGGGCCCAAAGTCTAGGCGACCATTTTAGGGTGCATACACCTACTCCCCTACCCACACACACAAGCCATGAAACCATCAAGTACTTCCAAAGGTTCATCTTGCAAGTCTAGGAAACCCTCATGTGCACACAAGCCACTAAGACGAGTTCTAGCCTCTAATGTCCCCTCTCCTGAAGAGAATTTAAAAAATAAATCATAATATTAGCTATGATGATAATTAAATACTCAGTAATAATAATTATATAAGTGATTAATAATAAGTAATAATTAAATATAATATGATTAATATCTACAATTAGATAAGTTTAAATTAAATAGTAATATGAAGATATTAAATAAAGAAATAGATAATGAACAAATAAATGAATAATAAGTTAATAGAAAAATAAATGATAATAAATATAATTTATTATTAAATTCATTCTATAATGAAACTTAGACTATTATAATAATAATTGAGTCTTGTATAGTGAAAAATAGTGTATGGGGTCCTAGAAAAATGGTTTGCACATAAAAGAGACCCCAAAGGCAATATTTTACACATACATTTGAATTGTAAGGGAAAATACTTGAAATTAGATAAAATAAGATACATACCTCATGATGAAATTAATTTGGAAATGCCTATTTTATGGTGTCTATGTGTACTTTCAGGCAATTCTGCATCCTGTTTCGAACTGGAAATGTCGAGACGAAAAAAACCCAGAAATCATTTATCTTTCTGACTGCAGGTAGTCTTTGACCCTCATAAAAGGTCAAAAGCTACATTTTTTGTTTGAAGGTCGATTCTAACTTTGTTCGTAGATCCCAAAAGTTCGGTGAAAAGGGTATCCAAATCTACTCTCATATCCAAAATTCAGCACATGTACTTGCAAGAAAAATGGTTTTGTTTGTTTGTTGGGGGGTTTGCCTTGGTCAAACCCCGGTTTGGAATTAACATTAATATTGAAATTGAAATGGAGAATGCTAGCAAGTAGTAGAAGTAGATCTAACAACGAAGCTATGATATTCAATAGATATGCAAATTGTATTTGAAATGTAATCAAGTGTGTTAATATGAAAGCTTGAACATAACATCAACAAATGTAAATCAAACCTCCATGATTGTATGCTTGGATTCCACCTTGAGGGAAGAATGAATGGATCTTGAAGATGAAAAAAAGGATCTTGAAGGAAGATCACACCATCATGATGGCTAGATCTAGGGTTTGAATGATGAATCTTGAATGCTTGAACCAAATCCCTTCAATGGCTTGAATGCTTGAATCCTTGATCTTCAATGGAGAACTTGGATGGAGAAGAGGATTTGAATGCTTGAATGGATTCTTTCTTGATCTTTCTTGATGAAATGATTTCTTGATCTCCTTGCTTGAGAGTGCTTGAGCATGAAAACTTGATGTGAAAATGAGAGAGGAAGGCTTCCTTTTATAGTGATCTAGGGCACAATCCTCTAGAGGGGCCACCTTGGGGAATTAAATTCCAATTAGGCCTCAACCCTTTAGGAATGGACCTAAATTAAATATAATTTAAGGGTTTACCATTTCAGACACCAAAATAGTAGACTCGGAAGCGGGAAAACAATTATTTTTGAAACTCGACAACCGGAGATCTCGGGACCTTGAAATTTGAACCCAGGGTTGAGGACAAGAATAATCCTGACCTAGTTAGGGTTGAGGTCAACTTTGACCCCTTTAGGTTGACTTTGACCTTAAGGGAACAAATTGTAGGGTCTTAGTTAGAGTGAGAAACAGGTCACAGCGGTGCCCGGAGACCTAGAAATGATGCCAGAATAGGGTAGAGTGCCAGGGAGAGGCACAAAATCCTATGATGAACATGATGAAGTCTAGGAGGACCTATTTGTAAGTCCTACCTAGAAAATAGAGCCATAAAAGAGGAAAATTAAGGAGAATCCTCAAGATCCTAACCCTAATTTCACCTAGAATGAAGGAATCAAGTGTAGAAAAGAAGTGGAAAGCGGGGAGAAAGCCAGATCCAAGAAAAGATCAATTCAAGGTGTTAAACATGACCCAAAACCACTTACTCGAAGGGCTAAATTCTCTTAACATGGAAGTGCTTCCATTTTAAGATGATACATTAAGCCCCCACTTTAGCAAGAGTATGGACTCGATGCAAACTCTTAGTAAAGGAGAAGATAGAGGAGATACAAGTGGATTCACAATGAGATAAAATAACACTTAGCTAAGGACACAAGCCCCCAAACTAAAGATTCTAACTCAACATACACGCACGAGGGTGCAAAGAGAGAAAACCAAAAGAACACGAGTTAGTACTAAATAACCCAAATCAATTAGCATAAGAAACCTTGCTAAGAAATATTTCTCATACTAATATCATATTTGGAAAGCTATCATAAAAGCATAAATGATTACATAAGAAAGACAAGAGAAACATTATAAATAACATAGCTTCATGATCCCGTCCTATTAGCATGAAAGGGAAAAGAGAGAGAAAAGAGAAAGTGATTACCTCGCCCAATAAGATGCCCACCTTACCGTGAATCACCCTGGAGGGAGAGCCCAACAGGTTCACCCATAAACTGTGCTTGTAATTGTAATGTGTCTTCTGATAGCTTCTGGAATATCCATAGATACACCTTCTTGTATCACTATGAATATGAAATGCGTGTCTCCTCAGGATTCAGCAACTTATGTGCGTTACCTTCGAAAGATTTAGCATATTAAAATTTTTGAAAAATGCATGTCTCCTCAAGATTTAGAAACTTATGTGCATTACCTTCAAAAGATTTAGCATATTGAAAATTGAAAAATGTGTGTCTCTTCAGGATTTAGCAACTTATGTGTGTTACCTTCCAAGATTTAGCATGCTGCAAAACAAAAGGTTAGAACAAAAATGTATAATATAGAATGAGGGAGGCCATATATATGCCCCCTCCTTAATATGGAAAAAAATAATATTTTGACATATTAAGGAAAGAAAAGAACAAGGATAAAGCCCTCTTCAACATCAAGACAATATCCACAAACAACACCTAGTCCAAGCCAAGAAGGTCACAGCTCTTATGAGGTCATGGAAGGGACGAATGCAAAGAGATATCATGCAAGAAGTGAAAAAGTAACCCTTGTGAAGGATAGCACATTGTTCAATTTCCAAGGTGAGATATATATCAACCATGGAAACCCAATGTCAAACAATGAAATTGGTTGTGATCAAGGAAAAAGATCCTCAATGCAAACTAAAATGTTCCTGTATAATTGGATATCACATAATAGATAGATAGTGCTTAACCAAGGAAAGAGGTGAATCCTGGAAAGATAGAAAAGAAGGAGATGACATCCTTGCCCCCCAAGTGTAGGAACAAAGATGAAAGGGGACCTATTATATCACTCACAACACTATGTAAGACAATGAGCCCCCAAGTATTAGGCTACCATTGTTTACATAATGTGGTGCTCCATAATAGGAACATGAATATTATTTAGAGAAAATAGGATTGAAATACAACTCATTGCCACATGATATATAAATAACATTACTATCAATGAGCTGCCTAATCTTATAATGTAAAGCTTGACATTTATTAGTAGAGTGATCATGAAATCTATGATATAAACAAAAAGGAAAAGTCCTCAAGTTTGGACTACATTTATTTTTGTGTTTAGGTCTAGTAATCATCTTAGCATGAAGAAGTTTAGGAAAAATAACTTCTTGGTCAAATTCCTTCATAGTTTCATCATGTTTTGAAGTGTTATTCGAGATGTTGTTAACATTGATTTGTTGTTGAGGACTAAATCCCAATCCATAAGAATGCTCATTCCCCCCAGTGTGTAAGGGCATTTGAATTCCCTTTTTATGCTTACCACATCCTTGACCATTAAATCCTTGTTTAACAAGGAAATGATAACCAAGACCATAACAAGAAGCCATATTAGAAGGATTCAATGGAACTGCAGTAGTCACAATATCATCCTTAGTAGATTTGATAGATTCATTATGGGTAGAAGTAGTGACAAAGTTATTAGAAAGGGTTTTAGAAGTAAAAACTCATTGTTCAAACTCTCTTTGTTTCTTCATAAAATCAAGATCATTAATCTTATATTCTCCAATAAAGGTAGGAGTAAAATCCAAGGATCCCCAATCATCATCAGGAAGAGCATTAGAGGAAGGAGGATTACTATTAGGAACATGAGTAGTGTGAGTTTGAATATTAAGACAAGGATTAGGTGCATCATCCACATGAAGTGTATACAATGCATTGTTATGTATAAACTTGACTTTACGGTGAAGGGTGGAAGGGATAGCATGCATCGCATGCAACCAAGGTCTACCCAAAAGAAGGTTATAATTAAGAGGTCTATGCATAACATGAATAGGTGTATTCAGGATGACTGATCCTACTTTGATAGGTAAGGTAATGATTTCTAAAGTGTTCTTAGCAATGTTATCAAAGCCACGTATAGGAACATTGTTAGGTTGAATAGTTGAAAGATCGGTGTTAATCGCTTTGAGCATGTCCATGCTACAAACATTAAGCCCAGATCCATTATCAATCAAGGTCCTATGAATGATACTTTTATTGATAGAAACAGCAACCATAAGAGCATCATATTGATTCTGAACTTCTTTAGAAGGAAAATCCTTTTGAGTAAATATAATGTTAGGAGATCACGAGGCAGCATGCATGCATTGTAAGAAGTTATTGATGTTATCTTGATTAGGAGGTGGAGCAGGAAGAGTTGCTAGAGCTTTTTGCAAGGCTTCATAGTAGTTAGGTGAAGTTTGAAGAAGCTCCCATAAAGAAATCATGGTAGGAGTATTTTGCAATTGGTTTATCAAATCATACTCCTTACTAGGAAGATGAGGTGGAGGAGGAAGAATAGGTTGAGAAGGTGGAAAAGAAGTAGAAACCACCAGTTTAGGTTGAGGATTATTCCTTGTATGATATGTGTGAGCTATCAAATCTTGATCATTGAAAGACTCCATAGGTTTACCTTTGATAGTAATGCAAGGACAACCTTTGACAATCAACAAGGGTTTAGGATAAACCATTTTAGTTGTCTCAACACTACAAATAGATTCACAAGAAGGAAGAAAAGAGGACATCCTAGAAGGAGATGAGGTAAGATCCTTATTCTCCATAGGATCATCACTAAAAGAGAGAGCGTTAAGGGAATTCATATCATTCACCACTAATGCCTCATCACTAGAAGGAATATCAAATGGAGGTAAAGTATCTATAATGTCATGTTCTTTCACTAAAATGTCTACATGTGTTTTATAAAAAGATTTATCATCATGTATGAATATGTCATCCATTAATAAATCACCCTTTTGTATGAAAGATTCTTCATGAGGAGGGGATAAATCAATGTCTTTATCCAAGGGATCATCCACAATGGTGTCATGAGGAAGAGAGTAATCAACATCCAAATCCAAAGGTTCATCCCAAATAGGAGGATTATCATCCCTACCAATAAGACACATTTTAGGATCCCTAGAGGGGAAAGAAGGTAAATTATATTCTAAAGTAGGCTCATAGAAAAGACATGTATTAGGAGAAGAATTAACATCAATCCTCAACTCATCTCCATAAAGAGAAATATGATGGAGAGATAGATTAAAGTCATCTTCTTGCTCTAATATATCCTTACAAGGAAATTCAAAAGAGGAAAAAGCAACATCGCATGCACTAGATAAAGTCTTTCTAGGTGTAACATCATGCAATGGTAAGGTAAGAGGAGAATGTTGTGTAAGCCCAAAAGTTATAGAAGAATTTTTGGAAAATATTTGAAACAACTTGTGCAACATGATAACAAATAAAAAAATGCATAGAAAATAGATCTAGATATATCCCAATGCATTCAAATGAAACTTATAAGCATGAAAAGGAAATCAAACACAATAGGGCATCTAATTCCTCAAAGCAATGCAAATGTTTTTGTATTTTTTTAAAAAAATTGCAATTTTTTTGTATTTTTGAAATATATATGCAAGAGCATAAACCTACTTTTGTAAGATCTAACAAAAAATGTAAATCTAACACCAAAAAGAAAGAGTTGTCTATTGCGGGTTCACCAAAATGTATAGTGAAAAATAGTGTATGGGGTCCTAGAACAATGGTTTGCACATAAAAGAGACCCCCAAAGGAAATATTTTACACATACATTTGAATTGTAAGGGAAAATACTTGAAATTAGATAAAATAAGATACATACCTTATGATGAAATTAATTTGGAAATACCTATTTTCTGGTGTTTATGTGTACTTTTGGTTAATTCTGTAACTTTTTACAGACTAGAAATGTTGAGACGAAAAAAATCCAGAAATCATTTATCTTTCTGATAGCAAGTCGTCTTTGCCCCCTCGTAAAAGGTCAAAGGCTACTTTTTTGTTTGAAGGTTGATTCTAACTTTGTTTACAAATCCTGAAAGTTCAGCGAAAAGGGTATCCAAATCTACTCTCAAATCTGAAATTCCACACATGTACCTGCAAGAAAAATGGTTTTGTTTGTTTGTTTGGGGGGTTTGCCTTGGTCAAACCCCAGTTTGGAATTAACCTTAATATTGAAATTAAAATGGAGAATGCTAGCAAGTAGTAGAAGTAGATCTAACAACGAAGCTATGATATTCAATAGATATGCAAATCGTATTTGAAATGTAATCAAGTGTGTTAATATGAAAGCTTGAACATAACATCAATAAATGTAAATCAAACCTCCATGATTGTATGCTTGGAATCCACCTTGAGGGAAGAATGAATGGATCTTGAAGATGAACAAAAGGATCTTGAAGGAAGATCACACCATCATGATGGCTAGATCTAGGGTTTGAATGATGAATCTTGAATGCTTGAACCAAATCCCTTCAATGGCTTGAATGCTTGAATCCTTGATCTTCAATGGAGAACTTGGATGGAGAAGAGGACTTAAATGCTTAAATGGATGATTTCTTGATCTTTCTTGATGAAATGATTTCTTGATCTCCTTGCTTGAGAGTGCTTGAGCATGAAAACTTGATGTGAAAATGAGAGAGGAAGGCTTCCTTTTATAGTGATCTAGGGCACAATCCTCTAGAGGGGCCACCTTGGGGAATTAAATTCCAATTAGGCCTCAACCCTTTAGGAATGAACCTAATTTAAATATAATTTAAGGGTTTACCATTTCAGAGACCAAAACAGCGGACCCGAAAGCAGGAAAACAATTATTTCTAAAACCCGACAACTGGAGATCCTGGGACCTTAAAATTTGAACCCAGGGTTGAGGACGAGATTGATCCTGACCTAGTCAAGGTTGAGGTCAACTTTGACCCCTTTAGGTCAACTTTGACCTTAAGGGAAAAAATTGTAGGGTCTCAGTTAGAGTGAGAAACAAGTCACGGGGGTGCCCAGAGACCTAGAAATGATGCCAGAACAAGGTAGAGTGCCAGGGAGAGGCACAAAATCCTATGATGAACATGATGAAGTCTGGGAGGACCTATTTTGAAGTCCTACCTAAAAAATAGATTCATAGAAGAGGGAAATTAAGGAGAATCCTCAAGATCCTAACCCTAATTTCACCTAGAATGAAGGAATCAAGTGCAGAAAAGAAGTGGAAAGTGGGAAGAAAGCCAGATCTAAGCAAAGATCAATTCAAGGCGTTCGACATGACCCCAAACCACTTACTCAAAGGGCTAAACGCTCTTAACATGGAAGTGCTTCCATTTTAAGACGATACAAGTCTATATGATATAAATATATTTAGTCTAATAAATAATAATAAAATGCAATTATAATATAAATAATGAATTTTTTAATCATTGTAAATGGTAATTCAAATAAATTATAAATAAATAATAATTAATAATTATAGAGGTATATCTCTAACATCTAAAAGTCACAACCCTTCAACATGCCAATGTATATAATGGATATCAAATCCATTCCTTCCAGAATAGATATATATGGAGAGGAAATGAATAAAAAGGAGAATAATAATAATAAAAAGGGATTATTCAAATTTCAAGAAAACAAGAAAAGAAATGTAGGAGAAAATCAAGAAGGAAATATAAGAGAAGATCAAGGAGGAAATGTAGGGAAATATTTAAAGGAAAGAAATATTGAATAAGCTAAAAATAAAGACATGAAGAAGGCAAACAACAAAATATTATAAAGGAAAAAAATGCTATAACGAGAGAGATTAGAAAAAGTAACAAGTGCCACGTAGTGGCTAGTACTTGCTAGAAATAATTATAATTTTAGCTATAAATAAATCTAAATCCAATTTTATTATATTTATTATAAATATTAAATTTGTTTTAATTAATAGTTATTTAATAAAAATAAAATCAAGAAAATTAATTAAATTCAAGATTATAATGTAATTATAAGAGTCTTTATATATGAATGATAATAATTAAAAATTTTAAAATAATATTCTAGTAGCTTTTAATTTTATAATTAATTCTAATTTATATCTAAATGTAATTCTAATATTAATAAATGTATTATAATTATTAAATATATTTTAAGTAATTATAAAACTATATGATAATAATTATATTAGTTTATATAATTATAGATGTAGCAATAGGTAATTTTATTTTTAATTATAATTATTTAAATAATATAAATTATAAATTGTAATTAATTTTATTTAATTTCTATGTTAATTTAAATTATTTTGTTAAGTATAAAATAAGCTTAATTTTATTTAGAATATAATTTTAGAAGCTAACAAATACGTGTTAGTTTGTTATTTACATTATTAATATATTTAATATTCATATTATATAAAAATAAAATATAATTTAATTTAGGGTAATAAACATAATAAAATATCAATAAATAATATTATTAGATTTTTCATAAGAGAAATTTCATGAGCGTACAGTAATGCAATATGGCTAAAAAAATGGAAATAAAAATGTTCACATTTCACATTCCTAAATTCTCGTGTATAAGACCTCATTTGATCTAGCCAATCAAATCATAGAGAAATAATTTTTATAAATTATAAACTTAAAAATATTCATTTAAAGTTTACAAAATCTAGATTTATGATAAAATATAAAATACTATAAATTCTTATTGGAGAAAGAGTTTCATTTAATCACTAGTTAACACTAAAAAACCAAAAACTGATACGATAGTACTTAGCCTACCGGCAAGTACTAATAAGAAGAGGGCATATACGTGGGACAAGAAAAGGAATAAAGAATCAATACTATTAAGGTATGAAAGGTCATTCCCTTTTTTAAAAGTACCGATATATTACATGAATATGAATTAATATTGTTATATATAAATAAAAAATTAGTATTATTATAAAAGGAATTCATTTCACATAGTAATTATTAAAGTGTGTAGATGTAAATCAATAATTAATAGATATGTATTATAATTATAATTTTATATATAATTGTTAAATAATTTTATTTTATTTTTGGGCAAAAGTGGACGAGCCACTATATATATTTATATAATTTTTAAAACAAACTGATTCAAAAGCTCAACCAAGAAAGAATCAATAAGAAAACCCGGCATCTTCGCTGAAAAAACACCGATATTTACAACTATTTATATTGATGGAAAAATCATTACAAATATACATCCAAGTTTATTTGCTCAATCCTATTAATTGGAGAATATATTTCCCTCCAATTTACAATGTATTTGAGCAAATAAAAACTAGAAAATAATTTTCAGATTTGACAATTAAATCATTTTTCAAAATTTGCATTTTGTCATACAAAAATTTTTCAAAAAACTTAATCGAAGCAGTCTCATTCTTCCTCCATTTTTTCTATCCCCTCCTCTTGTGTAGCACATCCCCAGTCACCAGACACATGGATACATGGTGACGACTCCCATCCAGACTCTTCTGGAGGCTGAACCCTTTCTGTTTGGTTTTGCACATTCGACTCCCATCCTGCGTATGCACCCTTTGTCACATTTGAACTTCTGGAACACTAGACCGACCTGCAACTTCCTTCTCATCTTGCGCACCGAGACCCAAAATTTTCCCCAACTCAATCTTATGACCAAAGGACCCGACATTAACACGTTCATAGCTCACATGTGCATAATCTTTGTTTGAAACAAAGAGCATGTCTAGAATCACGTACCCAATATGCTTGACTTTTTCTTCAAGCTAGAATTCCAGTGCCCTAGCCGTGGTTTGAAGCCCCATCTTCATATAGCGAGGATTTTGACTCTCAAACATTTTCTGGAGTGCATCCAACATCACCATAAATTCATGTCTATGAAGAAGCTGGGATCGCAAGAACACATCACCCACTAAGGCATCTCCCCTCCAAAGGTCATAGTGTTGCATAGCCCTTGTGAGCTTATTGTCATTCCAAAACTGCGAGATAACCACTTTTCTTGCCAAAATCTCTAACAGCAAAACTGACTGAAGTAAATCCAATGCATTGGAGAAAAAGATTGAAACAACATTCGAAGGATACATGAACTGTCGAGTTGTAGGCATTAAAATTTCATCACCAATTACCTGCCTAACACAACATCAGATCGTTGGCGAATGAACAGCAAACATGACATCTAATACCCGGTCATCAATTCATAGGGGCAAGACTATTTCATCAACGCTCGGCTCTATCCAGATTCTGTAGTTTTTTGGCAAAAGACTACTGTGGAATTGGTTGCAAGAAACACACTTCATACAAGCCTCCAAAGACATCACCATTGTCGAACAACAAAAGCCCCGAATCACTGTGGTGTAGGAATGACAAAACACTCTACTTGATATAGCACATCATACGAAAGGCTCTTAATGGCATAGTCTGAACAATAATTAACCAGCACTTGTATATACGTGCAAGGGATGTGAGGGACAGAGAGCCATATGATTAATGATTACCTTTTACAATCCAATATCTCTTGGCCAATTAATAAGCCTAAATTTGCATATTTTCAATGATTATTGCAAGGTGTAATGAAAAATATGTAACACCATCGCATCCTAAATTGGATAGCCAATCTACAAGTTTATTGCCTTCCCGAAGTGTGTGCGATAATGTTACCTCGGGGAATTGATCAATAAGACTCCAAATTTGTTGCAAAATGTAGTGGAGCTGCCATGAACCTGACTGCCTCTTAATGCATGCATTCACTATAACTTGTGAGTCCCCTTCAATCTAGATTCGTTTGTATTCTCCTGTCTTTGCAAGCAAAAGTCTTGACAATAACACTTGTGCCTCTGCCATATTATTAGTTCCATCTGGCAAGGGGGACGTAGAAATCACAAGTACTTTTCCTTTACAATCCCTTATGCATGCACCCGAACCTGATTTCATAATAAGGAAAAATAATTAATAAGTAATCATAATAAATAAAATGTATTAAGTTATATATATATATATATATATATATATATATATATATATATATATATATATATATATATATATATATATATATATATATATATATATATATATATATATATATATATATATATACACACACATGATATAAAAGAACATAATTTCATTTAAATTCATAAATAGTATTTCATTTCAGATTTATAAATGATAACTCATTAATGATATTATTGACAAAGTAATGGAAAAGAACTCTCAAGGGGGATTAAGACCTCCACTAAGCCAATGTACACTGATGACACACATATGCATATGTACTAAGCCTTGGATAGAGAAAAACCTCTTCCAAGAAGAGGAATGGACCTATGGTCAGCCTATAAGCCCTGAGTGATGCGCTCTAGTGGATGACGGCAAGATTGGACCAAGGACTATAAAAGATCCTTATAAGGTCATGAGCCTGACCTGGCAGAATTTGCTCAGGAAGTCCCTGAGGATGTGCTCCAGAGGACGATGACAAGATCTAATCAAAGGACAGAAGGGTCCTTATTAAGGTTATGAGCCCGACCTGGTAGACTTCCTTTTGGAGGGGTTAGTAGTTGGGGTAGATAGTTAATTAATTAGTTTTTTTATTCATATTTATGTGTCCATACTATTGTTGCTAACATCTTTCTTGCAAGTTAATTCTTAAGGAAATATTTCAGAAATATTAGGGACATTACATAGCCTCATAGTATGAACTCAAACATAAGCCAAGTACTTAATTCATATAAGTAACATCTTATAATTCCAACTAAACCATGGATAGACATTCATAAGTGATACCAAATGCAGCCCAATCACAGGGAACAAGTTATAGAGGTTCTAAGCCCAAAATCTATAAATTTTGAGCCCCTAAAACCCACAAAAACCCCAAATGACATTGTATGGAAACCCATACGACAATTTATGCATGCCCATATGACATTTGATGAAGTATTATATGGGTATAGGTACAAATTTGTACGACACTAGGATTTTTTTATAACCAAATTCAAAAATTCCTAAAAATATCTGAAACTAACATTTTTAGGTGTGGAGAGTTCCTGGAAAAGGTTCCCTGAGGTCTACCTAATGCAAGGACCTCAGTACCAAGTCCTAAACACTACTGAAACCTTAGACAAGTATAATCAAATGAAAACCGCAAATCATAAAGAAGCTTGCAAAAGCAAAAATGGGGAAATATGACTACAACCCTTCCCTTAACCTTCCTAACCCTTCCCAATTATTCCTAAACTTCCCTAAACCACTCAAAAACAATTCAATACACCATCCTACATAATCAAAATCATTCCTAAACTTCCAGAAAACATTTTACAACAAAAACTATACATTCATAAATTTACTTCTTGAATGCATAGTTTGAACACACAGAAAATATAGCATTTAAATTTCCTTTTAACTCATTGTATATCTATCATATAAAAATCCAATAGCATAGCATAAACATTCCTAAACACACACACAAGAAGATTAGAGAATTCATCACGGATTCAAACCCTACCTGGGGTCCCGCGGAGAATCCTCTTCAAGTGATTGGAGCACGCTCTGTAAATCTCTGAGAAATGGAAGCCTCCTAGATGGATACCCACTGGAAAGAAATCCTCCTTTGACACATAAAAAAATCCCCACACTAGTACTCACAAAACTTGAGAACTCTCAACCTCACCAAAAACCTCAAAAAAAGATCTTTCCAAAATGATATATGCAGACAACTTCAAAATCTCTCTGAAAATCTCTAATCCCCAAATCTCCCAAAAAGACAAATATTTAACCTCAAAATATATGGTTGGAGGATTTTATTTACGGGAAGCAACTTCTCCAACTTTCGTAGTTGGTTGGAAAAATCAAACCAACATTCTTGTAAACACTTAACAAAGTTTTTAATAAATTTAATTAAAATAGCCTCAGAAGAAAACTATAACAAGAAGAATAAAAAAAAGCTTTCAAGTAAAACACATAGCACAATTGAAATCCAACTAGCCTAACTTCAAGGAGGCCTTGAGTTCAACTCCCCCCTAGATAGCTAATTTGTCAAAAAGAGCTTTCTTTATTATATATTGATATAATTTTCACTTTTTATTTAATACATTTTATTTAAACACTAAAGAAACCATTTACACAAGCAATTAAAAGCACATACATATTATTTATATATGCATGGGTATATATGTGTGCACCTACATATACACATACCTATATAACATACATCCAATTATAACATGGATATAGAATACATAACATAAATATATACAAGGATAATCTAACTCACAACATAAATCACAAGACCACATCATAAATTGCATTCAAATCCACCAACTAGGGTAACCTCCTAAACAAAAATCTAATTCCATGGGTAACCTTGAGAGTATCTTGGTAAAATCTCTACACAACAACAATTTGAAGATTTTGAAGGCACGCTCAAACCTGTGTAGCTAGGTGGAGATGATGCATGGTACCTACATCCTGCATCACCAACTGACATGCATATACATATATATAAATAGATAGTGGAAAACAAGGAGGGAGAGTACAACATCATTTGGATCTCCCATAGGAGTAACTATGACTACCTCTCCTAATCCTACACTCACATCAACCAGTGTAAATATCAAAACATAGTGGTGTTCGCAGGGTTAGATCTATTAAAAATATAAATATATAAATCAAACATGAACATTTCACAAATACATCTCTAACCATTCATCTTTTTATTTCAAATCATTTAATATCTCATAATAAACTCTATTAGCCAATAAATATGAAAACAAATGTCCATCATGAAAATCCAAAATATATAGTCCAAAGTATCAAAGTATTGATCATGTCAATCCAAAATATGCAGATCTTACTAGGGTGGGCATTACATCCTCTCCCCCTAGGATTAGGCTTACTCCTAGAAGCATACAAACAAG
The DNA here is from genome assembly GCA_027943335.1 of Chamaecyparis obtusa. Classification (NCBI taxonomy): domain Eukaryota; kingdom Viridiplantae; phylum Streptophyta; class Pinopsida; order Cupressales; family Cupressaceae; genus Chamaecyparis; species Chamaecyparis obtusa. Next base: position 606,208 of record BSBK01004733.1, read on the forward strand.
TACAGATAAGAAGATCTGAGTCTACTAGCATCCTCCAAAGTCTATGACCCATTGGACCCTTACCTTCTCTATGTTATTGTAATCATCCAAAAATAGTCATCTAGACTATTAGCCCCTTTTGCTAAAATCATCAATTGCTTATTCTTGATCAAAACCTAGTTTCATCATTTATTCGATTATTTCTATGGGATAACCATCTTATCCTAAGTCTTTATTTAATTAAAAATAATTTCCTCCCCTTTTATTAAATAAAAAGCCCCCACTTTCCTCTTATCCTAAGTTGCACAAATAAAGCATTATTCCTATTTTATAAAAAGGGGAAAAAAACACTTTTTGTCTCATATGGACACAAAATTCAACTCTTATTTTCTCATTAGAGGATACTTGTGCACATGGATTGCTCCTCTTTCAAGCTCCACTCTTGATTAAATCTTTTGCCTCTTAATCTTCATGGTCCATTATTTCTCATTTCTTATAAAAGGAGAGCTCTCTTCTCATTTTAGCATCCATCTTTTGAATGCTAACCTTATGCTGCAAGATTTCTTGGAGACTTTGGAACTTTTTGAAGACATTCTTGCATCCATTTTTCATTTCTTGCATTATAGTTTCATATTTATGCTTTCCTAGATTAGCTTCATTTCTATGCTCTAGATTAGCTCACATAGATTAATTAGCTTGGATTGTAACACTTGCATCTTTCTTTTCATAGCTTAGCTTGCATTCTCATTTCTAGCATAGTTTCATTTTATTCTCATCTTGATTTTTGAGGATATTGGCATTCTTTCCCTTGTCTCCATTGAATCTCCCATTGCATGGTTTACTAGCAAGGTCATAGGCTTAATAGCTCTAGTTGAGAGCACTCTTAATATCCTTGCACTCCATGCCTAGGGAGCTCTAGGTTGTTTTTCAAGGTTTCCCATTCATGGATTTCCTTGGAAGCAAATACTTAGAGAAGTGCACATTCTAGTGTGTACATTTTTTGCGCCCATCATGGGGCAAAACAACTTTGTTTTGTCCTTTTTATGCATTTTTGCACTTTATTTTTGTCAATTTTAGCTTGTTGTTTTCGGCTCTCTATTTTTTTACAAATTATCATATGATAATCTGCCAATATCGTGCAATACTTTATTCTATAGCTGTGCAATATTTTTCTAGTAAAAATATCGCGCGGCTTTGCAGGTTCTATCACCCAGTCATACATTCTTCTGTCGCTCGAGCATAGTGAGAAGTGTCGCCCAGAAAGGAAATATCACACTGACAACCTGGAAAGTATCATATGATTCTTCTAGTGACTGTACTGTCACCCACGTTTGGTAGTGACTGGTTTTGATCATTTCTTTCCAAAAGTTTGGCTTGATTGTTTCAGTTTTCTGACTTGTTGTAGTTAGACAGTGGTTTATTTGCAGATTTTACTTGCTTTTATTGTTCTAACTCTTTGTGGGGCTAATAAGTTGTGCTTGTAGGTACCTTCATTGCTTGAAATTTTTTTTTAAAAGATCGCATGTCAAAGCTCCAAAGGCAAAAGGGCTACTAATTGTGTTTTGCAGGGCTGCCCAACACCTAAAAATAACCAATTTCTTGTTTATTACTTTCCTTTTAAGTGCGGCATATACTAGTTGTTTCATTTCTTAGGCACTTAAGATCTTGTTGTAGGAGTCTTTTGGTGGTAGGAAATTATGCTCTTCACCCTTGTGGTGAAATAGAAATCCTGACCCACTTTTAGATTTTGAAAACAAGAGGGTAATTGAACTCTTTGTTTGGTGTGTTTGGGAGAGATTATTGAGCTAGGAGATTATGCTCTTCACCCTTGAGGTGAACCAGAAATCCTGACACTCCAAAGTTAATCCACTCTTTATTTAGCATTAGGATCCTTTAGAGGGCCTGCTCTTGAGCAATCAAGAGGAACGACCCAAGTGGGGACAAGCTTATTGCCAGCTATTCCGACCCACTATAAACTCAAGGCTATCAAGGACACAAAACCTTGGTAGACGTAGTACTTGTCTTCACTTGATGTGAGTACTTGTGGGATTGTGACCATGAGGAAAATGTTGAGCAAGAATGCTTAAGGTACTCTTGTGGCCGCAAGGTCCATTACTTACCGCAAGGTAAGGAGTCTCTTTGGGGAGCAAGGCGGGTATTAAAAATGGAAGCCCTTACTAAGAATCATAGGTAGAGGCCACCCTATTTTTCCGCTTAGCTTCTTGGTGCAAGGATTGATCCAAATGGAATAACCCGGATCACCCCAAGATTACTCCCCATCTATGTTCCTTTGGTTGTGTCATTGACACCTCCACGACAAAGCCAACATCTATTGTGGGCAACCACTTTGTGTGAGGCGATGGAACATCAAGTGTGGGCCAAGTTGCTAAGTATTGAGCCTTTGTCCTTCTAGGCTAGTAAGTGCTTGAAGTGTTCTCACTGTGATCTACCTGTGCAAACGTTCTCAAACATACAAACATCATGGTAGTGCTCATAGAATTTTTCATTTTGATATCCCAATTGTTTGTCTTGGCAAGGTTGCTTTTGCTCTTGCACAAGTGTTTGATGACATGTTCAATCACCTACTATTTGCAAACCTGCCTAAATATTGTTGTCACTCTATTTGAAATCAAAAAATTACCCATTAGATTGCAAAATTGACAAAATTACCTTCAAAAATTGAGAATTTTTATGCTCACTGGTCAAGAGTCGTACGACACTGAAAACCAATCGCACATTGTTTCAAAATTTATCGTTCAATATTTCACTTCTAATTTTTCATCACCTTGCTTGCCTAGATTCTATCGCACAGGCTTCCTAGAAAGTATTGCCCCACCTGTGTCAAAAGTATCGCCTGGTAAAAATTTGTCACCCCAGTACCCTGAAAACTATCACCCAGAATCCTTTTTTTGTCTCACTGCTGTCGAATTTGAAATTTCATTTGTTGAGTGTCTTTTCCTATTCTTACTTGACCCTGGTGTGTTATCTACATGTTTAAGTCTATTCTAGACTGAGAAAATGAGTTAAAACTATTGGATTTGAGTTTCCCAAATGCTACTTTTTTATCACTTGTCACATTACAGTCACCTCTCTAGCTACTTGCTAATTGAGCTTCTTGCTCATATCTCGGCTTGAGTCAATTGATTGTTGTAAGTTCCTGAGCACTTTTGACCAACCATCTTTATTGTTCTATCTTGACAAGTGATCTTCTTTGGCTTTGCTTATCTCAATATCTGAAAAACTTTGTCTCATTTTATTAGTCAACCAACATTCCTTTTTCATGCCGATTTCAACTTGGTCTCAATTCGAGCAAGGGAGTCACCCTCCATTCAACTATATGTAGTTACCCTCACCCACAAGACACTCATGAGTACCAATTAGCAATGATAGTTCTAGTCCTAACCAATCTGAGGATTCTAAAGTCACCTCATGGTACAAAGGGGGCTTCCTCTTTTCCACATTCAAGACCTCCAAAAGCACAGATAGTGTCTCACTCACTCTGACTGAACAAGAAAAGTTATGCCATTTGCAAGAACATTTTGAGCATAAGGACAACCAAGTGTGTTTAGACAAAATGGATGCTACTAGGTGCATGGCTATGAATGGGATGTCTTAAGAACAACCTGAGATTAGTGGCTACGAATATAGACCCCCTCCTTTTGGTACTATTGGCAACTATGGAAAAAACACACCACCAAGATCCCCTCCAAGATGGACTTTTGCTGCTCCTTCTTCACCTCCTAGACTTCCTCTCAGCATGAGGAAGAAGTCAATGATGAGGTCTCTAGTGAAGAGCTTATGATATTTGAACAAGATGAAGCCTCCCAACGTATGATGCTTAAACCTTTATAGCGAAATGGAGATCAATACTTTCAATACATGACTTCTAGGGGATACAAGCTCCCTCCTAGCTATGATGTACGCCAGATTGTTCAAGAAAAAGTACCAACTGAATTGGAAATCCTTAGAGATGAGTTGCAATGAACAAATCAATGTTTTTCTCAACTTGCAATAGAAAAGGAACCTCCAAAGGTTTCTTTCATAGAATCTATTCGTGCTCTTCCTTTTGATAGGAGTCTATACATGGTCCCATTTCCTAGGGATATTGAGGTTCCCAAATATGACAAGTATGATGGAAATGGTGACCCCCATGACCATGTGCGTCACTTTTACACTCTTAGCATGGACTTCCTTCATGAAGACACATTTCTTCTACGATTGTTCCTTAGAAGTTTAAGAGGACAAGCTCTAGAATGGTTTGTGAAGCTGACACCACCTCTTAAAACTTTTGATGAGTTAGCTAGGTGCTTCACCCAACATTATTCATACAACATCCAATAGCCTATCACCATGATAGATCTCAATGCTCTAAATAAAAATCAAGGTGAGCCATTTGCCACTTACTTACAATGTTGGAGGTCATTGTATTCTTGATATCCTCGACAGCTACCCGAAAGGGAAAAGATTGACATTTTCATCAACACTCTTGTGCCAGAACTGTATTATGATCTAAGGAAACAATTGTTCTCCTCTTTCAATGACATGGTTGAAAGTGCATATCAGATTGAAGATGTGGCCATAAGAAAGGGGGATATTGTTATTAATAAAGATACTAGGGGCAATGGCAAGGACAAAAGCAAACCTTGGAATAAAAACAAGTATGTTGTTAATGATGGTGTTGTGGATGTCCCAAAAGCCAAAGAACCTACTTTCAACCTCTCTAATGCTATATATGTAGAAAAACAACAAGAGGGTGCCAACGCTCACAGTGCTCCTAAGCCTTAACATGCAGACAAGCCAAAAAAGACATTTCAACAACGAGTCTACACTAAGTTGGCTGAACCATATGATGTGATTCTTAAGACTCTAGTTGCCAACAACTATCTTATGCTTCCTAACAATTCTCACCCCTATGATCCACTAGTTAAGCCTAATTGGTGGAGAGAAGATCATTTTTGCCATTATCACAAGAATAAGGGACATAAGACAGATAATTGTTTTAAGCTTAAAGACGCCATTCAAGATCTTATTGATGGAGGCACAGTGCTCACAAATGGCTTAGTTAAAAATTCTGATCACAAATCTTTCAAGACTCCTCTACCTGAATATGAGAAAGTGGAATTATCTCAAGAAAATAAGAAGAATCATGATGCAAAGATCAACTATACATATACTCCTGATTCACCTGTGATCAACATGATAGAGCCTATTGAGAGTATTCTTATGGTGAGATCCCAAGATGATAATAATGTCAATCATAGTATGCCAAAGTTGGTCTTGCAAACACTAAATGGTTCATCTTCCTGAAGTGAGACACTAAATGTTGTTACTAGGGGGCAAGCCAAAATTGTCCTTAAAACCACGCATGATCCCAAGCAAGCTTCTTCTTCCAAACAAGTAGTTCCTTTAGTTTTGTCTAGCTATGACCTTGTGCACCAATTACAATGGAAACCCACTTAGATATCCATTTTTGAGTTTCTTGAGCTATCCCCTTTGCACAAAGAGATCCTTGAGAAAGCTCATCATAAAGAAAATGTTCCCAATGATATTGATCCAGATAGATTCTAGGCTATGGTCAACCACATCGCATCTCCCCACTACCTATCCTTTTCTATAGAAGATGACACATCTCTTAGTCACCCTCATAATCTAGCTTTACATATTGAAGTTCTCGTCTACCATACCTGAGTCCTCTGAGTCCTGATAGACAATGGTGTTGGGTTAAATATTGTTTCTTTCCATGTGGTACAAAAGTTGGGATTGTCTGAATTGGCCATGGATCCTAGGTGAAAGATTACCATAAAATCATATGATGAAGTGGAAAGATCTTCCAAAGGTCATGTTGTGATGTCTGTCTAAGTGGGCCCTTTCATGAAAGATATTGTTTTCCAAGTGTTGGACATTCCACTCACATATAACATTCTTCTGGGTTGACCTTGGATCCATGAAATGCAAGTTGTCCCTTCTACTTATCATCAGTGTGTCAAGTTTCCACACAATGGAGCTGAGATTGTGATTCCTGGGGACAATGCTATTGCTATCAATACTCTAACTATTGCTGAGATGTTTGTTCCTCACAACAAACCTTCTCACAATCATAATGTGTCCCTCATTGCTACCGAGCAAAAATTAAAGATGATGAGTATTGGTATGGGGGAATATACATTGGACTCCATTGCTGCTATGTCTACTTCTCCTAAGTCCTATGGTAGACCTTCAGACAAGACAAAGCCTTCCACTTCTGCCATGATAGTTTTTGGTACATTTATTCAATCATCCATACCCTTAGAGGCCGAAAAAGAAGAACAAGCTGTTAGGGAGTGGATTTATAGAGAAGAAGAAGATAGTATGATAGTTGCTACTCCCATTTCTCCTAAACATTATGTAAAGGCTATAAATTTCTACAGCAAATGGGCTATCAAGGTCATAGACCTTTAAATAAAAATAGGCATGCTCTAATTTAACCTTTGAGTCATATTGATGGTCGGTCTTCGAAAGATACCACAGGTCTAGGATATGGTGTTGACAATGACATCCCTGAATGTTCTAGAAGTACTCCTGTGCTTAGTGACTCAGATACAGATGTCAAGGAATCACCACTATGCACTATGGCCCAAATGGAAGATTGTCTTCCTTCTACTTCACTTCTTTGGGGAGGAGAATGCATACCTACTGATGATACAGCTGAAACCTCTGCATCTAGAAATTTTGTGCCTAATGAGTCATTGAGCTTTGATAGACAGTGTAGAAATATTGCACGATTGATAGAAAGAGGAGATCTCACACATAATAACATAAATACCTCTACTTCAAGGCATCCTAAGCCTTCTTGGTACAAACATCCCAGCAGAAATTCCATGACCGATTCAAATGAGTATGAATGGGACACTCTCTCAGATGGATCTTCTACAGTAGATATGGACATTGATGTAATTCATACCTATAGTGACCAACCCAACGTAGTTGATGAGTCTTGCGTAGGGTCTGACAAGTTCAATCCACATATTTCTTTAATGGACCACGTTGGTCCTTCCATGACAAATTTAGATCTTGATACTTTTGGAGCCTACCCTATAGCCTCGACTTCTCTTGTCACCAGAGATGATATCCCCTACATCAATAACCTTGAACCTGTCATTTCGCTCTCCCTCATACACTCAGATCTCATAGATTGGTCTACCCAAGATCAAAGACCTATATTTCCTTCCTTTCAAAATGACTATGAGATCGCCTACTACCTCAATGCCATTGAACCTGTTACTTCTTCCACCAGTGAACCAGTAACAAACATGACTGAATCAGATATCAAGTACCTCAGTCATAAAATTAAAGAAAAAAGAAATGGTCAGATGGTGAAAACCACATTGTGGCAGTATCCGAACCTCAAAATAGTAAAAATAAAGATGTATGTAAGGGTGAAAACCTCACTGAGGCACCCGAGGATGAGGTACTTGGTAGTCTACCGAGCTATTTTCAAGAAAGGTCTTTAGTTCTAATAGAACCTACACAGCCCATCAACTTGGGGACAAAGGAATCTCCTAAAATCATACATGTGGCTCAGTCTCTCTTAGTAGAAGAAAAAGAACAATTTGCTACATTCTTTCAAGAGAAAAAGATCAATTTTGCCCGGACATACTCAAACATGCCAGGTTTAGATACTGAGCTTATTATGCATCATCTCTCTATTGCTCCAGAGGTAAAACCTATCAAACAAAAACTAAGAAAGATGCATCCCCATGTGGCATTACTGGTTAAGGTTGAACTTGAGAAGCTCCTAAAAGCCAATTTCATTAGAGAAATTGACTACACTAAGTGGATTTCTAACATTGTCCCTGTTTCCAAACACAACAAGTCCATTCGTGTATGCATTGATTTCCAAGATCTGAATAAAGCATGCCCTAAGGATGATTTTCCACTTCCAATCATCGACATGATAGTGGACATGATGGTGGGCTATGAAATGTACTCCCTTTGCTAGAATGTGCATGGGGTACCTTTTGCTAGAATGTCATGTCATTCGAGCTTTAAAATGCTGGTGCAACCTATCAAAGAGCCATGGCTACCATCTTTCATGATATGATGCACAAAAACATGGAGGACTATGTTGATGACACACTTGCCAAATCATAACAACGAAGCACTCATTTGTCTGATTTGAGTTTGATATTAGACCGCATGGAATGATTTCAACTCAAATTAAATCCAAAAAAATGTGCTTTTGGTGTCACTTCTGGGAAACTACTAGGATACATAATATCAGTAAAAGGAATAGAAGTAGACCCAAAAAAGGTGCAAGCTATCATGGAGATGCCACCTCCTCATAACATCAAACAATTAAGGAGTCTTCAAGGCCATCTCCAATCTATCAGGCAATTCATTTCTCAGCTAGCTGATAGAGCTCAACCATTCAATCAGAATTTGCATAAGGGAGCTACTTGTATATGGACTGAGGAGTATCAAAAGAACCTGGACTAGCTCAAGGATTACTTAGCATGACCTCCTATCCTTATGCCACCTATCCAAGGGAAACCCTTGATATTATACATTTTTGCTACAACAAATTCTTTAGGGGCTCTCCTTGCACAGCATGATGATAAGGGAAAAGAACGAGCTATCTATTATATCAGTTGCACTATGGTTGTTTATGAACTCAATTACACCAGTATTGAAAAGGATTGTTTAGCTATGGTGTTTGCATCTCAAAAACTTAGACATTACATGCTTGCACATACTACACAGTTGGTTGCTAAAATTGATCCTTTAAAATATCTCCTAAGTAAAGCTGTGCTTACTAGACGCCTTGCCAAGTGGATGCTAATTCTTTCAGAATTTGACATTCCATATATTGAGATAAAAGCTATTAAAGGGAAAACAATTGTGAATCAATTGGCTGAGTTTCCCATGATTGATAATTCTCCTCTTTAGATAGATTTCCTAGATGCCTCAATCATGAATATCATAGGGCATACATGGAAAATGTTTTTTGATGGTTCTCACACATAGAATGGTGCTAGTGTTGGAATCCTATTTGTTACCCCTCACAGATACACCATTCCTAAATCATACAAGCTTCTCTTTCCATGCACCAATAACATAGCTGAATATGAAGCCTTGTTGAATGGTGTTAAGCTTTCCCTTGAATGGAGGATTTCTGAGTTGCATATTTTTGGAGATTCTCAACTTGTCATAAACCAAGTAAATGATGATTACCAAACCAAAGATGACAAGTTGATTCCCTACAAGAGGATGATAGACTCACTTGAGAATTATTTTACATTTGTCACATTCCAAAAAATTCCTAGAGTTGAGAACAAGGTTGTTGATGCCATGGCTACTTTGGCATCCATCCTGCAACTAGAAGAGCACGAACCATGCTTTGAGTTCCTGGTGGAAGAATTGTGCTACCCTGCCTACAATTCCCCTGATGACCGTGTCATTTACACTGTGGTTATGAATCCTCCCACTATGCCACCATCTTTTCCTACCTCCAAGATCAAGTTATCCCTAAAAATCTAACGCGCAATGAGAAGCACCAACTCATCTGTAATGCCTCACACTTTACCCTCGTCTCTAGTGACTTGTATAGGAAGGGTCTAGATGGAACTCTCCTTAGGTGTCTAGAAATAGAGGAGTCAAAAAAGGCACTAGCCAAAGTTCATGACGGCATATGTGGGTCACACTCTAACGGTCTTGCACTCACTCGAAAATTGCTTAGGGCTGGCTACTATTGGCCTACTATGCAAGCTAATGTTATTCGATATGCCAAGTCCTGCAAAAAATGTCAACTACATGGGAATCTCATTCATGCTCCTGGACGTGAGCTCATTCCCATTGTTACTTACTAACCATTTCAACAATGGGCCTTTGACATGGTAGGAAAGATTTGTCCTAGTTCATCAAGTGGGCATAAGTTCATCATTATAGCTACTGAATATTTCACCAAATGGGTTGAAGTTGTCCCACTGTCTGTAGCTACCGATAAACATGTTGCCCTATTTATTTTGAATCACATCATTTTCCACTATGGTATTCCTTCCTCCATAGTCATGAATAATGGTGGCCAATTTAAGAACAAAGACCTAAAGCACTTGTGCAAAAAGTTCAAAATCAAACAACATTGGTCTTCTGTTTACTACCCTCAAGGGAATGGCCAAGCTGAGGCCTCAAAAAAAACATTGCTAAAAATTCTCCACCTAACAATGCACAAATCAGGCAAGGATTGGCACCTGCAGATCAATCCTACGCTATGGGCTTACAGAACCTCTATCTGCACTCCTACAGGTGCAACACCTTTTTCTTTGGTCTATGATTTTGAGGCTGTCGTACCATTAGAGGTTGAAATACCTTCACTAAGAGACTCTCTCCATGGTTTGATTACCGATGAAGACCAAAGGGCCATGAGAGTGCATGAGCTCACTACTTTGGAAGAACACCACAAGGCCACTTTTGATCACATGCGCACTTATCAGAAGAGGATGTCTACTACCTACAATAAGAAAGTTCATCCTAGAGAGTTTCAAGTGGGTGAACTAGTTCTCAGAGAAAATCCTAAAAATCAACAGAATAGGGAGCAGAAAGGAAAGTTTGAGCCAAATTGGTAAGGGCCTTACATTATCACAGCAACATTTGGGTCCAGAGCCTATCAGCTATCTACACCTAAGGGAGAAGAGCTTACTGAGCCTATTAATGTTCTACATCTAAAAAAGTTATATGCCTAAGGTTCTTGAGCTCTTTGTACATATCTTTATTGATCTTGAAAAAATCTCAAAAAAAATCATATATGATGCTAAAAAAATCCTAAAAAGCATAAAAAGTACTAAAAAAAATGAGCATCCTAGTGAAAACCTAGCAATAGGTGCTTTGATGTCTCACCAAAAAAATAAAAAATGCAAAAAATTCAAAAAAAAATAGAAAAAGTGCCTTGGTGAAAACCTGGAAACAAGCACCTTGGTAGCAAAAATACAAAAAAATTGAAAAAAGTCCTGAAAAAATCTATCAAGTGGTGAAAACCTGGAAACAAGCATTGCTTGAGACCCTTGCACCTATGTCTATCAGTCTTGCGTGGTGCTCCTTTGCTTCACTTCTCACTTTGCCTCTCCTAGCCTCGAATTGACTCTCATCTTAGTCTAGGGGGCATTTGTTGTTCTAAGCTTATCTTGGGTCTCTTTGTGCATTCGGGTTTCTTGGGCCACTTGGTTCCAACAGTGTTTTTCAACACTTCCCTAGTGTCAAGTGTTTTTTAACACTTATCAGATGTTTACCCTTAGTCCAGAATGATGCGATATTTCCACCGACAGAGGTGATACTCAAAGCTTGACTCTATGACCTACACACGTGCACTTAAAACACTTGACTTGCTGAGACTTGTTGGACTTTCTTTCATTATGTGATGTCTATGATGATTTCTTTGCTAAGTGTTCTCTCCCTAATGGTTTTTGATGATGCATAGCTAGAAGACTGGGGGCATGAGGACATGTTTTATTTCTTTCTCTGCTTGTGGATTGGTAGCAAAAATACAAAAAAATTGAAAAAATTCCTAAAAAAATCTATCAAGTGGTGAAAACCTAGAAACAAGTGCTGCTTGAGACCCTTGCACCTATGTCTATCAATCTTGTGTGGCACTCCTTTGCTCCACTTCTTGCTTTGCCTCTCCTAGCCTAGAATTGACTCTCATCTTAGTCTAGGGGGCATCTTTTGTTCTAAGCTTATCCTGGGTCTCTTTGTGCGTTCAGGTTTCTTGGGCCACTTGGTTCCAATAGTGTTTTTCAACACCACGCCAACTGTGTTTTTCAACACTTCCCTAGCGTCAAGTGTTTTTTAACACTTATCAGATGTTTACCCTTAGTCCAGAATGATGCGATATTTCCACCAGTAGAGGTGATACTCAAAGATTGACTCTATGACCCACACACACGCACTTAAAACACTTGACTTGTTGAGACTTGTTGGACTTTCTTTCTTTGTGTGTTGTCTATGATGATTTCTTTGCTGAGTGTTCTCTCCCTAATGGTTTTAGATGATGCATAGCTAGAAGACTGGGGGCATGAGGACATGTTTTATTTCTTTCTCTGCTTGTGGATATATTTTGTTGGTCTTAATTTTCATTCACATTTATGTTGGTTCTACTTGACAATAGGACTTACAAGGTATTGTCCTTGACTGTGTTCGCAAGTGCGTGCTTATAGACATCTTGACTTTCTTATGTCTCGGTGTGAGCATAATCTTGCTATATTAAACTTAGGGAATCTCACTGCACTAGTCATCTTGACCTACATGTCTTTGGTGCCTAGGTGGGATTCCCACATTTCATCTGATATAGATCATATTCATATACCCATAGTTATACTAGTGTGTATTGTATGATCTTGCAATGCTACCAATAATGCTTGATGATGAATATTAGAGAATAATAGCTTTGTGACCTTGCAAGTAAACCACTTTTTCATAGTAGCTTGCATTTTTAGGTTCATGTTAGTTAGTTTTGCATCTTGCATATGGAGAGAGTTCTCCTTTTCATCTTCCGTGGACCTGTCAGTCAACTGCGCTCACTTTTTCTTCTCCTCGACCATGTCTTTTCGCTCCTTATCTTTCACATCACGTACTTTTTCCTATCATCACAAGGGGTTAATCTTATCATCATATCTATCAAAGAGATCAGTTTATATCATAAACATGAGAACTAAACATACATCTATGAGAGAAAATATATATGAGCATATAACATACATTTTGAGCAATATGACAAGATAATATAAAAACTGAAACATCCATCACAAGTGGGACAAATACACAAGCTATATCATAAATCTAGTAATCTCATATATATAAAAATGTCATGATATAATGTGGGATACAAAAAAATTTGGATCAAGTCCCAGGATATGTCTCTATACATCTATCTAACCTAAACCTATGACTCATTAGCTCCATCATGTGGAGCTAGTGGTGGAGGAGGTGGCACTACCGCTACATCTGGTACCATATCAAATCTCCCAACTATCACAGAGTAGGGTGGTGCTCTCTAACCCTCTAGTATCATCTATATATAGAGCCCATGATAGTATGCAGCTCGTGCTACCTCTCTCTGGCTCTCTACAGTGGCAACCTGTATAGCCCTATCCCACTGCTTGAGGTCATCTCTTAGATCCATCAGCTGCTACTCTTTGACAGCTATGGTGATCCGTAACTACTGCATCTCCACCTCTAGATCCTAGATCCTAGCTCTCAGATCCCCTCCCCCTACAGGTTGCTCCTGCTCTGCGTCCACCCTACGATGAACAACCCTCGCTGCATCATCCTCCTTAGGGCTCACTAACCTATGTCTCCATGCCCACCACTGGCCACCTAACCTGGAACCCTCTCCTCTCTCTCCACCCCTCCCTCCCCCATCATCCCATCATCTCTGTCACCACCCTATTCCTGTAGGTCTGCATCTGGCACAGTAAACCTGGGGAAAGGACATCTCCACCACTCTGTCTTGTAGGCTACATCTACACTTGCATCTATTGTCCCTATGAGGTATTCCCATGGCCCCCTTGTATCCCAGTTGTCTCCTATATTGCATGTTGGTAGTCCAGCATCGATAGCCATCCATGCCCCTCCTCGTCTTGAGACCTAGCATATGTGGTGGTCTCTGTGGATACCCTCTGTTGTTGACCAAACTATCTCTGAATGTGAGTGATGACAAATCTCTCCACCACCTCAGCATGGCGGCCTACTAATGGCTGGCTGCATAGCATATACCCCAGCTTGTGCTCTCTATTGCTCCATTGCTTGCAAGCCCTATACGGTCTCCACTCAAAAGTAGTCAACTCATCAAGGAGTCTCCTATAATATGTCAGGTCACCACTATGAGCATATGATATAAACCCCATATATCTGAAAATGTAGGGACACCTCCGCTCCCTCAGCTGTACATGTGGGCACACTATAGCAATGTGCTCCCACGCCCATATCTGAGCAAGCACGGCTCCACATGCCCACATCCTGCCATCTCTATACACTATCTCATGTAACTCATGATACATATCAACCAATATGGCTAGGTCCCATGCTAACCACCATGGATGCACCACCAAATCTTCTACTAACCTACCCCATCCAAGTGGAAACCCCTTCTGACTCCTATAAGTAATGAGGGCCTGTGTAACAAATGAACAAACAATGCAAGGCACTGGGAAGTCCTTGCCATACTCCTCCATCAGCCGCTCCCAGCTGAGGTGTATGTCGATAATAGTAACATCCTGGAATAGGTCCTGGATGGCCTGCCATCCCTCAGTGGGATCCTGATTGTAATATACCTGTGCCAACAGAAAATCATGTCATTTTCTTATCATATGGAAACTTTACATCTCTAAATATTTAGAAACATGATTATACTCATCGGATCTCCATGACTCGGCACTCGCAGGATCCGATAGACATCCTCTAAGGTGATGGTTGCCTCTCTAGTAGGTAGATGGAAGGTGTTGTGCTCACTATGCCACCTCTCAGCTAGAGCAGTCAACAACTCATGATTTTCCCAAATATGGGGCATATCAAGGAGGAACTCAAAACCCATGCTAGCCAAATCATCCTTTTCAGGATTATCTAGATCCCGGATGCACTATAAGCCAGTCACTTGCAGCACTCTAATCAGCAACGCTGGGAAAGTCTCCCACAAGCCATAAACCAATCTAGATATCAGAACATATCATGATGGCTGATCAAAATTAGTACATCAAAACTTAAACGCAAAAATTGTCTAGACCCATGTCATATTGCTCAAAATTTAAACATGTGATATTTCTTATTAACTAGTGTGACACTATTTTTTAGAAAAGTATCGTGCGATACTTTCTTCAACAGTAGTGTGATAATCTTTTCCCATGTGATGTTTCACTAAGTATCATACGATGTTTCACCCAATATCATGCGACACTGGACTGAACAGTCGAGCAATACTTTTTGGTCCCGCAAACTATTGCACGACAGAGTTTCTCAAAGTGTGCGATACTTTTTAAGTATCGTGCAAACTTTCACACCAAGAAAATTTGACATTTTTCAAAAACATTAAAAACATGTTTAAAATACATTAAATTCTCATTAATGACTCAAACAAGCAAAGTTTTTTTTGAAAACTTACCGCGGCATCATACTGAGGAGGCTGATTGTGCAACCAACTGCGCTTGAATCAATGATGGTGAACCAGAACTGCTACTTGCTAGGCCATCTTCTCTCTCTGAGCTCTTAAGATTCTCAAAATCACAAAAGACAAATGAATTTGAAAATGACTTTTTTTACCCCTTATATAGCATTTTGACTTTTTGACCAATTTTCAAAACATCTCAAAATTTCATGAAAATTGCACCCCTAGCTAATTTCGATGTCCTGGATCCATTTTCGAGATCAAAATCAAAATCTGAGTTCATCTTAACAATCAAAATCACATTTCAATTTTTTTCCCTTCTTCTGCATAGTTGGTTGACCATTTGAGGCCTGATCCTTTGATCTTTGTTGGGGCATCTTCATTTCTTCATCCCCGTCTCTCTCATCCTTCTAGTCTTTCATTCATTTCATTCATCTCTCTCTGAGGTATTGACTGGGGCATGTCTTCATTGCTTGATGATTATCCTATCGTGCTTCATCTCTTCAATTATGATTTCTAGTGATTTGATCATGTTGCTCTTGCTTCTGCCTTCCCTCTACCTAATTTCAATTTTGATCCCGAGGGGGAAAACACATCATATCCTATTGGCTATTCTCTAGAGCATATGCTTGACCACTCCATTTGCTCTGATCGATCTATCTGTGCGCTTGACATGTTAGTTCTCATCTCGAGTCCTGATATTGTCCATCTCTTTCCTAAGTGTTCAGTACTGTCACTACCAGGCTGATCATGCAGGATTTTCTGTCTCTCTGCACTTCATTCTTTGGAGTCAGATCTCTATTGCCTTCTTGGTTGATCTATTCTTTGATGTAATGTGTTCCCAAATTGATCACACATTAGTCAAAGAGGGGAAAATGTAATCATCCAAAAATAATCATCTAGACTATTAGCCCCTTTTGCTAAAATCATCAATTGTTTATTCTTGATCAAATCCTAGTTTCATCATTTATTCAATTATTTTCTATGGGCTAACCATCTTATCCTAAGTCTTTATTTAATTAAAAGGAATTTCCTCCGCTTTTATTAAATAAAAATCCCCCACTTTCCTCTTATCCTAAGTTGCACAAATAAAGCATTATTCCTATTTTATAAAAAGGGGAAAAAAGCACTTTTTGTCTCATATGGACACAAAATTCAACTCTTATTTTCTCATTGGAGGATAATTGTGCACATGGATTTCTCCTCTTTCAAGCTCCACCCTTGATTAAATATTTTTCCTCTTAATCTCCATGGTCCATTCTTTCTCATTTCTTATAAAAGGAGAGCTCTCTTCTCATTTTAGCATCCATCTTTTGAATACTAACCTTATGCTACAAGATTACTTGGAGACTTTGGAGCTTTTTGAAGACATTCTTGCATCCATCTTTCATTTCTTGCATCATAGTTTCATATTTATGCTTTCCTAGATTAGCTTCATTTGTATGCTCTAGATTAGCTCACATAGATTAATTGGCTTGGATTGTAACACTTGCATCTTTCTTTTCATAGCTTAGCTTGCATTCTTATTTCTAGCATAGTTTCATTTCATTATCATCTTGATTCTTGAGGATATTGGCATTCTTGCCCTTGTCTCTATTGAATCTCCCATTGCATGGTTTACTAGCAAGGTCATAGGCTTAATAGCTCTAGCTGAGAGCACTCTTAATATCCTTGCACTCCATGCCTAGGGAGCTCTAGGTCATTTTTCAAGGTTTCCCATTCATGGATTCCCTTGGAAGCAAAGACTTAGAGAAGTGCACATTCTAGTGTGTACAACTATGACCCCTAAGAGTCAAATTCTTCTACTTGGCTCCAAATCCAGTTGCCCATCCTCTACCTGTAAAGTGTTTCAATCCAAAACATGAGTTAAGTCAGGAATATACTTTCTAAGAATGCATACGTAAAAAACATCATGCAGACATGCAAGGCTGGGCAGTAGGGAAAGTCTATAAGCAACTGGTCCTATCCTCTCAAGGATCTCAAATGGATCCATAAACCTCAGTGCCAACTTAGAACCTTTTCCATAATGGATAGGGCTCTTATGTGGGCGGACTCTCAAAAACACCTTATCTCTAACAAAGAACTATCTATCAATCCTGTGAGAATCCACATCCTTCTTTTGCCTATCCTGATCTGCCACAAGATGCTCTTTGATCCTCTAAACCTACTACTTGATATCCTATAACAACTTGGGGCCAAGTAGTACTCTATCCTCTAAGCAATCCCAACTCAGAGGGGTACGACAAGGATGCCCATAAAGAGCATGAAAAGGTGGCATCCCTATAGAACTATGATAGCCATTGTTGTATGCAAACTCCACTAGGTATAGATAATCTTCCCAATGGGTATATCTATCTATCGCATACATTCTAAGCATATCCTCAAGCTCTTGATTAACTCGCTCTATCTGACCATCAGTCTTTGGATGGTATGCTAGAATGAAATTTAACTGAGTCCCTAAGGTGTGTTGCAATGAGGTCCAAAACTTTGAAGTTAAAATTGGATCTCTATCTGAGATAACATTTCTAGGAACACCATGCAACCTAACTATATCCTTTAGGAAGACTTTGCTACTGAGGTGGTAGTATAGGATGATTGTATAGGAGAGAAATGTTCTACCTTGGTTAACTTATCCACTGTGACCATGATAGCATCATGTCTCTGATAAGTGATAGGGATTCCCACAATAAGATCCATAGATATCATATCCCATTTCCATTCAGGAATCAAATGTGGTTAAAGGAGGCCTGTTGGGTGACGATGCTCAACCTTGACCCTTTGACATTCTAGACACCTAGCCAAAAAATCTGATATATCCCTCTTGATACCCGACCAAAAGTGTAGTTGTCATAGATATGAATACATCTTCTTAACACCTGAATGAGCTTAATAGGGATCATGATGTGCTTCCACCATGATAACTTTTTAAAGATCACCTAAAGGTGGTACATAGATTTTTCCTTGTTGCCTCAACAAACCATCTAACTCTAAGGAATACCTTGAAAACCTCCCTTCTAAGGCCCTTCCTGACTCAATTTCAGCATTAACTTCTTGATACAAAGTATCTAAAGGAAGTGACTACAAAACCTGACTTCTCAAATCAGTCAAAAGGGAGAGTATGGATCTCAAACAATCTGCTACCACATTCTCCTTACCTTGGATATATTTGACCTCAAAATCATATTCACAGAGGAACTCCATCTATCAACGCTGACTAGCATTGAGATTTGGTTGAATAAATATGTATTGAAGACTTTGATGATCCATGTGTAACTCAAACTGATGCCCCAATAGGAAGTGTCTCCAACGATTCAAGGGATGAACTACAACTGCTAACTCTAAATCATGCTTGAGATAGTTAAGCTCATGGTCATTAATATTTCTAGCATCATAAGCAATAACTCTTCCTTCTTGCACCAATACTGCCCTTGTGCCTTCAAGGGAGGCATCAGTGCAAACTACAAAATTTTCAATGAGGTCAGGTACTGCCAAAATTGGGGCACTGGTTAGTTTATCCTTAAGGATCTGAAAAGCTTCTAAACATTTCTCAGTCCAAAGGAACTTCTTCCCTTTCCATTGCAAGGAACTGATGGGATGAGCTATTCTGGAGAATCCTTGGATGAAGCATCTATAGTATCTAGCTAACCCCATGAAACTATGAACTTCTGAGACGTTGGTGGGGGTTGGCCATTCAACTATAGCTTGTATCTTAGCAGGATCAAATACTATACCTTTTCCTAGGATAACATGACCAATATACTTAACTTTAGTTTGAAATAATTCACACTTATCCAAGTTTGTGAACAATTGATTCTCGCGAAGGCATTGTAACACTTGTCAAAGATGTTTCTCATGTTCTTCCATTGACTTAAAATACATGAAGATATCATCCAGAAAGATTATGACAAATTTATCAAAGAAGGTCCTGAATACCCCATTCATAAGACTCATGAACACTGAAGGTGCATTGGTGAGACCAAAAGGTACTATAAAAAATTCATAATGCCCATACTGAGTACGAAAAGCTATTTAGTGAATGTTGGCTTCGTGAATCCTTAACTGATGATAACCTGACTTCAAATTGATCTTGGGAAATACCTTGGCTCCTTTCATATGATTAAAAATATCATCAATCCTTGGAAAAGGGTACTAATTTTTAATGTTACTTTGTTGAGCTGATGATAGTCAATGCACAACCTAAGTGAACCCTCCTTCTTAACAAAGATAACCGAAGCTCCCTAAGGTGACACACTTGGTCTAATGAAACCTTTTTCCAAGAGTTCTTCTACTTGAACTTTTAACTCCCTTAACTCTTAAGTCATCATGTGATAAGGAGCTTTGGAGATAGGTTCAGCTCTTGGAACTAACTCTATGTGGAAATAAATGTCTCTTTTGGGAGGCATTCCAAGTATCTCAGTTGGGTAGACATCTGCAAATTCTTGAAGTAAAGGGTGCTCTAGTATAATTTCTCTATCCTCCTTGTCATCCAAGTCATCAACTAAGACTGCAAGAAGTTGGCATCCCTTTCTCATGCATTTCTTAAGTTGCATAGTTGATATCATCTGAAGTGATATGGGTTGTTGGATTCCCACAATAATGTTGGGATTTCCCAAATCATCCAAGCAATGAATGAGTTTCTTTCTGCAATCTATTCTGGCTTCATGAGCTACTAACCAATCCATTCCTAGGACAACTCCATGTGACCCAAAAGGAATAACTCAAAGATCAATATTGGTATAGAAAGTTCCTAATCCCAAGTTACAACTTTGAACACACAAATCTATGGTCATTTTTACCTCTGAGGCTAGCTCTACCTACCACTTAAATCCTTTCCCTACTACCACAAGCCCACACTTTTCTATCAAAGGAGATATGAAGGAGTCGGTTGCTCTTGAGTCAAAGAGAATAGAAATATTTATATTGTCATTGATGTCAAACCTTAACTGGTAAGACTATTGCTATCTAAGAAAGTACTATATCTATTTGAGTGTTGCTAAGGGGATACGCAAGGTTGGTAACAATAGCACCTAAGAAAAGGTTGAGTTATCTTGATACTTCAATGAGTACTTGATTATGTGGCACAATGATAAGACAATGTATTATTTATCTAAGTAAGAATGAAGACTAAACTGGTAGGCTTAACCGAGAAAAAGTGAAGAAATCTAGTTTAAGCTGAGTGTTGTTTGTGTCGACCGAGCTAATATATGCTGAGTAAAATCAATGTTGACCGAACACCAGTTAATTGCCAAGGAAGATAGTGTTAGCTGAGGAAACAGTTTATGTGGTGACCGAGCTTTCCAAAGAAGACCAAGAAGTTGAACACAGTATTGACTGAGTATTAGTATTTTGCATTTGATGAAGAATTCAGATTTCCAACTAACATTGTTGAATTCTTGGATTATGGAAAACATGTTGACTTTATTTATTGATTGTATGAAAAAATTTATTGCACTGTAAAATGTTTTATTGTAAATCTTTAAGAGATTTGAGATATTTTAAAAGGATAGTTGAAGAACATAATGTAGGATAGATTCAATGAATCTGACCTAACCCTAAGATCTGCGAAGGAGATTAAGTGGAAAAATATGTATTGACCTAATAGAGGTAGTATTAAGGAAACCTAAGCGAGAGGTTGAAAAAAGAAGTAGATGCTGGAAGTATTTTTGATATTATTGACTATCTAAGTAGAAAAGGCTGAAGGAGAAGTGTTGTGATTGCTTGAAGAGGGTTTCGAGCATATTAGTGATGGAGATGGAAAAGGTTCACAATCTGTAAGCCAGCATATGTGTATGAAATTGGATCTGATATTTGCAAAGTGAGTTGTATGTTTCTCAGATCATTATTACTGCTACTTTCTAACCATTGTAACAGTCAAAATCTTTTTAACAGAGGTTGACCTAACAATCATAGGTATAAATCCTTTGAACAAGGTTGCATTCTAATGGAGTGTATGTAAGCCCTATAACAAGGTGCACTTTTAACAAAGTGGTTTAAATCCTTTAACCGGGTCACACCTGACAGTGTGTTTGTAACCTTTGACAAGGTTGGCTTTTCACCGAGCTCACTTCAGAAGAGTGAACATAATAGTAACATGTTACAAAGTGGTTTTTCCCTAATTGGGTTTCCACTATAAATCCTAGTGTTGATACTTGTGTGAATGTTTTGGTTTGAACATTTCTATATTTTACAAGTTAGATGCTATTGGATAAGTGGACTGCACTGTTATATGTTTATGTTATGCAATCAGTAATGACCAAGTAGGTGTTGGTTATTAGATCTGATTTGTTGAAGAGTTTAAAGTTTGTTTGTATACATCTGGACCTGAGAACAACTGATTCACCCCCCTCTCAGTTGTTCTAAATCATATTAACAATTGGTATCTGAGATGTTGGTGCTTATAGAGAACAAGTTTGAAGGTACTTAAAGCAAATGATCAAGATGTATAAGAAGGAGGTACCAAAGTTGAATAAGGAAAAATTTTCTGCATGGCAAAGCTTGATGAAGCTGCATCTGGCCAGTATTGGTGATTCTGCAAAGTATTACATTGAGCATGACTATGTCACACCTGCTGCACCTCTGACTGTCGAGGAAATGAAAGCTAAACAAGAGCACAACCAAGAAATGTTGGAGATTGTGTCTACCCTAAGTTATCCAAAATTTGAAGACATCAAAGATTGCAGTACTACAAAGAAAATGTGGGACACCCTTGCAAGTATTTATGGTGGTGATGTAAATGTGTTGAGAGCAAAAGCCAAGAGCTTAAGAGGTAAATTTGATGAAATGAGAATGCAAGAGGGTGAGAATATTGCACAATATTGTTGTAGAATAAAAGAAGTTGTAAATGCTATTAGAGGAGCAAATGGAACTATTGAGGATGAACCTGTAATAGGAAAAGTTTTGAGAACTCTACGTCCTATCTATGCAATCAAAATTTTTGCAATTCAGGAATCTAGGTGTAACTCTCCTAATGCTCTTACTTTAGAAAGTTTGGTTGGTAAGGTTACTGCTTTTGAACTTTCTAACTATGATAACTTCACTGTTGGTAGTATTGAATCTGCTTTTAAGTCATAAATGGTTCTGAATAAGTCAAAGAAAGAAAAAGAAAGATGCATTAGTGAAAGTGAAAGTGATAGTGATAGTGACAGTGGCACATCTGATGAAGAATTTGAGGATCTAGAAGCTCTTATGGCTAGAAGACTGAAAAGGGGAAAAGGAAGGTACAAAGGTAAACTCTCTATTATATGTTTTTCATGTAACAAAGTTGGTCATACAGCTGCTAGATGTCCTGACAGGGATAATATGGATGAGGAAAGAGAACAAGCATAAAGACAAAAGAGAAGATAGAGGTTACCAAAGATACAAGTACTACAAAGGAAAAGGTAAGAAATCCTGCTACATTGCCGAAGAAGAGACTAACACTGATAGTGATGATTTTGAAATTGAAGTTGTCTATGTTGCAATGAAAGATGAATCTGACGAGGATGAAAAAACTGCATTGATATCTTATGTGAACAAAAATGATAAATGGATTATTGACAGTGGTTGTTCACATCATATGACTAGAGATAAGAGTAAGTTTGATACCTTTAATCATTATAAAGGTAGGAGTGTGAAATTTGGTAATGATGCACCATGTCCTGTTAGAGGAAAAGGATTGATTAAACTGACTGATAAGATCACTTGTGAAAATGCCTATTGGATTGAGGGTCTTAACTATAATCTATTGAGTGTTGCACAACTTAATAGCACTGGCTACTGAGTGGAATTTCATCATAGGAAGGCCAAAATATTTGATGTTGTTAGAGTAATATTTAGTTTGCTTACTAATTAAATCATATTGATTTAATTAGTTAAGTTATTACTCTTTAGTGCTTAAGCTTTCTCTTAGGTGCATTGATAATTAATTATTTTATTAATTATTAATGTGCAACCTAGCTTTTTTAGGCTTTAGGGTTTTGTTCACCTTTATAGGTTGAACCTTGTAATTCTTTTTTCATTAACTTGGATCATAATTTTGCTCTCACATTTTGAGTAACTTCTGACTTTTGCCTTTTACTTCTTTCTACTTCTCTCCTGTAACAAGTTATTTGCATGCAGGTATTCTTGGCATTCTATGGATTTGCATCTCTCAAATCCTACATGGTATCAGAGCTCCTCTTCTGCTGCCTGTTCTGGTGTTTTTGAAGCAGGTTTTGAGGTTAAGGGTTTCAAGTTTTTGAAGAGTTTTTTATTGGATCTGGGGAAAGTTTTTTATTGGAGGCATTTGGGCTGAAACTGACCTCACCAATGGATTCAGAGGATCATTTAGATGAATTTTGATATAAAATTTGACCACCTTTGGGTACCGGAGCAATATGTGGCAATTTGTTATGGAAGCAGGGCCGTACAAACCTAGCATGCTTCTCGAGGTGTGAGATGCTGAGATTTGAGCGCAGAAGGTACAAAGGTGGATATTTTCTACACAGATAGTTTTGAGTGCTTAGTGGGTGGTTTTCGGTGCTGCAAGGGGTTTTTTTTTAATTTTTGAAAATTTTGGCGTTTTCAGAATCTGTGCCACACCAAAAAACTGGCACCCATTTTTGAGAAATTTTGGCATACGATATTGAAAATCGAAGTGTGATATATCGTTGGAAAGCTCTTTCTGAGCCTGATCCAACCATGCTTGTTTCATTTTCAAATTTTGCTGTTTGATAAGTTGTTTTTGGCGTCAAAGTGGAGGCATTTGAAAATCATATTTTTTCCTTATTTTTTTTGTGCTTACATACTTATTTGAAGTGTATGGGAGATAGTATAATATTTTGTGGAGGGGTGAAAATTCTCTTTCTGTCATTTATTTCAAAGAGGCCCTTCTACTTCTGTCTTCTTTCTCTCAATGGCAGACTCTTTTGTCGCCCCCCTTACACCTCACAACTATCACACTTGGAAAGGACAGATGACCAGATTGCTTATGGCCTAAGGGTTATGGTCATGCCTCGATGAGGCTCAGCTAGTTCTACAACGGCCTTATGAGGATCTTATGTAGAGAAATAGGATGGATGAGGCAATGGGCCTCATTGCAATGAATATCTCAAATGGGTTATTGTTCCACCTGGATGGTTTGACCACACCCAGGGATATGTGGAACAAGTTTTCCACCTTGTTTGGCACAATGAATCAGTTTAGGGTTCTCCAAATAGATGCAGAGTTCACCTCCTTGGTACTTGAATCATTCACTAGCATTGAAGACTTCTTGATTAAGTTCAAGTCCCTTCGATCTATTTTATAGGTTGCTGGAAAGATGAAGTCAGATGATGAGTGTATCTTTCTGATACTCTCAAAGCTTCGCGGCCCTTATCAGATTTTCACTTCTACCTTCTACTCCACTATGGATGCATTGGGTGTAGGACATGTTATGCCCTCTTTTGAGACCTTCTGTGATAGGTTGACTCATGAGCAGTCCAAGCTCAATCAGATGGATTCACTTACAGGTTCATAGTTATAGGCATTGCTTTCCAAGACACCTCAAGATACACAGAAGCTGAAGCTGAAGCAGATAACTGATTCCTCTTTGTAGCACTCTACTAGCCCTCCATCTTCTTCTAAGAAGGAGAAACAGAAGACTGAGAGCCCTACATGTTCCTATTGTCAGAAGGCGCCTCATGATGAGTCACATTGTTTTCAGAGGAGATTTGATGGCTATGAGAAACAAATTGCAGATTTGCAGGCTCTTCTTTAGAAAAGCACTGTTTCCTCTCCATCCTCTTCTACCTCATAAGGATCTGCTTTTCAGTCTTCTACCTCATCTTCGACCTTTGGACAGGATTTTTGATAGGGTCATGCATTACGGGCTTCCATTACATCCCCTTCACAGGTCCCTTGGATACTGGATTCTAGTGCTTCTCACCATATGGCATCTTCTCCAGAGATCTTCTCTTCTTTTGAGGTTTCTCTGATTCCTCACATTCTCATGGGGAATAATACTGTTATGCCAGTCTATGGGAAAGGTTCTATAGGCATTCAAGATGGTACATTCAATGATGTATTGTATGTTCCATCTCTATCTATAAACCTTCTCTTGATTTATCAAATTACACTCAGTGGGTCAGGGAAGACAGTTGAGTTCATGACAGATTCAGTCTTCATCTAAGATAGTGCGATAGGAGGCATTGTTTCTATAGGGATAGTTGATCATTCCACCCATCTCTACACCTTTTCATACTTTGATCCACCATCTCCATTATCAGAGCATAGCTCTCCTCTTCCGCAAGTGCATCATGTGGGGCAAACAGGTCACTTGAACCTCTATGTTGTTCCTGAGACCACTTATGTGGCTACCTCACCACATCTTGTTGAGGTTTCCTCTCTTCAACAGGACTCTTTTTCAGCACTGCCAGACCCTCCAGCTCCATTCATCGAGCGACCAAGTGCAGTTGTTGAGGATTCTAGAGAGGACATTCATCTCCTCTCTCCTGACAATGTCAGCACACCTATTATACCACCTACATTGGGGATTCCCTTTCAGGATTCCCGTGTCTACTCCTTTGAGCATCAACTCGGCCTTCCAGTGACACCTCATCTTTTGAGGTTACCTCTTCAGTGTTCACTGCCTTTCACTCCTTTGTATTGGAGTCATGGTGGTTTGTTCATCAATCTAGGGGTTCTTTCATTTTGGGGGGGCTTTGGAGCCTTGACCCTCTCTCACGGAGGGGGTTGGCAGCACGCATTGTACTTATGCCTTTGAGAGAGTCTCTTGAAGTCATGTTTTTTTGTCCTTTGCTTGTTTTTATATCTCTTTTTGGAGAGGATTTTTTCCCACTGGGTTTTCTCCTTTGTCTCCAGTTTACAGAGATTTTCTTGTATTGGGTATCTGATCAGGCCTTGTTGCCGAGACCCATTTCCTACTTTCATAGTTGTGCTAGGTTAGCTTACCCCTTGCGCTTAGCTTAAGGGGGGGTGTTAGAGTAATATTTAGTTTACTTACTAATTAAATCATATTGATTTAATTAGTTAAGTTATTACTCTTTAGTGCTTAAGCTTTCTCTTAGGTGCATTAATAATTAATTCTTTTATTAATTATTAATGTGCAACCTAGCTTTTTTAGGCTTTAGGGTTTTGTTCACCTTTATAGGTTGAACCTTGTAATTCTTTTTTCATTAACTTGGATCATAATTTTTCTCACATTTTGAGTAACTTCTGAGTTTTTCCTTTTGCTTCTTTATGCTTCTCTCCTATAACAGGTTATTTACATGCAGGTATTCTTGGCGTTCTATGGATTTGTATCTCTCAAATCCTACAGATGTCACGGGTGAACTGATTGGAAGAGGAGAACAGACAAGAGGTAATTTTTTCTATCTAGACCTATCTGAAGAAACATGTATGATTGCACAACTTGATGATATTTGGTTATGGCATAAGCAGCTATGTCATGTTAACTTTGATAATCTAGTAGAAATTAGCAAGAAAAAGAAAGTGAGGGGTCTACCTAGATTGAAGAAACTTAAGAATGTAATGTGCAAAGAATGTCAGTTGGGTAAGATGACTAAGTCTAATTTCAAGAGCAAAACCTTTACTTTTGAGAATATCTTAGATTTAGTTCATACTAACCTTTGTGGACCGATGGGTATACAAAGCTATTGTGGTGCTAGATATTTTATCCTGTTTGTTGATGATTATACCAGAATGATGCATGTAATGTTCTTAAAGGAAAAATCTAACACTTTTCAAAATTTCAAGTGGTATGTGGCTAAGGTTGAAAAAGAGACAGGTAAGAACCTGAAGTGTCTGAGATCTGACCGAGGTGGAGAATTTACATCAAATGAGTTTAATCTATTTTGCAATGATAGAGGGCTCAAAAGACAGATGTCTGCACCTAGAACTCCTCCACAGATTGGTATAGCAGAGAAAAGGAACAAATCTATCTTGGACTATGCAAGGACATTAATGATTGAAAATAATGTTGCACAGAAGTATTGGAAAGAAGTTGTAAGTACAGATGTTTATACTCTTAACTGAGTACATATCAAAAAAGGTACAAATCTAACACCTTATGAATTATGGCATGGGTATGCACCAAATGTAAAGTACTTTAGAATTTTTGGAAGTAAGTGCTACATATTGAAGGATAGTAGGAATGGAAAAATTGATGCTAAAAGTGATGAGGGTATATTCCTAGGCTATTCCATAAAAATTAAAGCTTATAAGTGTTTGAATTCTAACACTAACAAAATTGTGGAAAGTGTGAATGTCAAAGTTGATGAGTATGCAGAGAAAAATGAAGCTGACAGTAACAAAGAACCAAAAGATTATAGATCTTTTGTGTATATAGAGGAAGAAGAGGCAAGTGATAGACTTACACCTGATGCTAAGTCTCAAGTAAGTAATGCCAAGCATCAGGATAATAATGTCAAGAGAGAAGAAGAACGTGCTGAGAAACAGGAAGAAGTTACCGAGTATCAGGAAGAGGTTGTCGAGCATTCAGAAGTTGAATCTGACAATCTTGTTGGTGAACCTAATGAGAAAAATGAAAGAAGAGCATAACCTGTTCTAGCACAATATGTAAGAAGACATCACAAGCTTGAATAGATTATTGGAGATAAAGATACTAGAATTTAGACCAGAAACAAGGCAAGAGATCCAACATGTTTACTATGTGAATATGAGCCTAAGACAACAAAGGAGGCATTAGAAAATGAAGACTGGATAGAAGCAATGAATGAAGAGATAGACCAGATAGAGAAGAATGATACCTGGACTCTGGTGCTGAGACCAAAAGATAAGAATGGTATTGGGACAAAGTGGGTATTTCATAATAAGTTGAATGAACATGGTCAAATCACAAGAAACAAGGCTAGGCTAGTATGCGAAGGTTGTGCACAAGAAGAAGGAATAGATTATGGGGAGACATTTTCCCCTGTAGCAAGATTGGAAGGAGTCAGAACTTTGCTTGCATATGCTACCTATAAAGGTTTCAAGGTATACCAAATGGATGTCAAGTCTACATTTTTAAATGGTATATTGGAAGAAGAAGTATATATTGAACAACTAGAAGGATTTGTTGATCCAAAAAGAAGACACATGGTTTGCAAATTGAATAAAGTATTATATGGACTAAAGCAAGCTCCCAAAGCATAGTATGAGAGATTGCACAACTACTTAATATAGATTGGATTCTCAAGGACAAATGACACAAGCAATCTATACATGAAAGATGAAGAAGGTAAAGGAATCTTGTTAGCTAATATCTTTATAGATGATATTATATTTGGTGGACAAGATGCCTTGTGTAAGAAATTTTCAAATGAAATGCAAACTGAATTTGAAATGAGTATGTTTGGGGAGATCAAATGTTTTGTTGGGTTGCAAGTATATTAGATGGAGAAAGGAATTTTCATCACCCAGTCTAAATATGTTCATGAGATACTGAAAACCTTTGGTATGGAAGATTCAAGGCTAGTAAGTACTCCCATGGCTACTGGACAGAAGTTGTCTAAGAATGATGATATTGTAGAAGTTAACCAGACTTTGTATAGATCTATGATCAGAAAACTATAGTATGATGTACATAGTAGACCAAATATTGCATTATCTGTTGGGATTGTGGCAAGATTCTCTGCCAATCCTAAGGAAACTCACATGATGGCGGTTAAAAGAATCATGAGATATTTGAAGGGAACTACTAACTATGGATTGTACTACAAGAAGCATGACAAATTTGAACTGAGAGTATATACAAATGTTGATTGGGCTGGAAATGTAGATGATAGAAAGAGTACTAGTGGTGGAGCTTTCTTTCTTGGACAGAGATTAGTTTCCTAGACAAGTAAGAAACAAAATTGCATTTCCCAATTTGCTGCTGAAGTTGAGTATGTGGCTGCAGCTGTGAATTGTTCAAATTTGATATGGATAAAGCAATTGTTGGTAGGCATGAAAGAATAAATCACTGAACCAGTTATCATCTTCTATGACAACACAAGTGCTATCAACATCTCTAAAAATCCAGTGATGCACACAAACAAACACATTGCCATCAAGTATCATTACTTGAGAGAACTGGTACAAGATAAAGAGGTCCGCATGGAATATGTGAATACCAAGGAACAATTATCATATATATTCACTAAAGCTTTACCTAAAGAAGCTCATGAATACGTGAGAAGTCAATTAGGGGTACTTCCCCTAACTGAGGTTGCCTAGTCAAGCTAGGAGCACTGCATCAAATGTGTTGAAAAGAACATCTAACCAATTGATGCAGAGAAAGGTCACACTTTAGGAGCAGCCTAGAGTTATGAAGAGCACAACAAAGTCAGAATAAGTCATAAGCAAGATGACAAAGGGAGAAATATTGTACTGAACTAAAAAGATGATATCTACATTTACAGGATGTATGTTTTTGTTGCTGCTTTGGCATTTTTGTCAAAGAGAGAGATGATGACAGATGAATACACAGAATGAGAAGATCAAGATAGTGGGAGAAATTTAGTGGATGGTCAAGCATGGCTAATTGATTCTATATCATAATGAAGCTAAGGATATTATAAATTTCTCTGATGGATAGATAAGTTTTTTGGATTGGTCGGTAATTCATGTGATATTCATATGGTGTTGCCATCAATGCCAAATAGGGAGATTGTTGGAAACTACAATTGAAGCAATTGTTGTATTGTCATTGATGTCAAACCTTAATTGGTAAGGCTATTGCTATCTAAAAAAGTACTATATCTATTTGAGTGTTGCTAAGGGGATAGGCAAGGTTGGTAACAACAACACCTAAGGAAAGATTGAGTTATCTTGATACTTCAATGAGTACTTGATTATGTGGCACAATGATAAGACAATATATTGTTTATCTAAGTAAGAATGAAGACTAAACTGGTAGCCTTAACCGAGCAAAAGTGAAGAAATCTAGTTTAAGTCAAGTGTTGTTTGTGTTGACCGAGCTAGTATATGTCAAGTAAAATCAGTGTTGACCGAACACCAATTAATTATCGAGGAAGATAGTGTTAGCCGAGGAAACAGTTTATGTGGTGACCGAGCTTTCCATAGAAGACTGAGAAGTTGGAACACAGTATTGACTGAGTGTCAGTATTTTGCATTTGATGAAGAATTCAGATTTCCAGCTGACATCGTTGAATTCTTGGATTATGGAAAATGTGTTGACTTTATTTATTGATTGTATGAAAGCATTTATTGCACTATAAAATGTTTTATTGTAAATCTTTAAGAGATTCAAGATATTTCAAAAGGATAGCCGAAGAACATAATGTAGGATAGATTCAATGAATCTGGCCTAACCCTAAGATCTACGAAGGAGATTAAGTGGCAAAAGATGTATTGACCTAATAGAGGTAGTATTAAGGAAACCTAAGCGAGAGGTTGAAAAAAGAAGTAGATGCTGGAAGTATTGTTGATATTATTGACTGTCTAAGCAGAAAAGGCTAAAGGAGAAGTGTTGTGATTGCTTGAAGAGGGTTCTGAGCATATCAGTGATGGAGATGGAAAAGCCGGTTCACAATTAGTAAGCCAGCATATGTGTATGGAATTGGATCTGATATTTGCAAAGTGAGTTGTATGTTTCTCAGATCATTATTATTGCTACTTTCTAACCATTGTAATAGTAAAAATCCTTTTAACAGAGGTTGAACTAACAGTCATAGGTATAAATACTTTGAATAAGGTTGCATTTTAATGGAGTGTATGTAAGTCCTATAATAAAGTGCACTTTTAACAAAGTGGTTTAAATCCTTTAACCGGGTCACACCTGACAGTGTGTTTGTAACCTTTGACAGGGTTGGCTTTTCACCAAGCTCACTTCAGAAGAGTGAACATAATAGTAACATGTTACAAAGTGGTTTTTCCCTAATTGGGTTTCCACTATAAATCCTAGTGTTGATACTTGTGTGAATATTTTGGTTTGAACATTTCTATATTTTACAAGTTAGATGTTATTGGATAAGTGGACTGCACTGTTATATGTTTCTGTTATGCAATCAGTAATGACCGAGTAGGTGTTGGTTATTAGATCTGATTTGTTGAAGAGTTTAAAGTTTTTTTTAATACATCTAGACCTAAGAACAACTGATTCACCCCCCCTCTCTATTGTTCTAAATCATATTAATATTTTTTACCTCTAAGGCTAGCTCTACTTGCCACTTAAATCCTTTCCCTACTATCACAAGCCCACACTTTTCTATCAAAGAAGGAGATATGAAGGAGTCAGTTTCTCCTAAGTCAAAGAGAATAGAAATAGTTTTACCCTTTAACAAACCTAAAGTTTCAATGACCATGTTTTGGTGATCAGCCTGTCTATGCTCAATTGTGGCAAACACCCTATGAGATCTGGCAACATCTCCCACTATTGGTTCTGAAACTGCTTGATTCTTATTAGTGAAATTAGTGTGTTGAGGGTAGCAAACTACAGTATGCCCTGGTTTCCCACAAGAATAACACCCAGTATTCTTACCAAAGCTCTTTGCAGGAGGTGCGCTAGATTGTTGATAGCCTCCTCTATTGAAATTATGAGAATTTTGGGATTATGGAGGAGGAAACCTTTGTTGAGCTCAAAAATTGTTACAGTTCTGAGGTTGTTGAAACTTTCCATTACTTTGGTTTTTATTCTAAAACTTCTTCTTGGGAAAGTTTTATCAACCTTTGAAAGATGGTTGTTGGTTCTTAGAGTTGGAATTTCCTTGATCAAAGTTTCCTTTAGAACCTAATCCAACATTGAATGTTTGGCCACTAGAGTAGCCACCTTTTCCTTTAACCTTTCTTTCAACTAGGTATGCCTTAGTGATGGCATCCTAGAGATTCTTGGGTTCCAAGATTGCCAGATCTCCTGATATTCAGTCATTCAAACCTCTGATGAAATATTGGACAAGAATGGGTCCATCATCTCTATAATTTGAGAAAGGCTTAATTTTATAGAATTTCCTTTTGAATTCCTCCACCAACATGTTTGTTTGTTTCAGGTGGTGAAATTATTCTTCTCTTTCCTACCTCCACTAGTCAGACATGAATCGATCCTTAAAGCTTTCTAGGAACAATTCCCAAGAAATAATGTTGATGGTGACTTGAAGTTTGTCTTCTTCCATACACCAAAACGTAGATGAAAATTTCCTTAAATTCATAATAGCACATCTAGCCTTGACATTGTTGCTAAAAGGGTGCATAGAAAAACACCTCTCAAGGTCAAACAACCAAGTTTCTATTGTAGATCCCCTTCATTGCCATAGAAAAGGGGTACCTTGACCTTGAGTAAGTCCCTCATGTGAGTAGTATCTTTGTTCTCAGATTCTTGCATAACTTTACTTCTTCTAGGGCTTCTATCCCTTTCCCTGTCTTGGTGTTGAGCTTGGTTTCCTTCTTCAAAATTGACTATATTTTCAAGGTTGTCGAGTCTATGAAAAATTTGTTGCATAAGTTGTCTAAGTTGGACTCCTTCTGCGTCACTACTCTAACTCTCATTTCTATGATTGTCTTGATCATGTTCTCCCTTGTATTCCCCATGGGAACTCTTTGGGTGAGATCTCGAGGAAGACTCTTGAACTCTATCCTTAGCTCTTTTGCAAGTAACATGAGGCATCCTGGAAGAGTGGTGTAATATCAGTTTTAGGTGCTAGTTTCAAGTGAGAATTAAATGTGTTGAAAAGTTTTATTTTTAAACATAAATGGACCTTGAGCTCTTAATGTAGCAACTAGGGATCTGATACCAAATGTAATGTCTCCACTAGGGAACCCATAAGGAATCAAGACTTTTGACCTAAAATTGCAACTAACAATTTTTTTTAACATTATATCATTTCATTATCACATTCATGAGTACATTCCTTAAGGTTCCCTATTCCAATTCATTTACTAACATTAAGAATGGTATTTCATTAGTTAACCAAAATGAATTCCATTTATTTTCTTTACACATTGAATAACTTCCTTTACAATTCACATTTAAACCTTTACATAGGAAATATTTCATTTTATTTCAACATAGGAGAGATAGAGAAGATGATTCAACATTACACTTTCCATTTTGAATTTTCATCTAATTTCCCATGTAATAAACCCCTAGAACTATCCCTCCCTGATTACATTGCTTTGCTCTTTCCAATACAATTTATGATAATGAATCTAATTACAATAATAAGTACATGAATGGCCTAAAGGATTAACAAAAATATCCTTACATCTTCCTTTCAATAATACATGATGCAAAATAGAAATATCTTTATCATTGCATGAAATCTGCACGTATCCAAGTCATGAACCACAAACAGTACCTCAAAAGAGATCTGGCCCCCATCCATGTGAAACTAATAAAGTTCCAACCCCGTGCTAGGAGATAGAACTAAGATACTCCTAAGGCCCTAAGCAATATAAGGCTTTACAAAACATAACTTGAAAACAAAATACAAAACATAACAAGATATCACTTTACCTTACACAAGGGTTAGGTTTCTAGCATACCATCTAGGTGAGTGTCATCACATTTCTTGTGTATTGGGATCCTTCCTGGCAACCATGTAACCCCGGTCCCCACTTTTTGAATAGGGATCCATCCTAGTAGTTATCCATGGTCCCGGTACTCCAACAAGACTATGTGGACTTTATTATGTGTCTTTTATTATCTTTTATTTCTTCCCTTTTCCCAGATTCATTATTAGGTTATCACTTTTTACTAACCACCCATAGGATTCTATGGAAACCACTTTAGGGTTCTTGGTGGGCCACTCACCTAGGTTACCTAGTCCCCTACCCACACACACACAAGCCATGAAACCATAAAGTACTTCCAAAGGTTCATCTTGCAAGTCTAGGAAACCCTCATGTGCACACAAGCCACCAAGATGAATTCTAGCCTCATAGTATGAACTCAAACATAAGCCAAGTACAGAATTCATATAAGTAATGTACACACAAAAGTAGTGCACTTCTCTAAGTCATTACATCAAAGGAAATCCATGAAAGGGAAACCTTCAATAGCAACCTAGAGCTTTCTATGTATGGAGTTGCAAGATTGTAAAATTGCTCTCAGCTAGAGCTAATAAACTTAATGACCTTGCTAGTCAACCACACAATGAGAGATTCAAGTGAAGACAAGGGCAAGAGTGCCAATATCCCCAAGAATCAAATGAAATGCAATGCAAGTAAGCTAAGAATGAGGATGAAAATATGCAAGCTATACTATGAAAATGAAAGTACAATCTAAACTATGAAATGAAAATAACAAGTGTTACAATCCTTCTTATTAAACTAGATGAGTTAAGCTAAAGCATGAAAGGAAATCTAAACTATGAAAGCATGAAATATGAAGCTACTATGCAAGAATGAAAATTAAACTATGAAGAAATGAAAAAATCCAAGATGTAATGCAACAAATGATCTCTAAAAAGCTTCAAAGTCTTCAAGGATTCCTGCAGCATAAAGTTAGCATAAAAGTGAATGACCTAGAATGAGGAAGAGAGCTCTTCTTTTATAGGAAATGAGGAGAAATGGACCATGGAGATTAAGAGGAAAAAGACTTAATCAATGGTGGAGCATCAAAGAGGAGAAATCCATGTGCACAAATATCCTCCAATGAGAAAATAAGAGTTGACTTTTGTGTCCATATGAGACAAAAAGTGTTTTTTCCTTTTTTATAAAATATGAATAATGCTTTATTTGTGCAACTTAGGATAAGAAGAAAAGTGGGGGGCTTTTTATTTAATAAAAAGGGAGGAAATATTCATTTTAATTAAATAAAGACTTAGGATAAAATGGTTAGCCCATAGAAAATAATCAAAAATGATAAAATAGGACTTGATCAAGGAAATTGATATAATTGATAAAATGCTGATTTTTGAAAATATTGATTCAGGGATTTGATAAATTGCTGAATGGGGGCCCAAAGTCTAGGAGACCATTTTAGGGTGCATACATTTGCCCCTCTTTGACTAATGTGTGATCATTTTGGGAACACATGCGGTCAAAGAAGAATTGAAATGTGAGTTCATTTTGGGATCACAAAATAACTCAGACGTGTGTTCATTTTGGGAACACGCCCAGGAAAAAATAAACAAAGATTTTGGACATGAGTTCATTTTGGGATCACATCCAAAATAAGAGATAAAAATCTCAAGTTGAGCGAAAGCTCATAAAAAGATAGTTAAATCAAGAAAATCAAGGATTAAATCCAATAGGTACTGCCCCCTCGGAATCAAAATCGAAATCAGGTAGAAGAGAACAGCAAATTGATAAAAGATGATCAAATCATAATGAAATCATAATCAAAGATAAAGGATAATAGGAGAACCATTAGGCAGTGAAAATGTTCCCCAGTGATGAATGAGAAGAAAAGAAATGGGGTGAATGGAAGACTAGAAGTGTGAAAGACATGAAAAGGAAGAAATTCCATCAATGATCAAAGAATTATGCCTCAAAAGGTTAGTCAACTGCACAGAAGAAAGAGAAATTTTGAAATGAAATTTTGACTATCAAGATGACCTTGGATTTTGATTTCAAGTCTGAAAATGGATCTAGGACGTGGAAATTAGCTAGGGGTGCAATTTTTGCGCAATTCTGAGGTGTTTTGAAAATTAGGTCAAAAAGTCAAAATGCTATATAAGGGGCAAAAAGTGTCATTTTCAAAATCATGACTTTTATTGTTTTGAGAATTTTGAGATCTTAGAGAGAAAAAATGGCCCAACAACCAGCAATTCCCATCCACAAACACTGATTTGAGCACGCCCAGTTGCACAACCGGCCTCCACACTATGCTGCCTCGGTATGTTTTCAGAAAAAACTTGCTTGGTTGGGTCATTTATTGCATATAATATATATTTAGCACATTTTTTTGAAGAATTTTCAAATTTTCAAATTTCAAATTTCAAGAACCGGGCGATGTAT
This sequence comes from Chamaecyparis obtusa, assembly GCA_027943335.1. Lineage (NCBI taxonomy): Eukaryota > Viridiplantae > Streptophyta > Pinopsida > Cupressales > Cupressaceae > Chamaecyparis > Chamaecyparis obtusa. Next base: position 642,167 of record BSBK01004733.1, read on the forward strand.
CATGCAATACTTTAGAAGTATCATGTCCTTTAGAGAGAAACATCGGGTGATACTTCGCGGGTCCCAGATGTATCGCACGCATGTAGACACCAATGTCGCATGATAACTAGTGAACTATCACATTATACCTAGCGAAGTATCACATGACTAAAGGTATATCACACTACTATAGGAAGAAGTATTGCGCGATACTTGTTCCAAAAGCAATGTCGCCCAAATAAAAAATTTGATATTTTTAAGTATTTTTGAGCAAAAAATGACATGGGTCCAGACAATTTTTTTGTTGTACATGTCTTGTACTAATTTTTAGACATTCATCATGATATGTACTGACATTTGGCTTGGTTTAATGGTTTGCAGGAGCACTTTTTGACATTACTCATCAGAGCGCCAAAGGTGGTGGGACTGAAGTGTGTCTGAGATCTTGATGATCCAGGCAAGGATGACTTGAGGGCTATGGGATTTGGATATTTGTTGTAGTTCCCATATATCTAGGCTGATCATGGTCTACTGATAGCCTTGGCCGAGTGATGGCATAGTGAGCATAACACCTTTCACTTGACCACTAGAGAGGCATCCATCACATTAGAGGATGTCTATAGGATTCTCAGAGTACCATGCCATGGCGAGCCGGTAAGTATAATCATGTTTGAAGATATAATCATTTTAAGTGTAATGTTTCCATATGATGAAAACTAACATGATTTTTTGTTGGCACAGGTATACTATGATTAGGACGCCACTGAGGGCTGACATGCTATCCAGGGCATGTTTCAGGATGTCATTATCATTTATAGACATGTCAGCTAGGAGCGATTGATGGATGATTTTGGCAGAGACTTCCCAGTGTCATGCATTGTTGCCTCTATCATCTCATAGGTCCTGATGACTGATCGCAATCAAAAGGGATTCCCTCTCAGATGGGGCAGACTACTGGTTGACTTGGTAGGAAGACCTTGGCGCATGGCATGGGGACCTGCCATACTCACTGAAATGTATCATGAGTTACACGAGATCGTCTATAGGGATGGTCAGACATGGGATTGCGGTGCCATTTTGGCATAGGTGTGGGCTTGGGAGCACATCGTTGTGGTGCGCCCCAAGGTTCAGCTAAGAGAGAGAAGATATCCATACATATATAGGTACGGAGGGTACATATCACATGCCCATACTAGGGATGTGACACATTATAGACAGATCTTGGATGAGATGACCTCCTTCATCTGGAGGCCATACAGGGAGGTTGAGTCTTGGAGTGATGCAGAGGACAAGCTGAGCTACATGCTATGTAGTCGGCCATTAGTAGGACAACATGTAGAGATAGTCGAGAGATTCTGCATTACTTGGGTATGGTGATAGTTCAGGGGACAGCAGTGGGTCTCCACAAAAACCACCACTTACGTGAGGTCTAGGGATGAGGAGGGACATGGGTGGATACCCATGTTAGATTATCAGCTGGCCATTGCGGAGATAGATGGTATCAGGAGGGAGCCTTGGGAGTACCTTCCCAATATGGCTGATGCGGGAGCTGATGTAGCATACAGGGTTGAGCGATGGAGGGCTCCATTCCCTCAATTCACTATTCCTGATGTATAGCCGACAGCTCAAGGTGGGGATGATGGGGACGACAGAGGAGACGGAGGGGATGGAGGGAGAGGGAGAGGGAGGGCGATGGAGAGAGGTGAGGGATCTAGATCAGGTGGCCATAAATAGTCATGGGGTTGAAGATCAGCGACTCCTAAGGATGAGGAGAGACCCGCTCATCGATAGGCAGAGGTGCAGCAGGATCAACCTGCGGGAGGAGACGACTTGAGAGCTAGGATACAGGCTCTAGAGGCTGAGATATAGAAACTCATAATCACTATAGTGATCAAGGAGTAGTAGCTCATAGATCAGAGGGCTGAGATAGAGTGTCAAGAGAGGCAGCTATAGGTTTCCCTTGCAAAGAGGCAGCGTGAGCCGCATATTACCATGGTCTCTACATACAAGCAGTACTAGCGGGTCAGAGGGCTCCTTCCTACTCAGTAGTAGTGGGTAGATTAGATGTAGTACCAGATGTGGCACCACCTCCCCCACCACCAAGTCCTTGGGATGGTGGCAGTGAGTCCTAGATTTAGGGCTTAGGTTTAGATGTTTGGACATATCATGAGACTTTTGATCCAGATTTTGGGATCTCATATTGTATATTGTATGATGACATTGTTATATATATGAGATTTACTAGATGTTCGATATATCTTATGTTTTCATCTCACTTGTGATGGATGTATCAGTTTATGTATTGTCTTGTCATTTTTCTCAAAATGTATGTTTTAAATGCTCATGTATATTCTCTCTCATAGATGTATGTTTTATTCTCATGTGTATGATGTAGACTCATGTTTTTGAAAATGACATTTTTGAGATATAGATATGATGATATGATTAACCCCTTGTGATGAACTGGAATAGGTTTGAGATGAAAGACAAGGAGTGAAAGACATGATCAAGAATAGGAAGAATGCGTGCAGTTGACCAACAGATCCTTGAAAGATAAAAAGGAGAGCTCTCTCCAAATGCAAGATGCAAAACTAAACTAACATGAACCTAAAAATGCAAGCTACTATGAAAAGTGGTTGACTTGCAAGGTCATAACACTTATAGACATCTAATTATCATCATCGAGCATTATTGGTAGCATCATGTTGGTTAACAGTTTGTCCTCCTTTTAGATTTATAATCTTTGACTCTTCTTAACACCCAAGGTGAGAGAACGAAAGGATGTTCACCAACAAATGGGTCAGTGTATGTCTACAATCACTGCCCTCTGAATTAGCAGGTACAGCTCCTTGATTATATTTGATCTTCAATGAATTTGTTTTTGTTAATCATCAGATAATCTAAGCAATGAAAATGTAACCAAACTACTTGTAGGCACAAGTAATTCAGGCAAGGATAAGATGGAGATAATCTACAACCCTCAGTAGAATGCTGATTATAGATCATCACATGATTTTAACACCTAAACCAATTCTATTCTACCTTTTTATGAAATGCATATCCTACTTGATGAATAGAAGCAGACCTATACAATGAAAGGCAAATGGAATCACCAATACTACAATTACTTAGCATGAAATAGAATTCAGGAAGAAATTATAGTCTCAGAATATAAGTGTACTTTCCATTCAAAAATGCAACTGAAACAATGAGTGAACAGAGGAAGAATTAAAAATGAAAGACCAACTGGAATTGATCACACCATAATTTCTGACATAAAATGGCATTCAATAAGAAAAAGCAGTTTCACTTATAACTATTCTTTCCATTCACCATGCAAATAGACTATGAAAAATGGAACAACAAACATGAATTCAGCTTTGTAAATAGAATCACTTCTGCCTCATTGACAAGTTTTCTGACCTCTGTATTTACTTTTTTGGCAGTATTTATAGAGATTACATTATATGGCTTTCATGAGAATGCCAAGCGTTTCAACTTCCAAAATTTGAACAGACTGAAGCCAAGTGTTTTATGAAAATATAATAAAGAGGAACTAGTAAGACTTTGTCCCTTCATCAGACCTTACTCGATAAGAAGAATTGAATGGACCTTTATCAAACCAATATGACTGATTTCATGGTATCAAACTGCTTTGACACTTGGCCAACTTCTTCCAATAGCTCGATGATTCCTCTGTTTGCATTCTCTTCACTTTGTCTTCATGCTAAGTTGAAGTTTATAAAACATGTCATTTGATTTACAATAATCATCCATATGCTCATCATCATAATAGAAATCAATCCATTTTTCAGCCATTATAACTCATCACTGAGTCATTCATAACTTCACAACAATGTCCCTCAATCCCCTTATAATTTGGTACAGACTCCTTGTCGTTCATTATCTTCTCTCATCTGTCTAGTTTATGTCATCACATGATCACATGATATTGTTTTAATTCTTGCGATCATGCGACATATGTGGTAATACATTTGAGAGGACGCTATATTTGAGTTTGGCATCCATTGAAAAATTCTCAGATTTGAACTTATGCCATTGATCTAGTAGCTTTTGAAATGAACAGCCATGATTATATCATCTCTGACAGTTCCTTTAAGACTCAGGTCCCACAAGCTACGTGTCAACATCCTGCTTAGTCGCAAAGCATCTTCCACACCATAGCAACTAAGCGACTACTGTTGATTTAGTATCTACAACTCTTTTGGTCCCACGGCTACGTGTCAATATCTTGCTAAGTCGCTAAGCATCTTCAATGACTTACATTGTCGCATGATCGCATAGCAATATTTTAATCCATGTGATCATGCGACTACTTTATCATTGGTGCATCTGCACTATCAGTGTACATGGGTCCCACTGCCACGTGGAAGTTCTTGCTATGTCATAACTCAGGTCCCGCTGAGAAACAAGGCTGACTAATCTGCCCCTTTTTTTACTTTTTGCATGATTGCATAACTCATATTTGGTTTATGCGATCATGCGATAGCCATAATTTTCTTCCTTCAAACCATATTAACTTCTAACTTTTGAACATCTAAACATTTTGAAAGCTATTATATGATTGTTTCAATTCATTTCAACCAAAGAAAACCCTGGGCATTAGGTAGTTGTATTTCAATAATACCAAAAGCCATGGCTTCATCACATGACTGTTATACTCCAAGGAAAGATTGCATTTTGTAATTGCTTCATCAATAACCGATTGTAATATCACCATTCTCCTTAGACTTGCATGTTGATATCATGAAGACTAACCATCATTGAAGTGTAATTAAAGAAAAAGCATGTCTTCAAGCTCGAACCAGAGCCATAACCCGAGACCTTCCTCAAAGGCACAGTCACTAAATCAATGCATTTCTGATCACTGCTCATCAGCGCAGTATATTACTCATATCCCTATTTAGAACTCACATTGTCGATCCTCCAAAGAATTATAATTTGCGGCTTCTCCATTAGATCTTTGCATTATGCACTTAAAGATCGACTATACTAAAACATTTTTGAGAATAAAGACTGCAAGATGAAATATACCACTGTAATCATGAACTGAGATTTCTTTCCTTCCAAAACTGGTTATCATTTGAGATGAGGCCTTCAATATCACAAGCCTTGGGTAAAATGATATCAAATATGATATAATGATTCTTTTATTACCTTTTCTGCAATCATCTAGAAACACAACTTAATATCTTCTTGATCTGCATAGCTTTAATGTAATCAAATGCCTTCCACTTGCAAGTTATATTTTATAACCAATGTACACATTAAGACAAAAGAAACCTTATCAACTAAATTGTATACACTGCCCCATAGAGTGAAACTCTAAAATTTCAAAAGCCAGACCTATAATTGCATCAATCATGAGAAAAACTCCCATTAGGTCCCTTGTATATGCCTAGAGATCACAGCTTCACAATCATCCTTCATCTCAGAAGATCATCAATGAAACCATGATATCCTTGCCAGGTTGGGAACTATCACCTACCCATCATGACAAGACTTTGAAACCACCCACCCGGCTAAAACATGAAAGCAATTTGAAGGGAAACCCGGCAAAGATTTCCTATCCTAGAGGAAATCTAGACCTAGACATTACATGACCAGACCTGACTTGTAACATCAAGACTACCACTCAAACATCATGGAAATAGGATAAGAAGTGGGGCAACAGCTGGCTTCGGCTGGGGATTTAAGCATTAAAATGCTTAAAAGAACTCTAGCAATCTCCGGTTCCACAAAATAATTGACAACTTGACAACAAGAAAACTAAACTTAAGGAAAGCAGCAGCAAAATGAAAGACAACCACTAAACTATGACACAAAAATAAAACCTACCTAACTAACTACTACGCAGGGGTTACCTACTCTTCAATTATGCATCTGATATAGCTTTAAGTCATGCCCATTATAGGAACATGGCAGAGACTCTCCGGAAGGATATGCCAATCTAAAAGAATTGTTTTGATTCACTTGTACTATCTGAAATGGACCTTTCCACAAGGACTGAAATTTAGAATGCATTCCTTTAGATTCATGTCTCTTATCCCACAGCAGCACCATATCACCTTCCATGAATTTTCTTGGCCTTGCCCTTTTGTCAAACAACTTCTTGACTCGGTTCTGATGTTCAGTGATCCTATCAACCATATCTTCCCTTTCTTCCTGCAACTTTGTCAAATACAAGATCCTTTTTTCCAATCCATCCTTGAAAACATCATCCTCAATTGCAATTTTCAGTTTACAAGCAGCAAGTTCTAATGGAAATGGTAAGTTGGCCTCTACTCCATACACCAACTCAAAAGGAGAAATACCAATGGCTCTTTTAAGAGTGGCTCTATCTGCCCAAAGAGCATCATATATCTTTTTGTGCCAATCTCTCTGATTATCAGCAACTAACTTCTTCAAAATATTAATCAGATTTTTATTACTTGACTCGGCCTACCCGTTACCTTGAGGAAAATAATTAGAAGAGTGTCCTATTTGAATCCCATGATCATAACAAAAGGCAACCATTTCTGAGGATGAAAAGTAAGAAGCATTATCCAATATCAATTTTGTGGGAACTCCAAATCTTACCAGTATTTGTTCTTTAATGAATTCACATACTACCTCTGAAGTAGTCTTCTTCATTGGTTTAGCTTCAACCCATTTGCTGAAGTAATCAGTGGTGGTCAAGATGTATGAATGTCCTTGACTTGAAGGAGGATTGATAGGTCCTACAAAGTCCAAACCCCACTGTTGAAAAGGAGCTTCTATCACCACCGGTTTCAAAGGTAATGCAGCCAACTGTGGTTTGCCTATAAACATCTTACACTTTTCACAATTTGCAACCCACTTATATGAATCTTTGAACATGTCGGGCCAATAATAGAATTGTCTTAGAATCTTGAAAGTTGTCATAGTGGATGAGAAGTGACCTCCACATGCTTCATCATGAAAAGATTTCAATAACTTTTCCTACTGTTCTTTATCAACACATCTCAGAAAAGTGCCATCAATTGCTTTCTTATATAAAACATCATCATGTATAACATACTTCAAGGCTTTATTCTTTAAATTCCTCTTTTGTTTAGCAGTTAATCCATCCAAACATTCACCACAAGTCAAAAAATATGCAATGTTTGAGAACCAAGGATCTTGCAGACTTACCATGAGCACTCTGTGATCATCTTCTTCAACTTGCTGATTCTCTGCTATGGCCTTGCAAAGCGCATTTCCTCTTATTAGCTTTGTTGGTCTAATGTCTATGTCATACTCCTGGACTTTAGCAATCCAAGCTCCTCTATTGTTACAACCCACATCTTGCTGCGTTAACACACTCTTTACAGCAGCATCAGGCACATGAATGACTGAATGTGAATACAGGATATAAAATCTAAAATTCTTTAATGCTCTCACCACTACATAAGCATGTTTTTCAACTTGAGAATACTTCAACTCATGATTCTTCAAGGGCATACTCATGAAGGCAATCAGAGCTTGTATACCTTCTTTATTTTCCTGCATTAATATTGCTGACATAGTATGTGCTGATGCATAACAATATATGATGAATTCTTTAGCATAATCTAGATGAACAAGTATAGGAGCATTTGCAATGGCACTCTTTGTATTTTCAAAAGCTTTCTTTCCAACATCAGTCCATTTAAAAGTTTTATTACCTTTCATCATGTCGACTATATTTTTTAAAATCTCAGAAAAATTAGGAACAAATCTTCTCAAGAAGTTCACTTGCCCAAAGAAAGATTTAACTCCTATCTTACTCAATGGTAAACTTAATTTTTGAATAGCTCTAACTCTATCCGGATCAAATTTAACTCCTTCTTGAGAAACATTGTGGCCAAGGAGCTTACCTTTAGTGACGCAAAATACTAATTTCTTCGGATTCAATGAGATGCCTTGATCTCTACATCTCTGCAAGACCTTTGCCAAATCTCCAAGATGATCTTTCCTCTTCTTAGAAAAGACAGTCAAGTCATCTAGATAAATCACAATAATTTTATTCTTCAAATCACCAAAAGATAGATCCATAGCTCTTTGAAAGGTTGCACCTGCATTGATTAATCCGAATGGAATTCTATTGTATGCAAATGTGCCCCATGATGTTGTGAAGGCTATTTTATATCGATCCTCTTCATCCACCTGTATTTGATTATATCCTGAAAATCCATCTAACATAGACATCATTTCTAATCCTACTACAGTCTGCAACAAATGATCCATGTTAGGTAAAGCAAAATTATATTTGAGAGAAGCTTGATTCAGATTTCTAAAATCCACACAAATCTTTATATCTCCATTCTTTTTCCTCACGGGAACAATGTTTGCCACCCAGGTAGAATGATGGATGGGATAAATGATCTTAGCTTTTAGCATTTTATCTATTTCTTTGAAAATTGCCCCTTCCACCAGAGGATTATAATTTCTCTATTTTTGTTTGACAGGTGATGCTCCAAATTTAAGAGGGATAGTATGCCTGAATTTTCCATTCATAAAATTCTTTAAATCTTCATAGTTCCAAGCAAAAACATCTTGGAATTCAATCAACAATTCTCTGATTTTGTTCTTTCCTCAAGAGTGCAGCATTTTCCAATGTTGATCATTTTAGGACTGTCCTCAGCCCCTATATTAATCCCATCAAATTCTCCAGATGTTTTTCCCTTTTTATCTCTCTCCTTTTTAATGTAAGCATCATGTTTATAAAAAAATTTCTCTAAGGAAACAACATGAGATGGAATTCTATTTTCTTTTAACTGAATAATATTTGATTTTAATTCTTCTTCTTCATTTGATAGCTGCTCCTCCCTTTGATCATTTTCAAAACACAAGTAAGCAAAGAGACCTGTTCCTTCTATGAACTGCTGAATATGCTTATCATCCTCAAATACCTACCAAGATTCTTCATTATCAGGCACCTTAGGTCTGAACATTACCTCCATTCTGAAAATTTGATCTTTAAAATCAAGATGAGGCAGAAGTAATGATGCAGATGTTGCCAATGAATCAGCTCTAGAATTTTGTTCTCTAGGCACTGAGACTATTGAGAAAGCATTCAAGCTTTCTATTTCATCCCACACTTTATTCCTATAAATTTTCAATCTATTATTCTTAATAGCATATTGATTTCTTACTTGCCTCACAACTAATTCAGCATCACCTTGGACTTTGAGCAATTTAACTCCCTTTTGTTTTCCTGCCTCTATACCAAGAAGAAGTGCCTCATACTCTGTTGTATTATTAGTGTTTTTAAAATCTAATTTGTAAGCTAGACAAGTAGTTTCTCCATTAGGGGCTATCAAAACTACTCCAGCATTCAAACAAGCTTTGGCACAACTTCCATCAAATTCTAGCATCCATAACTGTTCAACACCTGCCTGACCTAATTCTTCATGAATGTCAAAGCTGTCATAAAATAGCATATAATTTCCAAACTGTGACTCATGATAAAGAATCTGTGATCTGGGATCATCTGATTTTAGCACAGTGAATTTTGCTTTTCCTTCCGGTTCCAATTTCACCCTTTTATTCCCTACTTGAATGATTGCAGAAGACCAATCCAATTTAATCTTGTCTCCCATGTCTTTGCAGAAACTTCTACTGAGGAGCATCCCATAGCTTTCAGGAATATCAGCTACAAGGATTGTGAGTTTCAGTCTTTTAGAAGGGTGAGCTGCGAGGGCAACCTGAGCATCTTTGATTTGACCAATCAAAGGCACCTGCTTAGCATCCATAGAGTAGCACCTACCAAATGCTTTGGTTAAAGGCAATCCTAAAGCTTTAGCAACTGACATAGGCATTACATTGTCTGAAGCTCCCGAATCTATGATGAAATTACTTAATTTGTTACCATTGATAAAAAGGGACACATAAAAAGGCTCTGGTCTTTGATTTGAATAGGTAGTATGAACAATAGATTCTTCCTCTTGAAATAATCTAGGAATTGAAAAATCTTCATCAGCTGAATCCTCTCTATTAGTACTGGCCTAGTTTTTATCACTAACGTTGGTATTGACATGGATGCCTTCTTTATTTTTACAACATTCTACCAATCTTTGAAGTTGATCAGGATTTGATTTTAAATAATCAACAGGAGATATTTGATTTCTAGTTTCTTCACAAAAATGTACAATATCAAAGGAATTAGAAAACTTATCTCTCTGCTCCTTTTGTGAAGTACTTGACGCTGTATCAGTATTCTTATTCACCTTGTAAGAAGAAGCCAGATTCTTAGTAGGAACAATGTTAGAGACTTGATTTTTAATCTTCTGACCTCTAGTCATCACAGTTAGCTGAGGTCCTTCCAAAGTAGCAAAACAATCACCTCCATTTTCTGAATCTGATTCATACTCGCAATATAAATTTACAGAGTCGCCATGAGGAGTATGAAAATCTTCACTTTCTGAATATTCAATTCCTTTCTCTTTTTCTTCTTCCATCTGTATGTGTCTGATCATATCATCACAAGTGTTACCATCATGATCTGCTCTAAGATGAAAGGCACATGAATTATGTTTTTTTGGAGGAGCTTCAATAGCTAATCTTTGTTGAGCAACAGGGATCTGTAAATTTTTATTTCCACCTTGATATCTTGATCCTTCCTGGTAAGGCTGATAAAATGAATGGGCTGGCCTAGTGACCTATTTCTTTAATGTAATTAACTCATTTGATAACTTCTATAACATAGCCTCTATGACATTTGAAGTGTTGGCTGTATTATTTGTGGAACCAGCGTGAAACTCCTTCTTCCATCTCCTGGAAGCTATCATATCATCTTCCATTTCTACTGCAAGTGTTTGTGCAGCTTGTAAATTAGCCACATTAGCTCTTCTTAACTGATAATTGAGTTCAGGAGGTATAGAGCTAATGTAGAATGTTTTCTGGTTATCTCCAATTGGCACACTGGCAGCTGGTATCTTTTTAATGAGTTTATTAAATTTTGCATTAAAATCTCTCATGGAGATAGATGGTTCTTTCTTTATTTGGGCCAGTTGTAATAACAAACTTTGAGCATCTTTAGCACTCTTGTACCTTCCTTCAAATCTCTATTTCATGGCATTCCAACCGGTAATGCAGCCTATGGGTAAGTCTTGGAACCAATCTACAGCATCACCGACAAGAGTGTCTACGAACATCCTGACTGCAACATCTTCATGCTAAGGATTGACTATGCTACATGCTTTATGAAAGGCATTCAGATGTTTTTCTACAGATACTGAACCATCACCATTGAATCTTGGGAAATTCTTCTTGGAAGCTTTTGGTTAATCATGGTTTGTTGTAAGATTCAAAGGTCCAATAGCATTTCCCCAAGGAACAGCCATGTTTACTACTCCTGTATTCTGTGCAACCACCTGAATTGAAACTGAGAGGGGAAGTGCAATACCGTGCAATAACAATGAATTGCAAGTGGTAGAGATAGGAATTCTACCAATAGGAGGAGAGGAAGATTTACTTCTTGTTAATCTTAAAGGAACTACTGCAGGCAACTAAAATTCTGCAGACTTCTTAGTTTTAGTTTCCCTTGCTTTTGCTCTTCCTTTCTTGAAGATATCTTCAAGGATAGGGAAATTGACCCCTTTGAGTTCTTTGTAGACTGGATCAACCTTTCCCTTCTATTTCACACTCCTGGTAAACTTGGAATCCAGGATGCCTAAAATTCTGAGAAACACTTTTAATATTTTTTTTATTCTTTCTAAAGTCCTCCCCAGTAGAGTCACCAAAAACTGTTGGTTAACAGTTTGTCCTCCCTTTAGATTTATAATCTTTGACTCTTCTTAACACCCAAGGTGAGAGAACAAAAGGATTTTCACCAACAAATGGGTCAGTGTATGTCTATAATCACTGCCCTCTAAATTAGCAGGTACAGCTCCCTGATTATATTTGATCTTCAATGAATTTGTTTTTGTTAATCATCAGATAATCTAAGCAATGAAAATGTAACCAAACTACTTGTAGGCACAAGTAATTCAGGCAAGGATAAGATGGAGATAATCTACAACCCTCAGTAGAATGTTGATTATAGATCATCACATGATTTTAACACCTAAACCAATTCTATTCTACCATTTTATGAAATGCATATCCTACTTGATGAATAGAAGCAGACCTATACAATGAAAGGCAAATGGAATCACCAATACTGCAATTACTTAGCATGAAATAGAATTCAAGAAGAAATTACAGTCTCAGAATATAAGTGTACTTTCCATTCAAAAATGCAACTGAAACAATGAGTGAACAGAGGAAGAATTACAAATGAAAGACCAATTGGAATTGATCACACCATAATTTCTGACATAAAATGGCATTCAATAAGAAAAAGGAGTTTCACTTATAACTGTTCTTTCCATTCACCATGCAAATAGACTATGAAAAATGGAACAACAAACATGAATTCAGCTTTGTAAATAGAATCACTTATGCCTCATTGACAAGTTTGCCGACCTCTGTATTTACTTTTTTGGCAGTATTTATAGAGATTACATTATATGGCTTTCATGAGAATGCCAAGCGTTTCAACTTCCAAAATTTGAACAGATTGAAGCCAAGTGTTTTATGAAAATACAATAAAGAGGAACTAGTAAGACTTTGTCCCTTCATCTGACCTTACTCGATAAGAAGAACTTAATGGACCTTTATCAAACCAATATGACTGATTTCATGGTATCAAACTGCTTTGACACTTGGCCAACTTCTTCCAATAGCTTGATGATTCCTTTGTTTACATTCTCTTCACTTTGTCTTCATGCTAAGTTGAAGCATATAAAACATGTCATTCGATTTACAATAATCATCCATATGCTCATCATCATAATAGAAATCAATCCATTTTTCGGCCATTATAACTCATCACTGAGTCATTCATAACTTCACAACAATGTCCCTCAATCCCCTTATAATTTGGTACAGACTCCTTGTCGTTCATTATCTTCTCTCATCTATCCGGTTTATGTCGTCGCATGATCGCATGATATTATTTTAATTCTTGTGATCATGCAACATATGTGGTAATACATCTAAGAGGACACTATATTTGAGTTTGGAATCCATTGAAAAATTCTTAGATTTGAACTTATGCCATTGATCTGGTAGCTTTTGAAATGAACGGCCATGATTATATCATCTCTGACAGTTCCTTTAAGACTCAGGTCCCACAAGCTACGTGTCAACATCCTACTTAGTCGCAAAGCATCTTCCACACCATAGCGACTAAGTGACTACCATTGATTTATTATCTACAACTCTTTTGGTCCCACGGCTACATGTCAATATCCCGCTAAGTCGCTAAGCATCTTTGGTGACTTACGTTGTCGCATGATCGCATAGCAATATTTTAATCCATGTGATCATGCGACTGCTTTATCATTGGCACATCTACACTATCAGAGTATGTGGGTCCCACTTCCACGTGGATGTTCTTGCTATGTCATAACTCAGGTCCCGCTGAGAAATAGGGCCCACTAATCTGCCCCTTTTTTTACTTTTCGCATGATCGCATAACTCATATTTGGTTTATGCGATCATGCAACAGCCACAATTTTCTTCCTTCAAACCATATTAACTTCTAAATTTTGAACATCTCAATATTTTGAAAGCTATTATATGATTGTTTCAATTCATTTCAACCAAAGAAAACCCTGGGCATTAGGTAGTTGTATTTCAATAATGCCACAAGTCGCGGCTTCATCACATGACTGTTATACTCCAAGGAAAGATTGCATTTTGCAATTGCTTCATCAATAGCGGATTGTAATATCACCATTCTCCTTAGACTTGCATGTTGATATCATGAAGACTAACCATCATTGAAGTGTAATTAAAGAAAAAGCATGTCTTCAAGCTCGAACCAGAGCCATAACCCGAGACCTTCCTCAAAGGCACAGTCACTAAATCAATGCATTTCTGATCACTGCTCATCAGCGCAGTATATTACTCATATCCCTATTTAGAACTCACATTGTCAATCCTCCAAAGAATTATAATTTGCGGCTTCTCCATTAGATCTTTGCATTATGCACTTAAAGATCAACTATACTAAAACATTTTTGAGAATAAAGACTGCAAGATGAAATATACCACTGTAATCATGAACTGAGATTTCTTTCCTTCCAAAACTGGTTATCATTTGAGATGAGGCCTTCAATATCACAAGCCTTGGGTAAAATGATATCAAATATGATATAATGATGCTCTGATTACCTTTTCTGCAATCATCTGGAAACACAACTTAATATCTTCTTGATCTGCATAGCTTTAATGTAATCAAATGCCTTCCACTTGCAAGTTCTATTTTATAACCAATGTACACATTAAGACAAAAGAAACCTTATCAACTGACTTGTATACACTGCCCCATAGAGTGAAACTCTGAAATTTCAAAAGCCAGACCTATAATTGCATCAATCATGAGAAAAACTCCCATTAGGTCCCTTGTATATGCCTGGAGATCACAGCTTCACAATCATCTTTCATCTGAGAAGATCATCAATGAAAACATGATATCCTTGCCAGGTTGGGAACTATCACCTACCCATCATGACAAGACTTTGAAACCACCCACCCGGCTAAAACATGAAAGCAATTTGAAGGGAAACCTGGAAAAGATTTCCTATCCTAGAGGAAATCTAGACCTAGACATTACATGACCAGACCTAACTTGTAACATCAAGACTGTTAGATTTGACAAATGCAAATCATCCCAAGAACACCTGCATGCAAGACTGTCACAAAGAAGAAGCAAAAAAACAGAAAGCTATGGCGGCCAAAAGGCCAGAGACTGCAAAACCATGTTGCAAGAAAAAACTTCTATTAACAATATGAAATTACAATACAATCTCCTTAATGAAATGAAAGAAGTGAATCCTTATAAAAGGAAACACGAAACCCTAAAGGCTAAAACCCTAAAGAATTATAAAGCGCCTAAGTGAAACTTAAGCCTAGAGTATGATAAACTAATAATTAAATGATTTAATTATTAGCTAACATAAGACTACTCTAACAAAGACTACCACTCAAACATCATGGAAATAGGGTAAGAAGTGGGGCAACACATCATAAGATCATACAATACACACTAGTATGACTATGGCTATATGAATATGATCTATATCAGATAGAATGTGGGAATCCCACCTAGGCACCAAAGACATGTAGGCCAAGATGACTAGTGCAGTGAGATTACCTAAGTTTTCTATAGAGAGATTATGCTTTCTTCAATACACAAGAAAGTCAAGATGGTTACAATCATGCACTGGCAAACTAGTGAAGGATAATACCTTGTAGATCCTAGGTGTCAAGTGGATCAAGCATAAATGCTAATGACAATTAGGACCAACAAAATATACCCTCAAGTAGATAAAGAAATAAAACATGTTCTCATACCCTTAGTCTTCTAGCTATGCATCATCGAAAACTTCTCAGGGAGAGACCATTCATCAAAGAAATCCTCATAGACAGCACACAAAGAAAAATAAAGTCAACATATCTCAATTGAGTTGATTGTTTAAGTGTGTGTGTGTTGGTCATAGAGTCAAACTTTGAGTATCACATCTGCGAGTGAGAAATACCATATCATGCTAAACTACAGGTAGGATTATTTGATAAGTGTTGAGAAACACTTGACGCTAAGGTAGTGTTAAAAAACACTGTTTGGGGTGGTGTTGAAAAACACTTGTTTGTGAAATGCCCCAAGAGACAAACACGCCTAAAGGACCTATGCTAACAAGGATGCCCCCTAGACAAAAATAAAGACCAAGTCAAATAAGGTCAAGGCATGATGGAGAATGGCTAAGTGTCGAGGATGCATGCTAAAAGACAAGGGCGCAAAGGCCTCAAGTAGCACCTGTTTCCAGGTTTTCACCACTTGGAGATTTTTTTTTATTTTTTTAAAAAAAATTTGTATTTTTGCTACCAAGGCGCCTGTTTCTAGGTTTTCACCAAGGCACTTTTTCTATTTTTTTGAATTTTTTGCATTTTTTTATTTTTTTATATTTTTTTAGGACTTTATATGCTTTTTAGGATTTTTTCAGCATCATATATGAATTTTTTTGGTATTTTTTCAGAATCAATAAGTATGTACAAAGGATGCCCCCAAACTGAATAGGCATCATGGATAGAACTTCTTGAGGTGCAAAACATTCATGGGATTAGGGAGTTTTTCTCCATCCTCATCAGATAACAAGTAAGCACCTATCCCAAAAGTAGCTATGATGACATATGGCCCAAGCCAATTAGGTTCAAACTTACCCTTTTGCTCTCTATTTTGTTGGTTCTTAGGATTCTCTCGCAAAACAAGATCACCTACTTGAAACTCTCTAGGGTGAACCTTCTTGTTGAATGCCTTTGACATACACTTTTGATACACTCTTATATGATCAAATGAGGCTTTGTGCTTCTCACCTAGAAGTTCTAAGTCTTGTAACCTCATGGCACGATAATCGTCATCTGTTATCAAACCTTTGAGAGAGACTCTAAGTGAAGGGATCTCTACTTCTAAAGGTAATACTGCTTCAGCACCATAAGTGAGGGAAAAAGGAGTAGACCCTATGGGAGTACATATACTCATTATGTAAGCCCATAAGGCTGGATTGATCTGTAAGTGCCAGTCTTGACCATTCTTGTGAACTGTTCTGTGGAGAATCTTGAGAATGGTCTTGTTTGAAGCCTCTGCTTGTCCATTTCCTTGTGGGAAGTAAATGGAGGACCAATGCTGTTTAATCTTGAATTTCTTGCAGAGGTGAGTAAGGTCCTTGTTTTTAAACTGACCTCCATTATCAATAATTATCTTAGAAGGTATCCTAAACTGACAAATGATGTGATTCAATATGAACAAAGAGATTGTCTTTCCTGAAGCAACAGACAGTGGAACAGCTTCTACCCATTTGATAAAGTAGTTAGTAGCAGTAATAATGAATTTATGTCCACCTGATGAGTTGGGATGAATCTGCCCAACAAGGTCAAAGGCCCATCGCTGAAATGGCCAATGAGAAATAGATGGAATAAGCTCCCTACCTAGAGCACGAATCAGGTTTCCATGTTTTTGATACTTTTCGCAAGACTTGGAAAAATTTATAGCATCCATCTGCATTGTGGACCAATAATACCCCGCCCTAAGCAACCTTCAGGCCATGGCAAGACCATTAGAATGTCCTCCACAAATTCCCTCATGAATGTCAACTAACGCTTGGTCAGACTCATCCTTTTCCAAGCACCTAAGAAGTGTCCCATCTAAACCCCTCCTATATAGATCACCAGAGATAAAGGTATGGTGAGAGGCATTATGGATAAGGTTTCTTCTTTTAGAATGGTTAAATGTATCAGGGATGATGCCATCATGAAGGTATGAGTAAATAGCACCATAGCGGGATGAGTCATGGCTAACCAAGGTACGAATGACATGGCTGTCTGGGGAGTAAAAAATGGGGTGACATAGCTCTTCCACCAGGAATTAAAATCTTGATTCATGTTGTTCCAATTAAAGGAGTGAAGCTAGTGTAGCCATAACATCTGCTGCCTTGTTTTCTACTCTAGGGATCTGTTGAAATGTCACAAATGTGAAGTAACATCGCAATGAATCAACCATCTTTTTGTAAGGTATCATCTTATCATCCTTAGTTTGGTACTCTTCATTTACTTGGTTGATAATTAATTGTGAATCCCCAAAGACATGTAACTTTGTTATATTCCACTCTATAGCCATCTTCAGTCCATTGGTTAGAGCCTCATATTCTGCAATATTATTTGTGCATGGAAACAAAAGTTTGTAAGACTTAGGTATGTTGCATCCATGAGGAGAAATAAACAATACTCCAGCTCCTGATCCATTTTGCATATTAGAACCATCAAAGAACATTTTCCAAGTACGCGTGGTCATGTACATGATATGCTCATCTGGGAATTCCACTTGAATAGGCATGCTATCCTTGACTGGGAAATCAGTAAGTTGATCTGCAATAGCTTGCCCTTTTATAGCCTTACGCTTAATGTACTCTATATCAAATTCTAACAAAACCATCATCCACTTAGCAAGCCTACCCATGAGAGCAGCCTTACTAAGCAAATACTTAAGAGGATCAATTTTTGCAATAAGATGTATAGTATGGGCAAGCATGTAGTGTCGCAACTTTTGGGAAGCAAACACTACCACAAGACAAGACTTTTCAATACTATTATAATTGATCTCATAAGATACTAGAGTATGACTAATGTAGTAGATGGCTTTTTCCTTCCCAGTATCATCAAGCTGAGCCAACAATGCCCCCAAGGAAGATTCTGTCGCTGAGATGTACAAAATTAACAGTTTTCCTAGGATAGGAGGCATTAAAATTGGAGGATTAGCCAATTATTGCTTTATTTGATCTAGGCTCTTTTGGCAATCTTCATTCCAAGCACATGTAGCTCCCTTATGCAATGTCTTGTTGAAGGGTTGTGCTCTATTTGCAAGCTGTGAAATAAACCTCCGTATGGATTGGAGTCATCCTTGAAGACTTCTCATCTAACTAATGTTCTTAGGAGGTAGCATATCTAATATAGCTTGAACCTTTTCAGGATCCACCTCTATTCCTTTGGCTGAAATTATGAATCCTAGAAGTTTACCTAAGGTAACCCGAAATGCACACTTTTTCGGATTCAATCTTAATTGAAACTGCTCCATTCGATCTAGAATTACTTCCAAATCTTCTAGGTGTGTATCCCTTTGCTTAGATTTGGCCAACATATCATCCACATAATCCTCCATATTTTTATGCATCATATCATGAAATATTATGGTCATAGCTCTTTGGTATGTGGCTCTTGCATTTTTTAATCCAACTAGCATGACGTTCCAACAATAGGTTCTCCATGCGCATGTGAAGGCTATTTTTTCTTGATCCTCATGAGCTATTTTTATTTGGTTATAACAAGAAAAACCATTCATTAAAGAGTATATCTCATAGCCCGCAGTCATATCCACTATCATGTCTATGTTAGGGAGTGGAAAGTCATCCTTTGGGAAAGCTTTGTTAAGATCTCTGAAGTCTTTGCATACATGAATGGATCCATCATGTTTTGAAACTGGAACAATATTTGAGATCCACTTGGCATAGTCGATAGCTCTAATAAATCCTACTCCTAAGAGCTTTTCTAATTCAGCCTTAACAAGGAGAGCTATGTGAGGATGCATTTTCCTCAACTTTTGTTTTACTGGTTTAATTCCTGGAGCTATAGATAAGTGATGCATAATGAGATTAGTGTCCAGCCCTAGCATGTCTGAATATGTCCAAGCAAAATTGATTTTCTTCTTTTGTAAGAACTTTGTGTATGCCTCTTTTTCTTGCATTGACAGAGACTGAGCTAGATGTATCACTTGTGGAGCCTCTTCCGTATTCAAATTTACTGGTTGTGTAGGCTCAATAAGAAATGATGACCTATCTTGGAAATAACTTGGTAGGTTATTAAGTACCCCATCCTTAGGCACCTCAAAGAGGTTTTCACCTTTGGATATGTCTTTTATTTTTACTAATTTGGGTTCTGACACCGCCACAAAGTGGTTTTCACCATCAGAACCATTTCTCTTTTGTTTCATTTCTTTTATTTTTTGACTGAGGTACTTAATATCCAGCTTCATCATGCTTTTTGTAGGTTCACTGGTGGAAGAGACTACGGGTTCAAGAGCATTCAAGTAGCAAGCTATCTCGTAGTCATTCTGAAAGGTTGGGAGCTAAGGTTCTTGATAGCGTTGAGACCAGTCAATGAGGTCAAAGTGAACAAGGGGTAGATTAATGGTGGGTTCAATGTTATTGATACAAAAGGTGTTATCTCTAGTGATCACACAGTTAGGATCTGTAAAGTCTCCTTCTAAGATACCTGAATTAGGACTCATCCTACCAAACGAAGCATCATCCACTAAGGCAATTCAATGAGTCCAATCCTCTAGTCCTACACTAGGCTCGGTGGTCACATCGGGTTGAATACTATAGGTATGGACAACATCCATGTCCAAATCAATTGTTTCATCTGAAAGAGAGTCCCACTCAAACTCATGTGAATCTATTTCTGAATCCCTGATGGGATGTTTACACCAAGAAGGCTTGGGATGCCCTGATGTAGAAGCTTCAAGATTGTGGAGGGTATCACTTTCTCTGGTATCTCAATTTTCAGCTGTTGAATCATCTAAATCCCCCCAAAGGAGATTGGTGGAAGGCACCCAATCATCAATCATGTCTTGCTGGTTTTGAAGATTGGGTGTATAATCTAAGTCACTATCACTATCTATCATAGCTAAGATAGGGACACTGGTCTTCTTTTCCTAATCAAAGCCTAGGTCAATTGTTGACTTAGTCCTACGACCAAAAAGAGCATGGTCGAGTGGTTCAGCCTTGGCATATAACCTGCGACTGAGAGGGCCATGACCTGAGTAGCCCATGTTTTTAACCAAAGTATACTCTCTCCCGTAGGTTTTAGGAGATGGCACAAAATTCTCATTGTGTTGATACTTTTCCTCTCTATAAATCCAATCTCTAATGGCTACCTCCTCTTTCTCCTCATGAATAGGTACTGAGGACTCTACAAAATTTCCAAACAAGGTCATAGCTGAGGATGAAGGTTTCCTCTCAAGTGAAGGTTTTCCATAAGACCTAGGCAAGATTGGCATTTTTGTGAAGGAATCCATTTGGTAGTCTCCCATGCCAAGTTCTATGGACTTAAACTTACTCTTACATTGCTCAAGAGCAGCATCAAAATTATCAGCCTCTCTATTCAAAGGGACATGAGAGCCAGCTAAAATCGCATTAACTGATAATGCGCTATCCCCTGGTATGCAAACTTCAACTCCATTGTAAGGGAACTTAACACATTGGTGGTAGGTAGATGGCACCGCTTGCATGTCATGAATCCATGGCCTACCCAACAAGATATTATATGCCAAAGGTCCAGCATCAACAATCTGAAACAAAATGTCCTTTTCCACAGGACCGATCCTAACAGGAAGAATAGCCAATCCCTTCGAGCTTCACTCTGCTTCATCATAGGCTTTAATTGTGATCTTCTTCCTAGTGTCAATTATTTTCTCAAAATATCCCAAAGCTTTTAATAGACTCAAGGAGCAAATATTCAGCCC
Source organism: Chamaecyparis obtusa (assembly GCA_027943335.1). Taxonomy (NCBI): domain Eukaryota; kingdom Viridiplantae; phylum Streptophyta; class Pinopsida; order Cupressales; family Cupressaceae; genus Chamaecyparis; species Chamaecyparis obtusa. The sequence goes on from BSBK01004733.1 coordinate 663,267, forward strand.
AGCACCCCCATCTATTAACACGCACCTAATACAGGTTTTGTGGATCATGACCTCGATATGAAGGGCCAAATTGTGCGGATGACTTAATGCTTTATGGTCCTCTTCTGAAAATGTGAGGTAATGAGGGCTAGCAAGGTGATTGACCATGTTCTAGAATTGATTGACATCTATGTCATTAGGAACTTTAGCAGCTCGCATGGCATCCTCAAGGACACTCCTGTGTCTAGGAGACAATTCTAAGAGCTCAAAAATGGAAATCTGTGTTGGCGTTCGCTGTAACTAATCAACAAGGTTGTAACTCATATTAGGACTCACTGCAGACTTGGAAGGAACATTTTTGGACACTGGTTGCTTGGATTTGCTAGAATTAGGACCCCTAATGATAATAGGACCTTGGGACTGACTCCTAGTAATAGCATTGAGAGGCTGAGATGACCTTCGAGATTGAGGACCCCTAAGCACAACAATGGGTCCTTCATCAAAAATGGGAGGTGAGTTTACATCATAACCATAGGAATCTTTTCCCCTCATCATGTTGACATCATTGTCCACAACTTCAAGCATATTGATGAAATTTTCCACAACTGTATAGGTATAATTGATCGCAGCCTTGCCATTCCTATTTTTAAAAGTCTCCCCCTTCTCATACTTAGGCAAGGGCTCTTTAAAGGCCTTGTGGTCTGCATTTGTGGTCAACCCATCAACCTGTAATTTCCTAGTCTCAATAAGGTCTTGAACAAGATGCTTAAGTTTAAAACAATTTTCAATATCATGTCCAATCCCATTATGGTATACACAGTAAGCTTTCTCATTCCACCAATAAGGTTTAGGATCCGGTATGTGAAACTTTGTAGGATCCTGAGGTTGTGCCAAATTATGAGCAATCAAGGTCTTAAAAATATCTGCATAAGAGTCTCCAAGCTTAGTGAATTTCCTCTTTTTTGACTTAGGTTTATCTTGATACTTGGGCTTGTGCTCTTGTTGATCTAAGGATGTCTGCAGCTTCATAGCTTGAACTACATTAGATAGATTAAGAACTCCTTGTTCCTTAGGTTGTGGAGAGTCAACAACTCCATCATTGACTACTAGCTTATTTTTGTTCCAATATGAGTTCTTTTTATCCTTATTGTTGTTTTTATTGTTTGGTCCATTATTGTTGTTACTTTGTTTAGCCAAAATACCTTGTTCTTTTAGAACATCCTCGATGCGACATGCAGTTTCTACCATAGTGTCAAAAGAATTAAAGACCATTTTTCTAACTTCATATCTTAATTATGGCACTAGGTTGCTCACAATTATATCAATTCTTTCTTCCTCAGGGATGGTCCTAGAATATTTGGAGCATAAGCGTCTCCACCTTTGTAAAAATGTCACAAAGGGTTCCCCCTGATTTTGTTTTAGCTTGCATAAATCAAGCATGGTGACCGACCTTGATAGATTATATGCAAAGTGCTGCACAAACCTTTGGACAAGTTCTTTGAATGTTTTAACAGGATGGGTAAGGTTAGTAAACCACTCCATCGCTTGGCCTTTAAGGCTTCTCAAGAATAATCTCATAAGGTAGGAGTCCTCATGATGAAATTCAAATTTCATGATATAGAACTATCGTACATGGTCATGGGGGTCACCACTACCATCATATTTGTCATATGTGGGAATTTCAACCTTTCTAGGAAAATCTATCATAACCACACTCTTGTCAATGGGATTGGGACATATGGAGTCCAAGTCAAAGGTATTCTTTGGAGCCATCATTTTCTCCATCATCTTCTTCATTTGTTTTATCTCCTCTTCTTGTGAAGGGTTTTGCTTCTTAATTTTTTTGTCCACATCAAAGTTGTATGGGACCCTTGCACCCTTGTTTCTCAAGCTCTCCAAGAATTGATCCTTATTTTGCTCAACATATTTTTCCACATATTGTTGAAATATTGGTTCTTGTTGCATTCTCATAAAATCATGAGCATCAAATTTGGCACTACTTCCTCCATGTTGAGAGCTGTGATGAGCTTGTTGGGAGGGTTGTCTTGAAAGTCTAGGAGGTGTGTGTCTCCTATAATGTGCATGTCGAGAAGTCCTTCTTCCCCTAGGACTAGGTGATCTTGAAGGGGTCCTTGACCACCTTCTACTTCTTGGAGTTGCTGAGGGAGTTGATGGTGGAGAGTTGGTTCCACTGTTGGTACCCCCGTTGTTAAATTGATTGTTGAGTTGTTGGGCCAATATCCTATCTTGTTCCTCTTGGAATGCCTTTCTCTCTATGTCCAACAAGGCTCATTGTTCCTCTTCTAGGAGCCTAAGTTTTTCTTCTTTTGCAACTCCTTCATTTTTTGCAACCTATTTTTCCTGCTCAATTCTTTTTAACCTCTCACTTGTATATCTTGAAGTTGTGTTTAGCGGGGAACTTGGTCTTGAATGTTTGTACCAATCATTGGCATGCGCTGCATTGACATGAGCTTCACTAGATGCATTTTTTTGGTCCTCATGTTGTGACCATGCATCTTGATGAGCTTGTGCATAATGTCTTTTGACTCGTTGATGAGCATCTAGGTATCTTGAATTAATAGGAGGTGAGTCAGGTTGATCACCATCTTTGAATGACATGTTTCTCCTATGTCTCTGAAAAATGTCACCAAGTGATTGATCTATTATCTCTCTTTGTTGTTTGGTCAAGGTATAACTCATATCCATATTTGATGAAAAATGTGCTACAGAGGTACTCAGTTCGCTAGGATTACTCTTTGGGTCAAAACAAACCTCAGACTCACTCTTAGGAGATTGATAAAAAATGAGCTCTTTCCCCTTTCGTTGTTGATGAGTCTTAACGAAGGGTAACTAATTAAAAGCAACTGGGGGTCATTTCCCTTGATTCACTTGGTACCTTATTGTAACTAACATGAAAGAAAAAGATTCTTGATGATAAGGTGACCTCTCAAAGTGTCAACACCAAACTAGGATAATCAAAGTGCTCTAATGTCCAAAAAAAGAGATGGTAAGATAGAAATTGCAGAAGGTGTTACCAACACTGTCAAAGAGGTGCTTAAATCAAAGGATCAATATCCTTGCACATTTGAACCAGGAGGATGGACTTAGCCAATTGTATAATTAAAATTGAATTTGAATGGAAATGATTTGGATAAAAAAAGTACTAAAATTCTCCAAGAATGTTACTAACAACTCTAGAGGTATACTTTCTCAATAGGAATAATCTTCTAACCTGACAATTCTTCCCAAGGTGACTTGGTAAATCAAATGGCACTACCCCTAGAGGGCTAAAAATAGAAATTCAGAGTGAAGACAGGCTTCCAACGGCAAGATAAGCTACCTTCCTAAAGACCTAGCCAACTAAAAGCAACTGCAAGATGACTGAAAATAGGTATACAACAAAGAATTCTCAGGCAACACTTTCCAAGCTAACCAGGTGATACTTCTTACTGAGGTGATACTTCACCTTTCACCAGGTGATAGACCTCACAATATCCAGGCAATAGACTCTAGGCAAGTTGGGCGATAGTCCAGAAAGAATGAACTATCGCGCGATATTTCTTCTCAAAGCAGGCGATACTGTTGCTAGTTTGTATGACACTTGACCAAAATTGTGTGAAATGTTCCTTTTCAGGTCTGTTTGATCAAAATTTTCAGTCTGAGGGTTGATGTTTTCGATTTCAATCACAATATCAACAAAAATTTGACAAGTTTGCAAACAGTAAGGGATCAAACATGTCTCAAAACACTTGAAACAAGGGCAAAAGCAACCTTGCCAAGACAAACACCTGATATCAAAATAGAAAAACACCTTATGAATACTATCAATTATTTGAATGTTCAAGAATGTTAACATTGGTATTACACAATCGAAGACACTTCAAGAAATATCTATCCCAGAAAGTGAAGGCTCATTACTTATCAACTTGGCCCATAACTTGATGTCCCCTCGCCTCACACAAAGTGGTTACCCATAATAGATGTTGGCTTTGTCATGGAAGTGTCAATGACACAACCAAAGAAACACATATGGTGAGTATCTTGAGGTGATCCAAGTTATTCCACTTGGATCAATCCTTGCACCAAGAAGCTAAGCGGCTAAAATAAGGTGGCCTCTATCTAATTGTTCTTAAAAAGGGCTTCCATTCATAGTACCCCTCTTTCTCCCCAAAGGGACTCCTTACCTTGCGGCAAGTAATAGACCTCACGGCCTCAAGAGTACCTTAAGCATTCTTTCTCAATATTTTCTTCATAGTCACAATCCCACAAGTACTCACATCAAGTGAAGACAAGCACTACGTCTACCAAGGTTTTGTGTCCTCGATAGCCTTGAGTTTATAGTGGGTTGGAATAGTCGGCAATAATCTTGTCCCCACTTGAGTCATTCCTCTTGATTGCTCAAGAGCAGGCCCGCTAAAGGATTCTAACAATCTAAACAAAAATTGGATCAACTTATGAGATTCAAAGATTTTGTTTCACCACAAGGGTGAAGAGCATACTCCCTTATCCCAAAGCTTTCTCCCAAACACACCAAGTAAAGTTCAATTACTCTCTTGCTTCCAAAATCCTAAGATGGGTCAAGATTTTTTGGTTCACCACAAGGGTGAAGACATTACTTCTCCTACCACCTCAAAATTTCTTCCACAAGATATTAATGTTCCTAAGAAAAAGAAACAACTAGTAATTGCCACACTTGAAATGAAATAAAAACAAGCACACTTGATTGAGTTTTTATGCTTTGGGAAGCCCTACAAAAACCGTTAGTAGCCCTTGTGCATTTGAAGCTTTGACATGTGTTCTTTTGGCAAAATATTTTAAGAAAATGTACCTACAACCACAACTTGTTAGGCCCACAAGGTTAGCAAAATCCAAAATCTAAATGAAATCTGCAACTAAACTCTGCTTAACCACAGTGAACTAAACTAGCAAATTAATTAAATCTAAACTCAGCCAAAAAGGTTCAGAAAGACAAGTCACTACCAGGTACAGTCAACAATATGGACACCAAAAGTATCGTGCGATACTTTTTAGTATACCGAGGTGATAGTTTACTTCTGGGTGATACTTCTCCCTATACCAGGTGATACTTCACCTGAGACTAGGCGATATTCTCTACAATAGCCAGGTGATACTTTCGACAGGTGAAGTATCACGTGTGCATACAAAGAAATATCACGTGATATTTTTGGAAGTATCGCGCGATATTCTGAGACTAGAAAACCAAAGACCAAAAATTAAGCTCAAAACTTGCCAAAAAATTGATGGAAATTAACAAAAATGCAGAAAAAGAAGGGACAAAGCTAATCTACTCTGCCCCACGATGGGCGGCAAAAATGTACACACAAAACTAGTGCACTTATCTAAGTCATTACATCAAAGGAAATCCATGAAATGGAAACCTTCAATAGCAACCTATAGCTTTCTATGTATGGAGTTGCAAGATTGTAAAATTGCTCTCAGCTAGAGCTAATAAACTTAATGACCTTGCTAGTCAACCACACAATGAGAGATTCAAGTGAAGACAAGGGCAAGAGTGCCAATATCCCCAAGAATCAAATGAAATGCAATGCAAGTAAGCTAAGAATGAGGATGAAAATATGAAAACTATACTATGAAAATGAAAGTACAATCTAAACTATGAAATGGAAATAACAAGTGTTACAATCCTTCTTATTAAACTAGATGAGTTAAGCTAAAGCATGAAAGGAAATCTAAACTATGAAAGCATGAAATATGAAGCTACTATGCAAGAATGAAAACTAAACTATGAAGCAATGAACAAAGCCAAGATGTAATGTAACAAATGATCTCCAAAAAGCTTCAAAGTCTTCAAGAATTCCTGCAGCATAAAGTTAGCATAAAAGTGAATGACCTAGAATGAGGAAGAGAGCTCTTCTTTTATAGGAAATGAGGAGAAATGGACCATGGAGATTAAGAGGAAAAAGACTTAATCAATGGTGGAGCATCAAAGAGGAGCAATCCATGTGCACAAATATCTTCCAATGAGAAAATAAGAGTTGACTTTTGTGTCCATATGAGACAAAAAGTGTTTTTTCCCTTTTTATAAAATATGAATAATGTTTTATTTGTGCAACTTAGGATAAGAAGAAAAGTGGGGGGCTTTTTATTTAATAAAAGGGGAGGAAATATTCCTTTTAATTAAATAAAGACTTAGGATAAAATGGTTAGCCCGTAGAAAATAATCAAAAATGATAAAATAGGACTTGATCAAGGAAATTGATATAATTGATAAAATGCTGATTTTTGAAAATATTGATTCGGGGATTTGATAAATTGCTGAATGGGGGCCCAAAGTCTAGGTGACCATTTTAGGGTGCATATAAGTAACATCTTATAATTCCAACTAAACCATGGATAGACATTCTTAAGTGATACCAAATGCAACCCAATCACAAGGAACAAGTTATGGAGGTTCTAAGCCCCATCTGCAAATTTTGAGCCCTTTAAACCCACCAAAACCCCAAACGACATTGTATGGAAATTCATACGACAATGTATGCATTCCCATATGAAATTTTACCAAGTGTCATATGGGTATAGGTACAAAGTCATGTGACATTTTAGGATGTTGTTTTGAAACTGAATTCAAAACTTCTCGAAAATGCCCGAAACTGACATTTTTAGGTGTGGAGAGTGTCTGGGAAAGGTTCACTGAGGTCTACCTAATGCAGGGATCTCAGTACCACATCTAGAACACATCCTCAACACTACCTAAACCTCAAATAATAATAATCAAATGAAAACCACAAATCACAGAAAAGTCTACAGAAGTAAAAATGGAGAAATATGACTGCAACCCTTACCAATTCTTCCTAAAACTTCCCTTAAACTTCCCTAAACCACTCAAAAAAAATTGAATACACCATCCTACATAATCAAAAGAATTCCTAAACTTCCATAAAAATATTTTACAACAAAAACTATACAAACATTCATAAATTTACTTCATGGATGCATAGTTTGAACACACAGAAAACATAGCATTTAAATTTCCTTTTAACTTATAGTATATATATAATATATAAATCCAATATCATAGAATAAACATTCCTGAACACACACACATGAAGAATAGAGAATTCATCCCAGATTTAGACCCTACTTGGGGTCTTGTGGAGAATCATCTTCAAGCGGTTGGAGCACGCTTTGCAAATCTCCAAGCAATGGAAGCCTCCTAGATGGATTCCTACTAGCAAGAAATCCTCCTTCCACACACATAAAATCCCCACACTAGCACTCACAAAACCTAAGAACTCTCAACCTCACTAAAAGCCTCAAAAAAGATCTTTCTGGAATGATATATGCAGACAACTTCAAAATCTCTCTGGAAATCTCTAATCCCCAAATCTCCAAAAAACACAAATATTTAACCTCCAAATATATGGTTGGATGAGTTTCTTTACAGGAAGCAACTTCTCCAACTTTCATAGTTAGTTGGAAAAATCAAACCAACATTCCCATAAACACTTAACAAATTTTTTAATAAAATTAATTAAAATAGCCTCCAAAGAAAACTATAACAAGAAGAATCAACAAAAAGATTTCAAGTAAAACACATAGCACAATTGGAATCCAACTAGCCTAACTTCTAGGAGGTCTCAAGTTCAACTCCCCCTAGATAGCTAGTTTGTGAAAAAGAGCTTTCTTTATTATATATTGATATTATTTTCACTTTTTATTTAATACTTTTTATTTAATACATTTTATTTAAACACTAAAGAAACCATTTACAAAAGTAATTAAAAGCACATACATATTATTTATATATGCATGGGTATATGCATGTACACCCACATATACACATACCTATATAACATACATCCAATTATAACATAGATATAGAATAAATAACATAGATATATATAAGGATAATCTAACTCTCAACATAAATCACAAGACCACATCATAAACTGCATTCAAATCCCCCAACTAGGGTAACCTCCTGAACATAACTCTAAGTCCATGGGTAACCTTGAGAGTAGCTTGGTAAAATATCCACACAGCAACAATTCGAAGATTTTGAAGGCACGTTGATGAGACAATTTATTGTCTCTATTTTATTATAATATTTATACTCTGTTGAAACTCTTTATGCTCTGATAAACATTTCCAATACATTTATGAACATGTACCTAGATGAACTTGTGATAAGTACAGCTAGAGCCACAAAGATTATGGGTAGTTAGAATGACATGTTTTGTTGAATATTATATATAAATTGTAGTAATTAATATAGCTACTTTAATCTGTGTTTTAATATTTGGGTAGGAATTGAAATGTTGACTTGTATATATACCAAATGCTACTAACTTTCCAAAAAAATAAGGAGCGGCTTGAGAGTGGATCAACCGCATTGAAGAAAGAGCGTTGGAGTTCCAGCCATGACGAGGAAAGCCAACACAATTTTGAGGATCATGTCGCTGTTGTGATGCAGGAGCATCTTGGGTCCTTGGCAATCCTATGTCACCAAAAAAATATTTTGAAGTTTGTTTGCGTTGCTCGGTTCTTGCTTTGATTGAGTTGGAAGGTAGTTGGTCGATTTCCTTTGGTTACCGAATATGGTCAGTTATCTCCTAGGTGATCAGTTGTTTCACTGGCGCTCGACGATGCTTGTCTGTTGCTTGGTCATCCTTTCTTACCAAGTAGTTTATTTTGAGTTTCTATTGGGCTGACTTGTGCATTTATTATGGGTCATTGGGAAGTGTGTGGTCCCAAATTTGACTGTTTCTTTCATTGATTTTGGATCTGAAGGCCAACTCAATTTGGTAGACTCTTGTATAAATGTAGTTGTTTGGTTAGAGTTTAGTAGTAAGTTTTGATAGAAGATAGAAGATAGAATTTTGGGAGATTCTCTATGGATCCTTGCATGTTGGAGGACTTCTTTAATTCATTGTAATATTAGGTCATAACCAGGAATGCCTTACAACCCGACATGTATGAATCAAATTGAATGAATAATAAATTTTTGATCATGCATTCTCTATCTCACTGTGTTGTTGTGTTGCTTCTACGTAGTGTTGAGCAGGGTGGATCTGGTTAGGGTGTGCCATCCTTTGGCCCCTGCCATCCCTCCTTTGTGTCAGGCAGTATCAGAGCGAGGTGAGATCTATATCTAGGTCTATAGATCTAGGTTTGTAGGTTCCTTCTTGTGAAACCCTACTTGATTTGTTGTGGGGTAGCAGATTATGATCTGACCTGCAATTGTAGAGGATTTCCAAGATGGTTCATGGGAGGCGAGATGCGGATTCAAGATTCGCAGACATGTTGAGACAAATTGCTGCTAGATTGGAAGTTGTTGAAACAACCCATAGAAGAGGCAGACATCTTGAAGATGTTAGTGATGATGAAATTGAGGAAGAACAAGGTAATGGATAACCTGCACCTATGATGGATCAGGGTGAAGAAAGATTTTTGAAGGCTTTGACAAGTCTAAAGTCTACACCACATTTCAATCCTCTTGAGTATGGTGGAAATTTGGATTCTAATGAATTGGTAGATTGGATCACTGAGATGGAAAAGTATTTTGAATATGAGAATGTACCTAAAGACAAGAAAGTAAAGATTGCAAGCACAAAGTTGAAAAGTCATGCATCCTTATGGTGGGAACACCTACAGTTGGATAGGAAAAATAAAAGGCAAAGACAAAATCAAGGTATGGAATAAAATGGTGAATAAGTTGAAAGGAAAGTTCTTACCTTGTGATTATCATATTAACCTAGTTAGGCGAATGCAAAGTTTGAAGTAGAAAGATAGCTTGGTAAAAGAATATACTAAGGAATTCCATAGACTAGATATCAGATATGGACATGATGAAGATGATGTGGAAAGAATTGCTAGATACCTGAATGGTTTGAGAGTTTCCATCCAAGAAGAGATCAACTTGGTTAAGTTGGAAAGCATTGAAGAGGCTTATCAATTTGCTTTGAAAGTCGAGGATCAATTGAACAAGAGACATGAGCAAAGACAAAGAGGAAGAGGCGGTAGATTCCCTAGGGGAAGAGGTAGATCTAATGGTGAAAATGGTAGATATGAACCTGAAAAGACAAATCTGGACAAAGGCAAGACCGAGTGGAAAGGTGAAAGTTCATCTAGAGGCAGAGGTAGTAACTACCGAGGTGGTTATAGTAGAGGAAGTTTCTGAGGAACTTGTTACAATTATGGAGAGGAAGGACATAGATCATTTGAATGCACACAAGTAAGAAGGCTGGTAGCAGTAGAAATGCTTTGGTGCAAGAAGAGTCACCAAACAAACCTGAGAAGGAAAGTAACTTGATGGTAAGGAGAGTACTATGGAATGAGAGTAAAAAGGAAGATCCAGTAAGGAAAAGTTTGTTCAAGACCAGATGTAGAGTTTATGATAAAGTTTGGAAGGTAATCATTGACAATGGTAGCTTGAAGAATCTAGCATTTGAGGAGATGGTCACAAAATTGTAGTTGAAAAGGTTGGAACATATGAAACCCTATCAAATTTCATGGATAAAAAATGAGCATACACTCCTAGTAAGTGAACAATGTTATGTGAATTTAAAGATTGGAAAGTACTATGATAAGGTGTTGTGTGATATCATGCCCATGGATTATTGTCATATTTTGTTGGGTAGACCTTGACAATATGATAGACATGCTATATATGATGGGAGGTTGCATAAGTATACTATTGTGGCTGATGGAAAGAAACAAATCTTGTTACCTTTGATGGAAGAACCTATTAGTAATGTTTTCACATCTGTGAAAGTTTGTTTGATGGAAGGAAGAAAGTTTGTGAAGGATTTGAAAAAGAATGATGTATGTTTTGCTATGATTCCTAACAAACTGAGTAAGAAAACCGAGGATAGTGTTCCTGAGGAGATTGATAAGTTACTCACCGAGTATAGTGAAATCATTTTTGATAATGTACCTAATGGTTTGCCACCGAAAAGAAGCATTGATCATTGTATGGATCTAATCCTTGGAGCTAGTTTACTGAATAAGGCACCTCATCGGTTAACACCTACCGAGAATCAGGAATTGAACCAATAGATTCAAGAATTGTTGGAGAAAGGTTTGATCAGAGAAAGTTTGAGTCCCTGTGTAGTACCTGCGGTATTGGCACCAAAGAAGAATAGAGAATGGAGAATGTGTACTGATTCCAGAGAAATCAACAAGATAACAATGAAGTATAAGTTTCCTATACCAAGAATGGATGATATAATGGATAGTTTGACTAGAGCAAAATATTTTACCAAAACTGATTTGAAAAGTGGATATGCTCAAATTAGAATCAGAGAAGGTGATGAATGGAAGACTGCTTTCAAGATAAAAGAAGGTTTGTATGAGTGGTTGGTTATGCCTTTTGGTTTAACTAATGCACCGAGTACATTTATGAGATTAATGAATGAAGTTCTAAATAAATTCTTGGGTAATTTTTTTATTGTATATCTTGATGATATTCTGTTATTCGATAAGACTAGAGAAGAACATTTGTTGCATGCTAGACAAGTTTTGCAGAGATTGAAAGAGGAAAAGTTTCTGATAAATCTGAAAAAGTGTTCATTCATGAAAGAGGAGATTGTGTATTTGGGATTTGTTATTTCAACTGATGGATTGAAGATAGATCCTGAAAAGGTTGAAGCTATTTTAAATTGGCCTACACCAGAAAATGCTAGTGAGGTAAGATCATTTCATGGATTGGCAAGTTTTCACCGAAAGTTCATAAGGAATTTCAGTTCAATTTGTAATGCTATGACTGAGACTATGAGAGGAGACAAAAGAGAATTCAAGTGGACACATGGAGCTAATAAAAGTTTTGAGATTCTGAAGCAGAAGGTTGTTGAATTGCCTGTTTTGGCATTGCCTAATTTCAATAAGGTATTTCAAGTGGAATGTGATGCAAGTGGTAGTGCAATTGGAGATGTGTTGAGTCAAGAAGGTAAACTTGTTGCTTTCTTTAGTGAAAAGTTAAATGATGCTAGAAGGAAATATTCTATATGTGATCAAGAATTCTATGTTATTGTTCAAGAACTAAAGAAATGGAGACATTATTTGATACTGAGTGAATTTGTGTTGTATACTGATAATAAAGCTTTACAGTATTTGGGTAGTTAGAATAAGTTGAATCAAAGACATATGAAATGGGTTGAGTACTTGCAAAGTTATACGTTTGTGATAAAGCATAAGAGTGGAGTCACTAACTAAGTTGCTGATGCATTAAGTAGAAGGAGATCTTTGATGACCGAGATGAAAATTCAAGTTCTTTGTTTTGATAAGATAAGAGATTCTTATAAAGATGATCATGATTTTTTTGAGCTGTGGAGAAAATGCAGAGCACCTATTCAAGATGAACAAGATACTAAATTGGATGAATATTTTATTCAAGAAGGTATGTTATTTAAATGTATTCAGTTGTGTATATTGAGAGGACCAGTGAGAAATAATTTGATAAAGGAGAAACATAGTAGTGGTTTGGTTGGACATTTTGGAATTGATAAGACATTGAATTTTCTAAAGGAGAAATAATTTTGGCCTCAGTTGTGTAAAGATGTTTAGAAATTTGTGAAAAGTTGTGGAATTTGTCAATTTGCAAAAGGAGTAAGTCAGAATACTGGTTTGTATGTACCAATTGTTGTTCCTGAGAAACCTTGGATTGACATTAGTATGGATTTTTTTCTTGGCTTACCAAAGATAGTAAGAGGTAACAATTCTATATTTGTTGTTGTGGATAGATTTTCTAAAATGGCACATTTTATACCTTGTAGAAAGACATCAGATGCAGTGCATGTAGAAGATCTTTTCTTTAAGGAAATTGTTAGATTGCATGGGTTATCGAGGAGTATTATCTTTGACCAAGATAGTAAGTTTGTTGGATACTTTTGGAAGACTCTTTGGAAGAAGTTTGGCACTAAGCTGAAATATAGTTCTACATTTCACCCACAAACTAATGGACAGATAGAGATTGTGAACAGAAGCTTGGGTAATCTTTTGAGATGTTTAGTTGGAGACATACCAAGTAATTGGGATTATGTGTTAGCACAAGTAGAGTTTGCATACAATAATTCAGTGAATAGGAGTACTGGAAAGACACCATTTGAGATTGTGAATGACATACAGCCAAGAGGTATATCTGATTTGAGAGATATTGATGATGAAAGTAAGAGAAGTGTTGAAGGAGTGAAATTTGTTGAGTATATGAAGACATTTCATGAAGATGTGAAAATTAAGCTGGAAGACAATAATCAGAAATACAAAGATAGAGCTAATAGATCAAGAAGACATAAGACTTTGATGTTGGTGATGAAGTGATGGTTCAGTTGAAGAAAGGCTGATTTCCTGTTGGAACATATGGGAAGTTGAAGATGAAGAAGTTTGGACCTTGCAATATTCTGAAGAAATTTGACAGTGGAAATGCATATGAGATTGAATTACCTAATGACATGGACATATCACCAATTTTCAACATTTTTTATTTGTATGAGTATCATGAACCTGATGAAGAGATGGCAGTACCAACAGAGTATCCTAAGAAGCAAAATGAAGAGGTTGAACAGGTTTTGAAACAAAGAGTTGGTAAAAGTACAAGAGGAAAACAATACATGGAATATCTGGTAAAGTGGAAGAATAGACCGATTGAAGACGGGTCATGGATTTTACAGTCTGAGTTGGATGCAACTCAGATCATACCTACCAAATGATTTAGAGAATCATTTCAAAACAACCCCAGGTGTCTGATGCAGGAGCATCTTGGGTCCTTGGCAATCCTGTGTCACCAAAAAAAGATTTTGAAGTTTGTCTACATTGCTCAATTCCTGCTCTGACTGAGTTGGCTGGTTTCCTTTGGTTACCGAGTATGGTTGGTGATCTCCTAGGTGGTTGGTTGTTTCACTGGCACTCAACGATGCTTGTCTATTGCTCGGTCATCCTTGCTTACCGAGTAGTTTATTTTGAGTTTCTATTGGGTCGACTTGTGCATTTATTATGGGTCATTGGGAAGCATGTGATCCCAAATCTGATCATTTCTTCTATTGATTATGGATTTGAAGGATGACTCAGTTTGGTAGACTCTTGTATAAATGTAGTTGTTTGGTTAGAATTAGTAGTAAGTTTTGATAGAAGATAGAAGATAGAATTTTGGGAGATTCTCTATGGATCCTCACATGTTGGAGGACTTCTATAATTTATTATAATATCAAGTCGTAACCGGGAAGGCCTTATAGCTCGGCATGTATGAATCAAATTGAATGAATAATAAATTGTTGATCCTGCATTCTCTCTCTCACTATATTGTTGTGTTACTTCCACGTAGTGTTGAGCAGGGTGGATTTGGTTAGGGTGTGCCATCCTTTAGCCCTGTGATCCCTCCTTTGCATCATGTTGATACGGAGCCATCATTCCAAAGAATATAGGAAATAACTTTTCTATATTTCCTCAGTGCTTGTTATTCTATTATCCGCACTTTATTGTAATATGTCATGGTTGTTACATCTCCTCCTTCTATGGAGAGATTTAGTCAGACTTTACTGTTATGCTTTCAATAAGCGTCAACCCTCTATATAAAGGGATTTGATTGGTTTTAGTTAGGGAATGAGAATATATATTAAAATATTGTGTCCAATGTAACAAAGTTACTCTTTTATGTTCTTCATGTATTGTTCAATTACTATGTAATCAGTTTATGAGAATATAATGAAAGAGTAATTTTGAAGTATCTTCTATGTTAGTAGTTAGCAGAAGCCAACCAAGGGGGCCCACTTGGGAGGTGGATTAGATTAGGATGGAGTAGAATTGCTTTCTGCATTTTTTGTGCTTTCAAGTAGAAGTTATTGTTTTACTCCTACAACATTACTACGGTGAATGTTCCTGCAACACTTGTAGAGATAGACATAGTAAATGTTTTGAGTTGTTAAACAGGCTTAGGATAAGTTTACAAGCTTTCTACAGTAATTTAATTAAAGTAGTTAAGTGTGCTTACTTTCCTGCAGTAATAGCATAGGTTTCTTTCATGCATTTTATCTTCTTGTAGCATAGGTAATATGACTCTTAGAGGAACTTAGTACACAAATTGTGATGTCCCATTTCAAGTCTACATCCCTGGGTTAACAATCTAAATTCATTTCATGATGGGAAAAGTAATCCTTAATATGAATACATTATTCCTAAGAGAGACAATGGCATGATTATCATTACCTATTGTGAGACTATTCATTTTTGGCGCCGCTACCGGGGATGGTGTCAAACTGAGAACCTTAACAAGTCATTTATTTTTAAAGATTAGTTTCTTGTTCTTAGTCAATAGAGATTAGTTGTGAGCTTTCTTCACAAGTTCGTCAACCTACTTGCATGCATCAAAGAAGGCAAGATATTCATGGCAGATTTCTTCCAAAAGAACCTGTAAACGAAGAATTTGAAGAACTTGAGTCACCATTTCTTGATGCAAATCCTCAGTTTGTTGCATCATCTTCAACAGAAAGAGATCCTCATGATCCATTTGACCTTCACCCTTTTGCAGAGATATTAGCCATTTTTCTCAATAATTCCAATCCAAGACCACCTATTGACAAGAACCTTTTGGTTAATAATACTTTCTAGCCATAGTTTCATTATCCAGCACCTCCAGTAATGGCAGCTCCTACATTTCCATTTCCTATCCCAAGTCTTATCAACAATCCTAATCTCAAGAACATACCTACTTCAACCCTTCCAAAGTTCTATGGCCTTATTACAAAGGATCCTGACACCTTTTTGTTCGAGTTTGACATTTTGTGTCAAAGTTTTGACTATAACTTTGATAGTCATAAACTTAAGTTATTTCCTGTAACATTGAAGGAGTCGGCTCTCAGATGGTTCATGGGCTTAGGAGAAAATGCAATAACTGATTGAGATGGAATGAGAGACTTATTTCTAAAGAAGTATAAGGAATACTACAAAGGAGGTGATTCAAAAGGAGATGACATCTTTTGAATGTCACAAAAGGAAGATGAGACCCTAGAGGACTACATATCACACTTCTTATACAATCTTTAGAAGAATCCTCAACATGCACTGTAGGAGGATTCACAAAAGCTAATCTTTCTAAGAGGAGTGAATGATAACTACCTACAAGCATTGGACCTTATGGCTAGAGGAGATATATCTTAGTCTTCCTGGGATGATCTCAAGAAGATTTGTTTAAATTATTCCAAAGCAGCAGTAAAGAAAGGTAGAGGATTCCATCCAACACTTGCAAAAGGAAGTGGCTCCAACATTTCCAAGATAGAAATCTCAAACCTGCTATCAAAATTAAAGTAAGAAATCATTAATGATTTCACTACACACCTAGACATAATGACTGCTAAGAAGAAGCATGCAGACGCAGAGGCACAGCTCATTGAATACTATCCACATTGCCACAAACAAAAGAAGGATTTCCATTATAAGTTGGTCACGAACTTGGAGAATCAACATCTTCCAACTGAGTACTTAAAGATAGAAGGAGAAGAAGAGAAAGTGTTCTTTGTTGCTCAACTTTAGCCACGGGCCATGAGATAAGGTATGCCTCAAGACCCACTACAAATTTCAAATCCTTATAATAGTCAGTGGCAAAACCAAAATGTTCAAAGCTCTCCTCAGCATACTCAACCTACCTAGAATAATACTTGGCCCAATAATCAACATAATCAATGGTTTAATCCACAACAACCCCAATGGCCACAACCTCCAAACCAATGGAAATCACCACAAGGAAATTGGCATCCCACTAACCAGTGGAGAGGACCTCAACAATGGCCTAATCCAAATCCTATATATCAATATTTTCCACCTCCAATGAATACACCTGCAATTATGCCACCACCTACAAATATAGGTCCTCAAAAGCAGACATAGCTACCTGCTTAGCCACAACTAAATCCCAATAGTCAACAATAATAGCAGCAAATGTATGCTACTGATGCTCAATAGTACCCTACCTATGCACTCAACATAGCCAATATACACCTAAGATCGGGTACTATGTTGCTTGCACCTGAACCACCTCTTATTATTGAAGTGCTAGACCTTCCTACAGCATCAGTACCAATTCCAGAGAATGCTTTACCAAATACAGTTGCCCCAGCTAATGAATCCAATTCAACCAATGTTCAGACAACAATCAAACCTCCTTTTCCTCATAGGCTCAGCCTAGACAAACCTATACCAAAAGAGGAATAGTCGTTTGATATCCTTGACCAATTAAAGAACATGCATGTCCAAATTCCTTGGTTTCAATCCATTAAAGATGTTCCTATCTATGGAAAGAAATCAAGGAAGCTTATCTCAAAAAGCCTAGAGGAAAGAAAATGGATCCCAAAATAGTTCATGTTATAGGACAACTAGCTGATATCATGTTGGGAAAACTTGTAATTCCAAAATATTCTGATCTAGGGAGTCCATTTGTTAATATCATCATTAATGGTCAATCTGTAAAAAATGCTCTCATAGATTTAGGTGTTTCCATTAATGTAATGACTAAGGATAATATGAATAAATTGAGCATAGAAGGATTAAGATCTACCCCAACAATCTTGCAACTGGAAGATAGTTCTATTGTCACCCTTGATGGGATGATAGAAGACATAATAGTTGCCCTAGATTCCTAAGAATATCTTGTTGATTTCATGATTCTATCACACAAGGTCAATCTTGTTGGTTACCCTGTTCTAGGATATCCATGGTTGGCCACAGCTGATGCAAACATTAGCTGTAGATCAGGGAACATGACAATTTCAGATGGGAAAGCAACTAAGAAACTAGCATTATATCCTCCAGCTCAACCCCAACCAGATTTAAGCACCCCTATATGGCCAGATTTAGGAGATGGGGAAGAAGAGTTGAACTCTATGGTTCAGCTCATGATGTTACATAGGCAATCCTTTCTAAAGTTGCAAGAGGAAGATGTAGTAATACAGAGCATTCTTAATAATGATTGTGTTGTGATCAAAGACATATCTGAGAGCTCTGTGTTGGATTTAACTACATATGAAGACCATGTTAAGCAAGGTGTTTTTCCTTCAAAACCCAATATTATCCATTAGTTACTACCCTATGAAGTAATTACAATTCATATCCCTAAAGAATCCATGCTTGACCTTATGACTACTGTTGAGCTTTCCAAGGGTCACAAACTCCATGTAAATAATAAGTTGCCTTCACAACAATTGGAGCAACTAACTAAGCTCTTACAAACACATGAAAAAGCCTTTGAATGGGACTATGGAGATACGAAGGGACTAATCCCCACATTTTGTACTCACAGGATATATATCAATGAAGGAAGTCTACCACTCCGCCAGCCTCAGAGGAGGATTTACCCAGCATTGAGAGAGATAGTCAAAATAGAGTTACAAAATTTGTTAGATGTTGGCTTTATCTATCCTATATTTGATAGTAAATGGGTAGCACCTCTAGTCATAGTGCCCAAAAAGGGGGTAAATGGAGAATTTTTTTAGATTACAGGGAATTAAATAGGGCTGCCAAGAAAGATCATTTCCCATGACCCTTCATTGATCAAGTACTTGATACTTTAGCTGGTAAAAAGTATTTTTCCTTTCTTGATGGATATAGTGGATACAATCAGGTTAGTATAGCTCCAGAGGACTAGGAGAAGACTACATTCACATGTCCATGGGGGACATATACATATTGTGTCCTACCATTTCGATTGTGTAATGCTCCAGCAACATTCCAGAGAGCTGTAATTAGTATTTTTTATGACATTTCACATGATTGCATGGATGATTTTACAGCATTCGGGGTGACCTTTGAAGAAGCTTTGCAGAATCTTGAAAAGGTGTTGATTAGATGCAAGGAACACAATATCTCCCTTAATAGTGAGAAATGCTTTATGCTGATGCAAGAAGGTGTTGTACTTGGACATTTTATTTCAGTAGTAGGAATCCAAGTAGACCCAACCAAAATTGAGGTAATACTCACGTTACCCACACCTACTAAGTAAAAGGATGTAAGATCTTTTGTAGGACATGCTGGCTACTATAGGTACTTTATTCAAAATTTTAGTCAAATAGCTAGTCCTCTATACACACTGCTTACCAAAGAGGCTGAGTTTATATGGACGCAAGCTTGCGATGAGTCCTTCATGTAGCTCAAGTCAATTCTAACAACTACACCAGTCCTCAAAGGACTTGATTGGTCTATCCCATTTCACATACATACAGATGCATCAGATTATGCCATAGGTGTTGTGCTAGGATAAAAGCCTAGTAACCTTGAGAATACAATTTACTATATTAGTAAGAGCTTACATGGACTAGAATTAAATTACACAGTAACTGAAAAAGAATTACTGGTTGTAGTTTATGCATTAAAAAAATTCTTCCATTATGTAACAGGTTATCCCATCTTTGTTCACACTGATCACTCAACAATTAAATATCTAATGAAAAAACCTGCTATAATAGGTAGGTTAGCAAGATGGCTTCTTCTATTGCAGGAATTTGGTATAACCATAATTGACAAGCCAAAGAAGGCAAACGTAGTGGCTAACTATTTGTCCAGACTTCAAAATGTTGATGCAGACACTACTCTGGTTGAAGATACATTCCCTGATGAACACCTATTCCATATTGTAGTAAAAAAATATATGGTATGCTGACATAGCTAATTACCTTGCAGCCAGTAAAATGCCCCCACATTTCTCTCCAAGGGACAAAAGAATGCTTGTAGAGGAAAGTTTCCAATTCTCATGGATTGATAACAATTTATTTTATACTGGTCCAGACCAAATCGTGAGGTGTGTGAGAGAAGATGAAACATATGATATACTCCATGCTTGTCATGATGAGCCATGTGGAGGCCACTTTGCAGCAAAGAGAATAGCTTTGAAAATCTTAACAATGGGTTACTAGTGGCCAACACTTCACAAGGATGTAGCTAGCTATACAAGAAAATGTGATAAATGCCAGAGGATGGGTCGCCCAACCAAATCAAATGAGATGCCCCTCAATCCACAAGTGGTGATAACACCATTTGAAATAGGGTATGGACTTCATAGGACCAATAGATCCTCCTTCAAATGGGAAATCTTACATCCTGGTGTGCACAGATTATCTAACCAAGTGGGTGGAAGTTAAAGCCATGCAACATGCCAGAGATCAAAAGGTAGCAAAATTCTTGTATGAGGATATTTTTACCCATTATGGAGTGCCAAGAGAACTTGTAACTAACCAAGGAGCACAATTTACTTCAAATCTGATTAATGAGCTAATGAAGGAATATAGTATCAGGCATCGAAAGTCTAGTCCTTACCATCTACAGGCAAATGGATAGGTAGAGGTCACAAACAAAGAAATTGAGGTCATCTTAACAAAAATAGTTCAGTTGCACCGATGAGATTGGAGCAGCCGACTCATTGAAGCAGTCTGGGCCTATTGCACAACCTGGAAGAAAACCATAGAATTCACCCCATTTGATTTAGTCTATGGGAATGCGATAATGTTATTAATAGAATTCAAATATAAGACATTGTGAATAGCTCTGGAACTAAATATCAATCTTCCTGTAGCACAAACTGAACGCCTTCTCCACCTCAATTCCTTAGATGAAATGTGCAAATTTGCATTAGAGTGCACGAAGCTGATCTAGAACCAATGAAAGAGGTGGCACGATTCTCATATTAAGAACAAGCAATTTTAAGTGGGTGATTGGGCCTTATTATATGATTCCAGATTCAAGGAGATTATAGGAAAGTTACAGACAAGATGGCTGAGACCCTATGAAATTGAATATGTCTTTGACAATGGAGCAGTCTAGTTGACCACACTAGATCCAGTCCAATTCAAACTACTTGTCAATGGACACCACTTGCACCTGTATCACAAGCCCCAAACTAAGGAAGACTTCCTACAATAGTTCAGCAGCACCACAGTTAACACTTCATGCAGCTGAAGGTGAAAGCCTTCTTCCTGCAACTTCAAAATAACATGCCTTCAAAACTTGACCATAATAAAACTTCATTTAATATGAAGTACATTACTCCATTCACTTTTATTTATTCTTCTCTCCAACCCATTTCATTTATATCTCTTCCATCCACTCACAATCCATGTCATCCACTTTTTCTATTTTCAATGCTTTCAATAAACACCACATCAGCTGACGCATGCGTCTGCTAGAATTGCTCCACTCTCGCCAAATTTTCTTCGCACATACAGTAAGCAACACACATGTAAAATTTCTTTAATCTTTACTCACTTTTAGCACATAGATCTCGGTAATTATATATAGTACTGCAATTAATATATAATTAAGGTGTTACGCCAGTTCCCCATCTCGTGCTAAATATGTCAAGTGATGACACTTGTAAATATTTCATAGGGGGCAAAGGACATGTAATAAGTTCCAAATGTCATTACTAAGCCATCCTTGTCACTTCAAGATGTACTTAGGCCTTGTTTTATAAATTTCATTTATTCCCACACATTTGCCTTACTGCAAATTCCAATTTTCTGAAGTTCATATGATTGAAAAAAATTATAATTAAATTGCATGGTAACTCGCATTTAAGGTTATAATGTCCTTTGTTAAAACATCATTATTATTGTTCATGCTAAAATAATAGAGGAATTAAAAAGGAAAGTCAGTGTTTTCAAGAAGTGCATTTGAATTTCAAGAAGGAAAGAAGGTATTTGCAGAGCACAGGAGACTGAAAGATTAACAAAGAAATTGGTGAGCAAAAAATTGGAGGCTAGATATTGAAAGCAAATGGGTGGACAACTATAGAGGCAAGAGCTAGTACACCATGTAATTTTACTTGTAGACATCCAAGCAGTCCGAAGATTTAATGCATGTGGCTGGTTGGGGTATTTTCTTCAATTATCAGATTTTAATGAGGAAGTAGCAGCTGAATTTATGGGTACCTTTGAGGAGGGGAAAGCAACTATCTAGGGTTTAATGGTTGTCACCACTAAATAAAGAATAGCAAAGGTCATTGGGTTGCCACTCATTGGGGAGTATTATCCCAATGAGCATGACCCTAGGTCATCTCGAGCTCAGTTCTCTCGTCCAACTAACCCTCCTCTAGAAATTACCAAGCAGGGATGCAAAAGACTGTCTCTTCCTCAACTGTTCAATGAATTGGTGACGCATATTATCAAGTACTTCACTTGTGAAGGGAGATTTTCAAATTTGTATGCCCATCATTTTAAACTACTTAGTTGCATCAGGAATAATCTCCAAGTTAATGTCCCTAATTTCTTGTACAATATGTTGAGCATTAGTGCTAAGGAGACTAAGAAGGAGAATGCAACAATTGTTACCCACCATGCCCTAATAAAAATGCTAGTCAAAAAATCCCTTAGGGATGTCTCTCCCCTAGCATGGATAGAATTTGTTCAACATAAATCACTGCAACCCCAAGTTAACCCTGTTGAACAACCCCTAGGAAATAATGCAGAATCTTCTGAGCCCGCTGCAGAAATCACTACAAAAGAAAAAGGGAAATAATTATTCCAAGAAAATAGGTCTTCTAAGCCCACTCTAGAAATCAATGTTCCTACTTCTTCCACAAGGGAAGGGAAGAAAAAAATTGGAGAAGAAACCCTTAACCTTGAAAGTGAAATTCAAAACCCTACAATTCAAAAAAATAAAAGAAAAAGGTCAAATCCTACAACACCTGTTCTTGCAGCATCTGCTCCTATAGTAGAGAGGCCAAAAAGAACTCACCAAAATAAAACTATAGTGGTTGTGGAAATGGAAGTGGGAAGAAGTCCTCGGATGACAAGTGTCTCCAAATTCCCCTAGAAACCCAAATGTTCCAATATTAAATTCTGCTATAGAATCTTCTGTTGAGTACATTCTTGATGATTCCTCCAAGAAAATAGAGGTGTCCTCATCTCCCAAAAATATGCAAGAATCCCAAAATTTTCAAGAACATTGTGGTAGCATACCACATGATGATCTGGGTGTATCTGAGCAAATCCCTACTGTGGCGCATCAAAGCATTGCTGAGGATGTCCACATGACTCCTCCACGGTCCCCTATTTATTCCAATATGTCTATTGTGCCCTAAAAATCAACATGGTTTACTGTTTATTTTTAGAAAGTTTCCAAAGAAAAGAGAAAGAAAGACCAGCTGCAAGAATTCAACTTGCCAACAATACAATCTATACTCTTTAATTTATATAATCATATTGTTTTCCAAAAAACTTGGTGGAAACAAGAAAGAAACATAATGCATAAAGAGATAAATGACAAGGAGGAGGAAATTGAAGATCTTAAGGAACAGGTCAAGAAATAGAAACAACAAATGGACCAAGCTCTTAAATTAGCTGATCAGGTCATAGCATGTAGACCACCTCCTAGAGTGTATGGTATTTGTTTAAAAGAGCAATTCCTCTTGTTTCAACTCATGATGACTATGAATGGTATAGATTATGAATTTAAATCAGCCCAAGAATTCTATGGATTATACCAAACTCTCACTCCATGGCAATAAAATTTACTATGTGAGCTCTATCTACATAACTTTGTCATTCCACATGAAACAAAATGGAACCCTTTGCTCTACATAGGTGATATCCATTTGAGAGATCTGATGTTATAGATGCACAATGAGGGAAACTATGTGTTGAGCATCATTTTTACATGAAGACAACGACTAAGAATTTGCAAGGGAAAATTCCCCTCTTGGAAGACTGATGGAATCAATCTCAAGGTTCCTTCAAGCTGGGTCTCAACCACTTGGATAGCTCAACAGAAGAAAGATGTGGGTCTATAATCAAGGAGGCATTTTCCGGTTCTTCTCTTAAGGGAAACTATAAAAAAAACTTTAGGAAACCAAAATATCTCTTTTTTGATATAATTTTTTGATTTAGGAACAAAATCATTGTTGATTCAATTAATCTACTGAAAATAACTTGTGAAGAAGGGTTAGAAAAATGTAAAATAAAAAGAGATTTGAATGAAATCACTGAAAAAGAAACCTACTGAACATATGCTAGCATCACACCACCATGCGAATTAAATAACCAAGAAGATAAAGAAACCCACAAAACAAAGATCAGATCATGTCACAATCTTCAGCTACATGGATGTAATCATCAGCAGAATTGAACAAATACAGATGTAAGATAAGCCAAAACTCATCAAATCACAAAGCCACTCCAGATGTGCGCACACGTGAGACAAGTTAATCTTCAAGTACCAAAGAAGCATCTTCTTAGAAATTCATCACAACACAACAATGCAATACAAGCAAACACCAAACTAAAAGATTGCAGACTTAAAATCATTAAACAACCAATTGGATCTTTGAAATAAAAGAATGAGCAATTCACACATTCATCAATTTCACACAGATAGCGGATAAATCACACCATGAATGAAGCACCAATTGTATCTATTGTATTAATCATCAAGTTGACCCTCATTACATCATTTTATTACAATTTATAGAGCCATGCTCTTATTTTCATAGCTAGGGTTTGGCTGCAACTAAAACTTGAAATTAAATCTAAACTAAAGCTTGCATTTAAAGAAACTACTTCTAAAGCTTAGCTGAACTATACTAGCACGACATTAAACCTCGTGCATTACAAAGCTTTGAATAAATTATGCATTAGATGACTCAAAATAGAGTTGGAACTCATGCATGCACTTGATAATATTCATGTTTTTTCCCTTTATCTTTGGCTTCATCTTCTCCATGTGGACCCAACTGGAAGAGATCCCAAAATCATGCACAAACTATCCCAAAAAGGAAGCCCAGTTGACTAAAAATGATCTCTAAGATAACTGGAGTTATCTTTCAAACGTGAGAAAAAATGCCAAAAACCTGATAATTGGTCTAAAAAACTAAAGTTCCAAAATTAACCAAGTACTAAGTCCTCCATCTCCAAAATTTTAGAATTTCAGACTCATCGAAGGCTGAAAAATCTATATGGCTGAAATGTTGAAAATTAGGCTCTGCAAAAATGGCTAAGCATCAAAACTGGATTTTATGTACACAAAATTTGGCTAGACTGGGACTGAATGCTCACTGGCTAGGAGGCACTTCTGGATGTGCTTTCTTGAATCTATCCACTATCTCCAACACTTCATCAAAGTCTGGCATCTTGATCCCTTGAAGGATCTCTTGCTGCCTATCTTGGAAGTCAATCAATTCTTTTAAAAAAGCTTTTATCTCTTCTTCGTGAGATAGGATTTTTCGAATCTCCTCCTTTTGATAAAACATTTGCTGGAGGTCTTCCTTAGTCTTCACCCCTTGAAATATCCCTAGGTATTGATTGATGATATCATTTATTGAATACATAGTCTTCTCATCATCTTCATCGAACAGATCCAAGTCGAGACCCTCAAAGAACTCCTGCAACTCTTTCACAAAAAGCATGTTGTTGTCTCTTCTCTTATTTAATCTTTTGAGAACCTTTTCAAATACAGCCAATGTCACTGCTATCTCCTGGATCCACTCTTCAAAACTATCCAATTCTGAGCCTTCATATATCTTCACCAAGACTTGGAAGCGTGGCTTGCTTCCTTATTATTGTTAGCTCGTCCAATACCCTCTGCTAGTTTAGGATCATTTCTTCTACACCATTTTCCTCACTCATGATTTCCATTAAGGAAGTTATTCTCACCAAAATGCTTTGGAAGGGCCTTAGGATCCTCCTAAGAGATAGGCTAGCAAACTGTTAAAAATCTAGCTTCCAATCGGCACAAGCCTGTACAAAAGAATGTGGAACATCTGTATTTATTTCTCCTCTCTTCTCCAAAACTAACTGTAATGACGCATCGGGGTTATCTGGGTCAATTGGACCCGCTGTCTTCAAAATGAATCTCTTCATAGCTTCATTATGCTCTACCAGAGCCTTTATCCTTTCTTCATCTTTATCCATGAAGCTGAGAGCATGCTTCAATCCGAAAGTAGCCAAGGTTTTGCTACCTTCTCTGGTGGGCTCCCCTAAGTCTACCTCCTCCAACACATAGTCATCTAGAGTGATCTCACTTGTACTGAAATCCATTATGGGAATAGTCACTTGTGCCTTCCATCGGTCCGCTTGATCTTGTGTGACATAGGACAATGTTCTAGCCCAGGCAATTGATGTTGTTTGGTGGAAGGCTCGCCCTAGCATGGTCATATTAGCCTCATCATTTGTGTACACTTTGACCCTTGGCTATATTTCTTTGGTAAACCATGTGGGCTTTGAGAATGCATTCAATGGCTCATAAGGAGTAGCCAATGTAGAAGAAGTTGATGTATGCTCTACTCCTATTTCCTCTTGATTCTCCTTTTCCTTCTATGTTTCCTATTCATCTCCAGTATTTTGTTCACCTTCCTCTCATGTGTGCTCCTCCTCATTAGCTGTCCACTGCTCTTCAGCCATTTGTTCTTTTGTATCAGTATATAGCTTTTCCTACTTAGTACATATCTCTTCTTCAACCTATGACTCCCCTCTCTCATCTGGCTCCTTAGATCCTATATGAGCTTCTTCTATCTTCTCCTCACCAGTGACCTCTTCTTCTTTCTCTAGCTCATGCGAGCTATGAGGCATTGATTCATTATGGACCTATGGTGAAGGCACATGAACTTGTGGAGGAATATTAAGTGGGGGAGGCGTAGGAGACACGAGGGGGGTGGTCAAATGAACTAGTGGAGGTGGAGTTGGAAGAGGAACATGGGATGATGAAGGTTGTTGGGGCAGCAGAGTGGTTCGTATTAGAGTGGAAAGTGGAGTGGTAGGATGCCTTTGAAGCAAAAATGAAGGTGGATTTGGGTGCTGAGGTGGAAGTGGAGGTGGAATGGATGAAACCAATGGGACCTGTGTAGTTAAGTCTTCTTCAGAAGTGACCCCAACATAAGAGTCTTTATCTGGCTCTGCAGTCTCCTTGTGGGCCCCAGCCATCTCAACATCAACTTTTTCTTGAGGTTTATGTTGGATGTCCTCTCCTATGCCACTAAAAAGGCTCATAAATTGAGTGGAAACCTACTGCTCAGACTCTTTAAAACCATGTAGCCCTACAAAATCTATGATGTCAAACTCATCATCACCAAGGGCATCTAGATTTACTGGCTCTTCCTGAGTAGCCCCTCCAATGTCTTCAAGATCATTGTCCATTACTCTCCTTTTCTTCATGAATCTCATGGACTGGGTTCTCTTACTGAGGGGTACCTCATCTAATTCATCTTCATCTTCCTCCATCAGGGTATCCATTTGTATGGGCATTGAGCCTTTTTTTCTCTTGTAGACATTTCCCTTGGTGACTCCAGCCGGCTTGGGTCCTATGATCTTAAATTTTGTTTTCTTTGCCGAGTTCAGAGAATCATGGTCACTGGATGAAGGTGCATCTAGTGGTGCAATACTTCTGGTCATCCTAGTCTTTGCCTTCTTAGAGTGCATAGCCAGATCATATGCAGTGGGATGCTCATGCCAATATACAATTTTTGGATTTAGAGGAGCAGCCTCTTTAAACTGTGGCTTCAATATCTTTTCTCCATTCTTCTTCTTTTCTCTAGAGGGTTGTTCCGGGAGTTGTTTCATTGGGACTAGCTTCATTGGGAAAGGACATGCAATCCACGATTTGGTCAATTTGACCACATGTCAGTCTTTGAATTCCATACTATCATTTTCATCTCGATCTATCTCTGCATTCAGGATAGTCCTTGTGTACACCTTGTCCGTGTTGTATATGGAATCCAAAATGTTCTCAGAGTCAACATCCACCGCCTTCTCCAAAATCCTTAATGAAAGGGTGCCCTGCGCCAGCTCTAGACTCATCTGGCAATAATCACGGATCCTAACTTCATAATCATCCACACAATTTGCCCAATGGTCCTTGATATGTGGTTCATGGACATAGTGCCTCCCCATTATGTGGTTGTATGTACCAATGGGATCAAAATGAGGCCTTGCCAGATTATAGGTTAACAATGGGAATTCATCCCATTCTCTGGTCAAAGACTTGTAGACCTTCATGTCTGGCACGTAGTGAGGGCCAATGGAAATGGGAAAGTCCCAACAATGCTTCTTCTTGTGCTTGATATGTTCATGAGCATCATATAGCTACCTCACTATCTCTAAGAGAACTACCCTGTCAGAAGCGTATCTTGGTAACTTCTTTGGCGCCAAGGTGCTTCTTGCCACCTAAATGTAAGTGAAGGTCTGGAACTAAATAAAGAATGCCCCAAGGGCCTTTACTTTTGTTGTTGCTTCTGTTGATAATCTTTTAGCATAGTCTCCCTCAATGGAGCGTATGATGGTGAATATGAAGGCATCATTCACTATTCTGAAATTTGGGTTGTTATGTGTGTAGAAATCTTTCCTCACCAACTGAGGATATAATGTGAATGGCCAGGTGTTCTGTTCTCTTATTTCCCCAACTTTGATCAATCCTAGCTAAACTGCCCTGGTGGCTAGTAGGTACATGACATAAGATGTCATGTAGAAATGAGGATTTGTCTTTACCCATAGTAGTTTCTCATCAAGGTTATCACTTAGAATTAAGGCCCAATCGAACCTCGCTTGCCTTTCTCTTATCTTTCAGATCAATAAAATCATCCATGGCTCCAACTGTGAAGACTTTGCCAACCCATACACCTTGTTGATCATTGTTATTATAGCCTGGATATCTTCTTGCATATATCCCCTTCTCATGTCAATCATGTACAGTCTATTTTTGGGCATGACCTACAAGAGGTACTTATTGTTCATAATTTTATGGGCCCTTTGTAGGTCTTTGTTATAAAACTCCATTCCTTTATTGATATGGAAGTTAAAGAACTTATCTACCCCTTTGGGCAAATGGAAGACATCCTCTATGTTGTCTAGCATCAGGTCTAGAACTACCTCATCAAAGCTATTTTTTACCATGCGCTCATCGGGCACATAGTGACTAGTCAATGTGTTGATAGAATGGAAACTGGGTGAGCAGCAGTGTTCACTAGAGAGTAGTGTACTAAAGAAGTGCAGTCCTTCGAACGTCCCATCAGCTGAGCACATTTGTTTAGATAATCATTCCAACTCATGTTCCTGATGTTCATGTCTATTATGTTTGTATGTAGGTTGGTCACCTTGGAATGCGGATGGTACCCTTTGAATTGATACTTCATTTCAGGTGATGCTAGTACCTTTTTGACCATGTCTGCAAAGAGCAAAAACTATGGATTAGTAACACGATAGGAAAAAACTTCACAAAAACCAACATCATTATCAGAATTAAGCTCAAAAGGGGGCACAAAAGGGATTTTTGACCTTTCAGACTGTCGGGGGTATGAGACCTCCAAAAGGCCGACAAGGCCAAATAGGCCGAAAGAGGCTTGTTAAATCTACTTTGAAAATACCCTCTTTTGGCTATTTCAGTGAGTCAAAGGTGAGAAACCTCTCGCAACCCAACAAGATTGAAAAGGTCAAAAAGGCCAAAGAGGTGCCTTGGTAGTGTGTGCTTGAAGAGTTTCAACGATCTGAGGAGAGAGCGAACTTCGGCATGCAAAAGGTTAAAAATGTCAAAGCCGCACTTAGCACTTTGGGCAACGTGGTTTACTTTTGATGTTTCAGAGGAAAGGGATATTTTGGTGTGTGACAACATTGAAATGCTAAAAGATGCCCAACACTTGTCAAAAAAAACATCTCTGCGCCAGCACCGAAAGTTTTGGACCCCAAAAGTCTGAAACTAGGGTTTCACAATTGGACTAAAAAATGAGTCTAACGGTGAGTTTGACCACAAACTTGCCAAGGGGATGCAAGGTGGCTACCTTGGTGATCCCCAAGGCCAAAAAGGCCAACACAAAAAACCCAGACATAAGGGAAAGGGCTGAAAAAGGCCCAACGAGACAAACCCTAGGTTATGACAGGCCGAAAAGGCCGACACATGAGCAACCCTAACCTAAGACCCAAAAAAAATACAAAAAGAAATAAAAGAAAAGGAGAGGAGGGAAAAGCCAACCTTGAAAATAGGAGGCTAGAGGATGATGACTGAAGAAGAAGGCTGAAAACTGGAGACGACGAACAAGTTGCGTGAAGAGCTTCAAAGATGAGAGAGCAAGAGCAAAAAAGTGAGGGTTAAAAAACCACTTTATTCCTTATATAGGTCACCCCAATGGCTGATGTCATCAGCTCAGGTGATCGGCCCTTTCGGCCTTTCGGGGGTGTCGAACCGCTGAAAAGGCTAAAATTTTGAAAGGCCGACTCCCCCGCAGTGCTTGCACCTCTAAAACTTCGGACCTCCAACAAGTCCAAAAAAGGTGCCAGGACCAAGAAGTCTAAAAACTGAGTGGCACTCTAACCCTTTGCTCCTTTGACATTTTCACACTTTCGGACATCCGAAAGTGCGAAAGCGCAACAAGGCCGAAAAGGCCAAAAATAAATAACAAACAACCAAAGACAAAAAACCAAGGACAAGAAGCAAAACAAGAAGAAAGCAGAAGGGGGGGCCCTGAGTCCAAAAGGCTAAAAATGGGAGCGTGGTTGTGGGACCACAATAAATAGCCCTGACAAAGAAAGAGAAACAACCTAGGCTTTCCAGAGCTAGTCCACCAAGAGACAATCCCACCCTATAGTGAGCCAAGTACAGAAAAATATTCAAATCAAACATATCTCTTATCATCATCAAGATGGAAAAAACCATAATGTCTACATCCAGTGTGTGAGCATGTGTGTTCAAATTTCCCTAGAAACCCCTTTGTCGTAAGCTCTTGCTGATGATCAACCCGTCATCGCCAGATTACTACCCACTAATCCAAAGTCAGCCACAAGTCAATTTAACCTTGCTCTATTGCCAGGCAAGCATTTATAGCCCCGATAGAGGTTGCTAAAATCACCTTTTCCCAATTGCAGATGAGCTTTGATAAAAGTTTTAGACTTCATATGAGAGCTCTTAGACTCATTTTGCTTCACCTTTAAACTGATTCTCTTGAGAGCATCTTGTTATTAGAAATCTTTTTCTTTGTTCAACGTCGATTACTTTGATACTCCTTGTGACTTTGTCAGACATCATTCATTTGCTCTATTCTTTTCTTTTTCTTCTTTTTTTTCTTCGAAACCAGGGCAGTGCTTAGACTGTATTGCCCTAGCTTTGAGCATTCCTTTGTTTATCTCATCTTTATGCGTTCCTCCTTTTATTTTCTTGCTCCTTTTATTTTAATCTGTAGTTTAGCTAGGAAAGGGTTCTAACTTTCAGGCTTCCTTCGTGACCATGGGCATTCCCTAACGCTGATTGGAATCCTACCTTGAGAAGCTCGTGGCTCAGGATCCCCTTTAAATGTGCGCTAGTGTTGAGGATGGTTGATTCTGATAGACTCCTTCGAGAAGTTTGAAAAGAAAATGCCTTACCTTCGATCACTATCTCTGGCTCACTACAAAATAGAACTACCTCAAAGGTTTTGACCATGGGAAGCTTTCATCTATTGCCTAGACTCCCTGGAATGGACCACTAAAACTTAAAGCACTTACCTCCTACAAACAAAGACCCAAAGAAAATACATGGACGACAAGACCGATAGAAAACAAATAAAAGATAATAAAGTACAAGACTATACAATAATATACAAGGGGCCAGTCAAGACCCAAAATAATGCTTTAGAAATAGGTCATTAACTGGCAATGGGACCAATTCTCCATCCATAGAGTTGATCCAAAAAGTATTTTCTCCTAGGATCTTCGCGATTTGGAATGGGCCTATCCACAAATGTTGAAACTTGGTGTGGCTGCTTGGTTTTTCTTTTGCTTTGTCCCACATTAAGACCAGATCAAAAATTTGAAAGGCTTTTATGGTTGCTTTTTTGTTAAACCATCACTTGACAATAGCTTGGTGTTTGGCTATGTGTTCCAAGGCCATAGTTCATTTCTCTTCAAGGTTCAACAAATTCATGAGACAAATCTACACCTGATCCTCACCCTCGACGTATTGATCCATGAATCTCAGAATTGGTATTTTTAGGTTCATCAGAAATATGAGCTGCAGCCCATAAACTAACTGGTAGAGGGAGGTCCCTAAGGCATTCTTGACTCTCACACGATATGTCCATAAAACATATTTCAATTGAGTGTGCCAGTCCCTAGGATTGTCATCCAAAAGATGCTTGATTACCATTGTTATGTTCTTGTTGGTTGACTCAACAACTTTGTTCCCTTGCGGGTAGTAACTGGATGAGAATTTTAGAATTGCCTGGTTCTCGAAGGCCCATTGAATGAGATTTGCTGATGAGAAATAAGGAGCGTTATCACATACCAAGAAGAACGGCATGCCAAACCTTGTAATGATGAACTCCTCTAGGAACTTGGTGATCACCTCAGTGGTACAATTTTTTAGAACTTGCACTTCCATCCAGCGTGTACAGTAATCAGTTGCAGTCAAGATATATTAGTGCCTTGTAGAAGATGGTGAATTGATTGTTCCTACGAAGTCTAGCCCCCATTGGGAAAAAGGATGTACCTCGTAAATAGGTTGTAGGGGCATCACCGGGTGTCTCTCGCATGTGGTGTTGGTTTGGAAAATATGACAAGAGCGTACATGTTCATGGGTGTCTTTGAACAAAGTTGGCCAGTAATAGCCAAATCTCAATATCTGATGAGCTATAGCTTCTGCTGATCCATGCCCAGTACCATATTTATCATGAAACTCTATGAGGACCTATTCAGCTTTTGTTTGATCTAAACATCATAGATACGATCCATCATAATTGCGTTTGTAGAGCTTCCCATTTTTCAACATGTATGAACTACTCTTATTCTTCAATGCTCTCCATTGGGAGCCATTGAATCCATCTGGGCAACAATTTTGAAACAAATAATAGACCACATCTTAATACCATATGTCAGTGACTATTCCCTCGTTGGTGTACACCTGGCACACCAAACCCTATTCTGTCTCTGCCATCATCTTGGTGAGACCCTACCCTCTGACCAACTTCATTGGTTGGATCTCAATGTCAAATTCCTACAATATGGCTATCCACTTTCCTATTCGTTCTCTGAGTTCATTTTTCATCAGCAAGGATTTGACCGTTGGATCTGGAACAATGGCAATGACTTTGCTCTGAAGTATATAGTGTCTGAATTTCTTGACAGCCTTGACCAAGGCAAAATATTGTTTATCCAAATTAGGATATTTGAGTTCTGCATTCTTTAGTGGATAGCTCATAAAAGCTATCAGATGTTCATCTTCTCCCTCTTTCTTTTGTGTGAGGATTCCTACACATGAATGTTCTGAAGAAAAGGAATAAACTTTGAACGGTAGAAGATAGTTAGGGCTGACCAAGACTAGGGTAGTGGCAATGGATGTCTTGATTTCCTTGAAGGCCTCTTTAGTCGAAGTGTTCCACTTGATCTTGGCATCTTTCTTCAACATGTCGTTCAATGGGCGCACTATCTCTGCAAATCCACTGATGAATTTCCTGATGAAGTTGATTTTCCTGAAGAAAGATTTCAACTCCTTCTTGCTATTTTGTGGAACCAATTTGAGGATAGTTTCGACCCTTTTAGGGTCAATTGAGATATCTGTCTCGGTTATGATGTTCCTGAGAAGCTTGCCCCGAGTTACCCCAAAGACGCACTTCTTAGGATTGAGCGAAATTTCATAGTGTCAACACCTTTTCAGGACCTTTCGAAGGTCGTTGATGTGATCCATACAGTTTCTGGAAAAAACCGTGAGGTCGTCTATACAAATGACAATGCATTTATTTACCAGGACTTTGAATGCCTCTTCCATGGCTCGTTGGAAGGTGGCCCCTGCGTTGATCAGCCCAAATGACATACAGCGATAAGAAAATGTTCTCCATTTTATGGTGAAGGTTGTCTTTAGGTGATCTTCTTCCTTTACCATGACTTGGTTGTACCTTGAGTAGCCATCCAGAAAAAGACATCATTTAAGAACCGTTGACCACCTATAATACTTCGTCAAGAGATGGCAATGGATAATTGTCCTTTTGAGAGGACCTGTTCAAATTTATAAAATCTACACAGAGTCGAACCTCTTCACTTTTCTTCCTCACAGGGACAAGATTGGCGACCCAAGTTGAATGCCAGATGGGAAAAATTATCTTGGCATTGAGCAACTTTCACACCTCCTTTTGGATCACTAGTTCGATCATAGGGTTCACTGGCCTTTGTCTTTGGTGAAAAGGTTTGGCATCTGGGTTCAGAGGAATGTTGTGGAAAATAACGTTGGGATCATAAGTTTTCAAATCTTCATAGCACCATGTTATTACGTCTTTGTACTCAGTGAGTAACTCGAGCATCTACTCCTTTTCTTCTGGCATGCCAACTTTCCCAATGCAGACTTTCCTAGGTTCGAGTTGTGTGCCTAAATTGTATGATTCACAATCATCTCCTACCACTGGTGTTTTCCCTCTTTCCTGAGCATGTTCATCTTTATCAAAAATTCTTTCTAGAGCCACCATACCTTTTGGAATGGAGTTGGTTTTTAAGTTTAAGATTCCTAAGTCATCGGATTCCTCTATTTCATCCTCTTCTTCATCAATACTTTGCTTGTCAAAGTTCCTGACATTCATGATGAACTCCAATATCTGTTGATCATCTTGAAATACTTGGAAGTTTTTTAGTTATCAAGGATAGCTAGTATAGCCACTAGTTCTATGGAGAACTTCTTCAATTTGGACTTCTCTACAAGTTGTAAAGAGCTTGCAGATACTGCCAAAGTGTCGGCAACAGTATTCTTTCTTCTCAGGATGCTCCGAATGCTAAAAGCTTCAAAATCTTTGACTAGATCCCATACACGGTTGCGGTATGAGACCAATTGTTTATCAATGCAAATACTGGCTCTTGATCTACTGAACTATCAATTGTGAATCACCTTCTACAGCTATTGCTTTTACTTTCTTCTCGTGCATGAAGAGGAGACCCCGAACTAGAGCCTTGTACTCGACAACATTGTTAGTGCAGTGGAATTACAATCGATAGGCAACATAATATGAACCCCCACGAGGTTGACTAATTTGATCCCAGCTCCTGCTCCTAGCTTACACTTGGATCCATCTAACTGAAGTTTCCAGACTGAATGATTCTTGTTGAGAGATGTTTTAACTTGGGGTTCCGAAACTACTTCTGGCAGAGGCGTCTTAACTTGGGGTTCAATAGAGACTCAGGGTGGTAATAGGTTTTCGACGCTCAGGGTTTCCAAATTCTCATTGTCAGTATGTTCTATTCTTGAAAGCAGAATCCATTTCATCTTTTGTTTTGCCCTGGCCTCGCACCAAACCTCATCGCATGGGGGTAGGCAACCATCATCGGAAGAGCTCCATTCTTCCTGTATAAAATCCTCAATCATAGAGAACTGGGCTCAATCACCAAGAGGAGACTCGTCTTCACTTGAGCACGTCATTATATCTTTTGTAGGTTGGGATGTGTCAGACGTCTGGCTTATTACCTGGACCACCGCCTCTTGGCAGTCCCAACATGTAAATTCTAAATGGTTTGTTTGGTGGAGACGACAGTAGCCCGGTAATATCAGTATGTTTGGGTCAGCGTCTCGGTTGAGATGTCTCATGTTCTTTGTCATACCTGTTATGAACTCTGTGAGAACCTCTTATGTAATATGGGTATCCACCAACCCCTGCATCGGACTGTTGTTCAAATTCTCTTCTTCCTTGAGGTGGAATGTGAAGGCTTTATCAAATGGTACACCCCCAGATCAGTTGGTGAAAATAAAACTTCATTTGGAGCATTATACTCCATTATCATCTGTTTAAGCTTAGGCTTTGCATTAATCTTGATTTGATTGTTGAACCCTTTCCATGGAAGCCAGAGTTGAGTAAAGTCAATGGAGAACCACCCCCTCAAAGATCGGGTCCATTCCCGACTAAGTAGCATGTTGTATGTCTCTGGAATGTCCACTACATGAACATCGATGCAATCTTGGATCCTAGGGTCAGTCGTCAATTGTATATGTGTATCCTTCAAGACTCTGATGACTTTGAATTTCATTTTGTCAAGCTGGATTACCACATGGTTAGTTGGCTGGGGATTCATTCCTAACTTCTGGCATATGGACAATGGCATCACATTACATGAATCCCCTGAGTCGATTAAGAAATTATGCAGGTTCTTTCCAAAGATCTTAATGCTGAGCAGGAATAGGGGTACCTCTACCCTATCTTTCAACATGGTTGGCATCGCCTCTACTGCATTGATGTTGGAAATGCCCCTGGTGTTAATGTTAGAAGAGGCTGATTTGGAATGGTCCAATGATTTTAGGAGAGCTTCTCATTGAGTGGGACAACTTTGTAACATGTCATACATCAACATATTGGTTCTAACTTTCTTTAACTCTTCCACTGCACTGTACTTTTTGTTAGCCCAAACCAGACCTTTTAATGAAGTAGGTTGTTGTTGTGTTGTTGGAGTGATAGTGGGATCAGGACCTCTTAGGGGTGTAGGATTGTTATTGGCCCTTGGATCAGGTGGCGTGGGCTACATTCCTAGGGGAATGTCATCTGTCAGAGGCTCTCTCTCCTATTCCTCAGGTTGTAGGTATTCCTATTGTTATTCTGGAAAGCGTGAACCTCAGAGTATTCTGGCTGATGTTCTTGATTGAAAGGGAATACAAATTATTCTTCCTCTATATTATCAATAGGAGTTCCACCTGTACTTGGGTCATATGAATTGAAGACCATTGCACTAAAATGGGTCTAGGAACTTTTAGGATCTTGGGCCTGCTGATTGCCAAATTCACCCCTATATTCATAGTCTAGTTGGTGCATGCTGGGACCTTGGGTAAAGTTAGCCTCTGATGTGTTGAAGAAGTTGGCATTGTCTGTGGGTATACTACCATTGTTTGGATGTATGTTCCATGTTCTATTTGTCTATTGTTGTCCAAACTATTTGTCTTGAGGAATGTTCCCATAGCCTCCACCATTATTGTTGTTGTTATTATTGTAATTGCCATAATTGTGGTTTTGATTTTGGGGGTAAGTATTTGGGTTAGCAGCCTAGCGTTGGTAATTCCCTTGGTTCTAAGATGGGTTGATCTTCATCCAAGTAATCTCCCCAGTCAGCTGAGACAACA
This sequence comes from Chamaecyparis obtusa, assembly GCA_027943335.1. NCBI lineage: Eukaryota > Viridiplantae > Streptophyta > Pinopsida > Cupressales > Cupressaceae > Chamaecyparis > Chamaecyparis obtusa. The sequence continues at coordinate 700,227 of BSBK01004733.1, forward strand.
TCTTCTTCATGGTATCTAGCTCGCTGACCAGAGCCTAGTCCGATTCACTTGGGATAGCAACCTTTTGTTCACATAAAGCTACCTTGTGTGTATCATACCTTGGGTATGTGATGGCTAGTGGTGGGGCAGCAGTGTGTGGGGTTGGCACTAGATTGATCTATGGAGTATGTTGTACTAGGAATTGGTTATTTGCTACAAACAAACCAGTGATAACAGCATTCCCTAAAGCTGGCATAATACCATAGTTTCCACCTACTTGTGGGTCCATCTGTTGGGTGAATGTTATGGCTTCATTACATACTTTGTCCAAATTGTCAATATCTCCAAGGGGCAGCCTCTTCTAAAATATAGACGTTAATGGGTCTAAGGCACGCAAGTATACTTGTATGGAAATGCCAACTGGCACAGTGTATGGAGCCTCAAGATTCTGGTACATCTTGTGAAAATGATGATTGAACATAGCTATTGATTTGTTGAGGTCTTTTCTCACCGAGATAAACTCGTGATGGAGAGATGTCAAATCCACATACAACTTGAACTGATTAAGGAACTTGGTTTCAAATTCCCCCCAAGTAGAAATGGATCCTCGTGGTAGGTTTAGATACCAATTATATGCAAATTCCCACAATGTGTAGGGGAAGAGGTGGCACACAACATATTGGTGAGAAATCTCTTTCCAATTGCATAATTCCTTGAATGCACAGACGTGTTCTTCCACTATCCTGGATTCTCCATAGATGAAATGTGGGCAGAATTTCTCAAGATTCTTGGGTAGCTGATGGAGCTATCCTTGTAAGTCCAATGGTGAACTTTGAGCATTTGCAAAAAATGCCATTGGAGCTGGTGGTGGAGGAGCAGTAGGTGGGGCAGCAATGGCTGGATATGAAGGAAGATTCAGGTGACCTGAAGTATCCTCTCTATGCTTCGTTCGGTTCCTGTGAGGTCTACGAAACTCTGTAAGTTTAAGGAACTCCCCTTTGTTTGGTGAAGATTTGAGGACTCATTGAATCCTCTAGTTAGAGAATGATCCAATGTTCTAGGGTGTACCTTTTGAGGGCCCTCTATCTAGTGCCACTTCTGTTGAGATCATTTTTACACAAAGACATCGGCTAGGAATTTGCAAGGGGAAAATTCCCCTCTTGGAAGACTGATGGAATCAATCTCAAGGTTCCTTCTGGTTGGGTCTCAACTGCTTAGATAGCTCAATGGAAGATAGATGTGGATTTGTAATCAAGGAGGCCTTTGCTGGTTCTTCTCTCAAGGGAAACTATAAAACAAACTTTAGGAAACCAAAATATCTCTCTTTTTTATATAATTTTCAGATTTAGGAACAAAAGCAATGCTAATTCAATTAATCTACCGAAAATAACTTGCAAAGAAGGGTTAGAAAAATGTAGGGTAATAAGAGATTTGAACGAAATCGCTGAAAAAGAAACCTACTGGACATATGCTAGCATCACACCACCATGTGAATTAACTAACCAAGAAGATGAAGAAACCCACAAAACATAGATCAAATCATGTCACAATCTTCAGCTAAATGGATGTAATCATCAACAGAATTGAACAAATGCAGATGTAAAATAAGCCAAAACTCATCAAATCACAAAGCCACTCCAGATGTGCGCACATGTGAGACAAGTTAATCTTCAAACACCAAAGAAGGATCTTCTCAGAAATTTGTCACAACACAACAATGCAATACTAGCAAACACCAAACTAAAAGATCACAGACTTAAAATGATTAAACAACCAATTGGCTCTTTGAAATAAAAGAATGAGCAATTCACACATTCATCAATTTCACACAGATAGCAGATAAATCACACCATGAATGAAGCACCAATTGTATCTATTGTATTAATCCTCAAGTCAACCCTCATTACATCATTTTATTACAATTTATAGAGCCATGCTCTTATTTTCGCAACTAGGGTTTGGCTGTAACTAAAACTTGAAAATAAATCTAAACTAAAGCTTGCATTTAAAGAAACTAATTCTAAAGCTTAGCTGAACTATACTAGCATGACATTAAACCTCATGCATTACAAAGCTTTGAATAAATTATGCATTAGATGACTCAAAATAGAGTTGGAACTCGTGCATGCACTTGATAATCTTCATGTTTCTGCCCTTGATCTTTAACTTCGACTGGTCCATGTGGACCCAACTGAAAGAGATCCCAAAATCATGCACAAATGATCCCAAAAGGAAGCCCAATTGACTGAAAAATGATCTTTGAGATAACTGGAGTTATCTTATGGACATGAGAAAGAATGCCCAAAACCTGACAGTTGGTCTAAAATTCTAAAGTTCCAAAATTGACCAAGTACTAAATCCTCCATCTCCAAAATTTTAGACTTTCGGACTTGTCGAAGGCCGAAAAATCCATATAGCCAAAATGTCAAAAAATTAGGCTCTGCAAAAATGGCTAAGTGTCAAAACTGGATTTTCTATACACAAAATTTGGCTGGACTAGGACTGAATGCTCACTGGCTAGGAGGCACTTCTGGATGTTCTTTCTTGAATCTATCCACTATCTCTAGCACTTCATCAAAGTCCAACATCTTGATCCCTTGAAGGATCTCTTGCTGCCTATCTCGGAAGTTAATCAATTCTTTTGCAAAAGCTTTTATCTCTTCTTTGCGAGATAGGATTTTCTGAATCTCCTCCTTCTGATAAAACATATGTTGGAGGTCTTCCTTAGTCTTCACCACTCAAAATATCCCTAGGTATTGATTGATGATATCATTTACTGAATACATAGTCTTCTCATCATCTTCATCCAACAGATCCAGGCCAAGACCCTCAAAGAACTCCTGCAACTCTTTCGCAAAAAGCATGTTGTTGTCTCTTCTCTTATTTAATCTTTTGAGAACCTTTTCAAATATGGCCAATGTCACTACTATCTCCTAGATCCACTCTTCAAAACTATCCAATTCCGAGCCTTCATATATCTTCACCAAGACTTGGAAGTGTTGCTTCCTTATTATTGTTAGCTCGTCCAATACCCTCTGCCAGTTTAGGATCGTTTCTTCTACACCATTTTCCTCACTCATGATTTCCATTAAGGAAGTTATTCCCACCAAAATGCTTCTAAAGGGCCTTAGAATCCTCCTAAGAGATAGACTAGCAAACTGTTCAAAATCTAGCTTCCAATAGGCACAAGCCTATACAAAAGAATGTGGAACATCTGTATTTATTTCCCCTCTCTTCTCCAAAATTTCCTATAATGAGGCCTCGAGGTTATCTGGGTCAATTGGACCCGTTGTCTTCAAAATGAATCTCTTCATAGCTTCATTCTGATCTACCAGAGCCTTTATCCTTTCTTCATCTTTATCCATGAAGCCAAGAGTATGCTTCAATCCTAAAGTAGCCAAGGTTTTGCTACCTTCTCTAGTGGGCTCCCCCAAGTCTACCTCCTCCAACACCTAGTCATTTGGAGTGGTCTCACTTGTACTGGCATCCATTATGGGAACAACCACATGTGCCTTCCACCGACCTGCTTGATCTTGTGTGACATAGGACAATGTTCTAGCCTAGGCAATTGATGTTGTTTGGTGGAAGGCTCACCCTAACGTGGTCATATCAGCCTCATCATCTATGTACACTCTGACCCTTGGCTATATTTCTTTGGTAAACCAAATGGGCTTTGAGAATGCATTCAATGGCTCATAAGGAGCAGCCAATGTAGAAGAAGTAAATGCATGCTCTACCCCTATTTCCTCTTGATTCTCCTTTTCCTTCTTTGTTTCCTATTCATCTCTAATATTTTGTTCACCTTCCTCCTGTGTGTGTTCCTCCTCATCAGTTATCTGCTGCTCATCAGCTATTTGTTCTTTTGTATCAATATATTGCTTTTCCTCCTCAGTACATAGCTCTTCTTCAACCTGTGATTCCCCTCTATCATCTAGCTCCTCAGATCATGTATGAGCTTCTTCCATCTTCTCCTCACTAGTGACCTCTACTTCTTTCTCTAGCTCCTACGAACTTTGAGGCACTGATTCATTGTGGACCTATGGTGAATTCATGTGAACTTGTGGAGGAATATTAAGTGGGGGAGGCATAGGAGACACGAGGGGGGTGGTCGAATGAACTAGTGGAGGTGGAGTTGGAAGGGGAACATGGGATGATGAAGGTTGTTGGGGCAACAGAGTGGTTCATACTTGAGTGGAAAGTGGAGTGGTAGGAGGTGTTTGAAGTGGAAATGAAGGTGGAGTTGGATGCCAAGGTGGAGGTAGAGGTGGAATTGATGAAACCAATGGGACCTGTGTAGTTAAGTCTTCTTCGGAAGTGACCCCAACAAAAGAGTATTTATCTAGCTTTGCAGTCTCCCTGTGGGCCCTGACCATCTCAACATCAACTTATTCTTGAGGTTTATATTGGATGTCCTCTCCTATGCCACTAAAAAGGCTCGTAAATTGAGTGGGAACATATTACTCAAACTCTTTAAAACAATGTAGCCTTGCAAAATCTGTGATGTCAAACTCATCATCACCAAGGGCATCTAGATTTACTAGCTCTTCCTGAGTAGCCCCTCCAATGTCCTCAGGATCATTGTCCATTACTCTCCTTTTCTTCATGAATCTCGCAGACTGGGTTCGCTTACTGAGGGGTACCTCATCTAATTCATCTTCATCTTCCTCCATCAGGGTATCCATTTGTGTGGGCATTGAGCCTTTTTTTTTCTCTTGTAGACATTTCCCTTGGTGACTCCAGTCGGCTTGGGTCCTATGATCTTGAATTTTGTTTTCTTTGTTGACCTCGAAGAATCATGGTCACTAGATGAAGGTGCATCTGGTGGCGTAATACTTTTGGTCATCCTGGTCTTCACCTTCTTAGAGTGTGTAGCCGGACCATATGCAGTGGGACGCTCATGTCGATATACAGTTTTTGGCTTTAGAGGAGCAACCTCTTTAAACTGCAGCTTCAATATCTTTTATCCCTTCTTCTTCTTTTCTCTAGAAGGTTGTTCTGGGAGTTATTTCATCAGGACTGGCTTCATTGGGAAAGGATGAGCAATCCATGATTTAGTCAATTTGACCACATGTTGGGCTTTGAATTCCATACTATCATTTTCATCTTGATCTATCTCCGCATTCAGGATAGCCCTTGTGTACACCTTGTCCATGTTGTATATGGAATCCAAAATGTTCGCAGAGTCAACATCCACCACCTTCTGCAGAATCCTTAATGAAAGGGCACCTTGCACCAGCTCTAGACTCATCCTGCAATAATCACGGATCCTAACTTCATAATCATCCACACAATTTGCCCAATGGTCCTTGATATATGGTTCATGGACATAGTGCCTCCCCATTATGTGGCTATATGTACCAATGGGATCAAAATGAGGCCTCACTAGATTGTAGGTTAACAATGGGAATTCATCCCATTCTCCAGTTAGAGACTTGTAGACCTTCATGTCTGGTATGCAGTGAGGGCCAATGGAAATGGGAAAGTCCCAACAATGCTTCTTCTTGTCCTTGATATGTTCATGAGCATCAGATAGCTACCTCACTATCTCTAGGAGAACTACACTGTCAAAAGGGTATCTTGGTAACTTCTTTGGCGCCAGGGTGCTTCCTGCCACCCGAATGTAAGTGAAGGTCTGAAACTGAATAAAGAATGCCCCAAGGGCCTTTACTTTTGTTGTGCTTATGTTGATAATCTTTTAGCATAGTCTCCCTCAATGGAGCGTATGATGGTGAATATGAAGGCATCATTCACTATTCTGAAATCTGGGCTGTTATGTGTGTAGAAATCTTTCCTCACCAGTTGAGGTTATAATGTGAATGGCCAGGTGTTTTGTTCTCCTATTTCCCCAACTTTGATAAATCCTGGGTAAACTGCCCTAGCAGCTAGCAAGTACATGACATAAGATGTCATGTAGAAATGAGGATATGTCTTTACCTGCACTAGTTTCTCATCAAGGTTATCACTTAGAATTAAGGCCCAATCAATCTTCGCTTGCCTTTCACTTATCTTCTAGATCAATAAGATCATCCATGGCTCTAACTGTGAAGACTTCACCAACCCATACACCCTGCTGATCATTGTTATTGCAGCTTGAATGTCTTCTTGCATATATCCCCTTCTCATGTCAATCCTATCCAGTCTATTTTTGGGCCTGGCCTACAAGAGGTACTCATTATTCACAATGTTATGGGCCCTTTGTAGTTATTTTTTTATAAAACTCCATTCCTTTGTTGATATGGAAGTTAAAGAACTTATCTACCCCTTTGGGAAAATGGAAGACATCCTCGATGTTGTCTAGCCTTCGGTCTAGAACTACCTCACCAATGCTATTTTTTACTATGCGCTCATCGGGTACATAGTGTCTAGCCAATGTGTTAATCAAATCTATTGATAGAATGGAAACTGGGTGAGAAGCAACATTCACCAAAGAGTAGTGTACTAAAGAAGTGTAGTCCTCTAAACATCCCACTGGCTAAGCACATTTGTTTAGATAATCATTCTAGCTCACATTCCTGATGTCCATGTCTATTATGTCTGCATGTAGGTTGGTCACCTTGGAAGGTGAATGGTACCCTTTGAATTGATACTTCATTGCAGGTGATGCTAGTACCTTTTCGGCCATGTTTACAAAGAGCAAAAACCATGGATCAGTAACATGATAGGAAAAAACTTTAGAAAAACCAACATCATTATTAGAATTAAGCTCAAAAAGGGGCACAAAAGGGATTTTCGGCCTTTCGAACTATCGAGGGTATGAGACCTCCAAAAGGCTGACAAGGTTGAACAAGCCAAAAGAGGCTTGTTAAATCTTCTTTGAAAATACCCTCTTTTAGCTATTTTAGCGAGTCGGAGGTGAGAAACATCTCGCAGGATGACAAGGCCAAAAAGGCTGAAGAGGTGCCTTGGTAGCGTGAGCTTGAAGAGTTTCAATGATCCGGGGAGAGAGCAAACTTCGGCGTGTGAAAGACCAAAAATGTCGAAGCCACACTTAGCACTTTAGGCAATGTGGTTTACTTTCGGTGTTTCAGAGGAAAGGGATGTTTCAGTGTGAAACAACACTGAAAGATGCCCAACACTTGGCAAAAAAAACATCTATGCGCCAACGCCGAAAGTTTCAGACCCCAAAGGTCTGAAACTAGGGTTTCATAGTCAGACTCGAAAATGAGTCTGATAGTGAGTTTGACCACAAACTCACCAAGGGGATGCAAAGTGACTACTTTGGTGATCCCCAAGGCTGAACACGCCGACACGAAAAACCTAGACCTAAGGGAAAGGGTCGAAAAAGGCCCAACGAGACAAACCCTAGGGCTACGACAGGCTGAAAAGGCCGATACATGATCAACCCTAACCTAAGACCTGAAAAAAAACACAAAAAGAAACAAAAGGAACAGAGAGGAGGGAAAAGCCAACCTTAAAAATAGGAGGCTAGAGGACGACGACTGAAGAAGAAGGTCAAAAATTGGAGATGACAAACAAGCGGTGCGAAGAGCTTTGAAGATGAGAGAGCAAGAGCAAAAAATTGAGGGTTAAAAAACCCCTTTATTCCTTATATAGGTCACCCTGACAGCTGATGTCATCAGCTTGGGTGATTAGCCCTTTCGGCCTTTCAGAGGTGTCGGACTACCGAAAAGGCCGAAACTCCAAAAGGCTGACTCCCTCGCGGGGATTGGACCTCTGAAACTTTGGACCTCTGACAAGTCCAAAAAAGGTGCCAGGGCCGAGAAGTCCGAAAACTAAGTGGTGCTCTAACCCTTCACTCCTCTGACCTTTTCTCACTTTTAGACATCCGAAAGCGCGACAACGCCGAAAACATACCACAAACAACTAAAGACAAAAAACCAAGGACAAGAAGAAAAACAAGGAGAAAGCAGAAGGGGGGGCCCTGAGGCCAAAAGGCTAAAAAGAGGAGTGTGGTTGTGGGACCACAACACTATGTTAGGCAACTGAATAATTACAGGGACCTAGAAAAGTTTGAACCCTTACCCTTAAGGGCAGAATCACACAAACTTTATGTCCTCTTAGGAGATTGGCTCAATCTAACATATGGAAAGCAGAAACCTGAGATCAGGGATAAGGTATTTGCACTAAGAGATAGATTTTATAGAGAATATCAGGGGTTTCCCTACTTTTCATTTCAAAGAGGTCTTGTAGGGGTAAGGAGTTAGTGGAATATGTTACAAGAAGCCTTTAAGAAAATAGAGCCACATAGCCTAGTCAACTTTGAAGTAGCTACAAACAGAGCAACTCAATATATATAGTTGGGGCGTCATACTAGAAGAGAATTATGGATTCCCTTGTCTTTCCGACCACCTACACTCTTATGGCCCCTCTATGATATCAATGCCACTAGATTGGACCATCTACATGAGGAGCATTAGGCAGATTACTAGGTGAGAACCAGAGGGTTCTATTACACTTTCAAGAGTGGGAAGAAGGGGAAGACAACTGTTAGTGATTTCAGGTTTACAGCCAAAAAATGTAATGCTTGAGGACAAGCATTATGTTTAGTAGGGGGAAGATGATGAAACAATTTATTGTCTCTATTTTGTTATAGTCTTTATACTCTATTGAAACTCTTTATGCTCTAATAAACATTTCCAATACATTTATGAACCTATACCTATGTGAACTTGTGATAAGTATAGCTAGAGCCACAAAGATTATGGGTAGTTAGAATGACATGTTTTGCTGAATATTATATTGTAATATTTCATGGTTGTTACATCTCCTTCTATGGCAAGATTTAGTCAGAGTTTACTATTATGCTTTAAATAAGCATCAACCCTCTATATAAAGGGATTTGATTGGTTTTAGTTAGGGAATGAGAAAATATATTAAAATGTTGTGTTCAGCGTAACAGAGTTACTCTTTTTTGTTCTTCATGTATTGTTTAATTACTATGTAATCAGTTCATGAGAATATAAGGAAAGAGTGATTTTGAAGTATCTTATGTGTTAGTAGTTAGCAAAAGCTAACCAAGGGGGCCCACTTGGGAGGTGGAGTAGATTAGGATAGAGTAGAATTGCTTTCTGCATTTTTTGTGCTTTCAAGTAGAAGTTACTGTTTTACTCCTGCATCATTACTACTGTGAATGTTCTTGCAACACTTACAGAGATAAACATAGTAAATGTTTTGAGTTGTTAAACATGCTTAGGATAAGTTTACAAGCTTTCTGTAGTAATTTAATTAAAGTAGTTAAGTGTGCTTACTTTATTGCAACAATAACATAGGTTTCTTTCATGCATTTTATCTTCTTGCAGCATAGGTAGTATGACTCTTAGAGGAACTTAGTGCACAAACTATGCTGTCCCATTTCAAGTCTACATCCCTGGGTTGACCATTTAAATGCATTTCATGATGGGAAAAGTAATCCTTAGTATGAATACATTATTCCTAAGAGATACAATGGCATGATTATCATTACCTATTGTGAGACTGTTCACACACTCAGACCTATGTAGCCAGGTGGAGACGATTCCTGGTACCTACATCCTACATCACTAACTAACATGCATATACATATATATAAATAGATAGTGAAAAACAAGGAGGGAGAGTGTGACATCATGTGGATCTCCTGTAGGAGTAACTACGATTGCCTCTCCTCATCCTACACTCACATCAACCAGTGTAAATATCAAAACATAGTGGTGTTAGTAGGTTAGATCCGTTAAAAATATAAATATATAAATCAAACATGAACATTTCACAAATACATCTCTAACCATTTATCATTTTAATTCAAATCATTTAATATCTCATAATAAACTCTATTATCCAATAAATATGAAATCAAATGTCCATCGTGAAAATCCAAAACATATAATCCAAAGTATCAAAGTACTGATCGTGTCAATCCAAAATATGCAGATACTAGGGTGGGCATTACATGGGAGCCCATTTGACCCCATGTGCTATGCACGAGAAGACACATGAAACAAACACATTAGATAAAAATGAGCATATGTATCAATGTGTTTGGAAATTCTTTCTTTCTTGGACATCCGTGATAAACTAGCAGTTATTGTGCATGTGAATATCAAATTGTATATTTATAAATGTGTGTATAAGTAGTGCATGATGACTCTTAATTTCTTATATCATTGATCTAAAAATATTTTATCTCTCAGATGTAGGTATTTTAGGAGCAGCGAGGAAGAAAGAGATGGATGGAAGGCAAGTGGAGACCAAATACAATGTAGGCCAGCTCAAGCTAGACTTGTCATTTAGGCAATGACAAGTCACCCTTCACTTCTCATACATTTTATTTTTATAGTACCTATGAATGTATATTTTTTCCTTCATGTGCATTATAATGGCTAGTCTCATGGCTTGTGTGAGAAATTATTCATTTGTATCATCAATAAGATTACTTTTCTACAAATTCTTTGCCCTCTTTCCTATGTCATATGCATTTGCATAATGCAATGTAACATTACAATTTTTTTTTAATGTTACATTTTGTTCTTTTCTTTATGCACATGAATGTGATACAATAGAGTTAAAATGTACCTTACTTCTTTTTAAGTCCATAAAATCTCTACTTGGTTGAGCTTAGTAGTGAAAATTGATAACAAATGTATCTTTTGATCATTGTATTTAGAAGTAGTATATAACATCTTCTATCTAAGCTAGGAGGTCGTAAATTATCAATTTGAGAACTGTGTATTTCTTCAACTACTTGTATAAATATATCTTGTGATTTTTATACTTAGTTTATATCAAATTTCTTGGAGGCATATTTGATTTTAGGTTTATTCATGGGGTTTGACATCTATCTATTTGAGACATGCGATTTTGGGATTAGTAAGCTTTCCGAGAACTAGTTAGAACATTAGACCATATTTTTTTAGGGCAGTGTAATTTGACCAAATAATTTGTATTGATTCCATGATCATTCCACCTACACATATGAATTATTTGGTCAAATTACACTGCCTTAACATAATATGGTCTAATGTTACGACTAGTTCCTAGAAAGCTTACTAATCCCCAAATCACATGTCTCAAATAGATAGATCTCAAACCCCATGAGTAAACCTAAAATCAATATACCTCCAAGAAATTCGATATAAGCAAAGTATAAAAATCATAGGATATATTTATACAAGTAGCTGAAGCAACACACAGTTCTCAAATTGATAATTTATCACCTCCTAGATTAGATAGAAGATGTTATATAATACTTCTAAATGCAATGATCAACAGATATAATAAAATGAAATAATCACCTTGGCCAAACTTAATAGTAATAGATTAATAGTTAAAACTTAGAAAAAAGGTTGTTATAGCTTGCACGAACAACTATTTTTCAAACAAAATTTGCAATGATGGCTTTAAATTATGCCACATTTAATTGAGGCATTCTAAATTTTTTTATCATATTATATTGAAATAGTTAAAGGTTTGACTAAATAAATTAATATCCTCACATAATTTTTGTTTGCTTTATTATAGAGGAGGAAGTTACATAATTTATTAAAGTGCCTTTAAATTGACACAAGAAGAGAGTATATTGTAGGTTGTAGAAGTGGTTTTATTTTGAAATATGAATTCCCTATTTTTTGGGAAAAAATTATTAAACCAAGCAACATAACTTATGTATAATAAGAAAAGGGGAGCAATGCAAGAGGCAGGTAAATCACCTCCCTTTTCAATATTTAGACATTCAGAAGGAAGATGCCCCCAATAGACTTAAGAGGAAATTTAATAGCTACATGGGGACAATGGTCTTTCGCTAAATGGATATTATTGGTAAAGAGGAAATGATAAAGTAATGTAACTAAAGATCTTAACTAGGTGATGTTGAAGAAAACTAGAAATCACAAACAAAAATAGACTGAGATTGAGAGAAAAGTGGCAGTTGAGCACTAACCTGTGGGACAAATCTGAGCAAAAATTGGCAGGAAGAGGTTGCTAATGGTATTTTGTTCTAGGAAAAGGTCGTCAATGGAATTTTGTTCTAGGAAAAGGTCGCGAATGGAATTTTTTTCTAGGAAAAATAGGTCAAAATCTTTCGAGATCCTCCATCTGTACCTACATTGTTTAATCCCAAATTTGTGGCTCTATAACTTGTTCCTACACAGAAAAACATAGAAGAAGGTTGAAGGTTGGGGTTTGCCTTAGTCAAACCTATGTTTAGGAATCAACCTTGAAATGAAATGAAATAAAGGAAAATGTTTTTTTATGTAGCATATGATAGATCTAAATAATGAAGTATATCATACCTTAATAATGTCATTGCTATTTAAATGAGATCAAATATGTTGATGCAATAGCTTTGAATAACATAAAAACCCAAAAGGAAATCATGCAAGACAAAACCTCATGGAATAGATGTTGCAATTCACCACAATGAGTGATTGAAGAGAGCGAAGAATAATGTATGAATGTAGATGAATATGGATCTTATTCCTTGGTAGAAAGCTCCTTTACTTGGATTCTAATGGGGGAAATAATCTAGATCTATGGAAGAGAACACCTTGATTACTTGAAAGGAATGAAGACTTGAATTGCTTGAACTTGAGGAATCTTAATCACTTGATTTGATTCCTTGCACTTGTTATCTTGAATACTTGATTGCCAATAGTGAATGATGGATGCTTGATAATAGATTCATGATGCAAAACGGGGAGAGATAGAGGGTTTATATACATCTCACACCATTTCGAGGAGTTAACATTAAGCAGGCTAATTGCGAGACTAGATTTCCCTCTAAAACCCAAGCACAGACTCCCGAGCTAGATTTGGGCCAAATTATTGAGGTAGAACCCGCTAATGGAAACCTATTCCAAGAAGAGATCACCAATGGTGTCCTATTCCTTGGAAAATGAGCCTAAATTTAAACTAGGTGCTAAAGGGATAAGGTATGTGTGGAATTTCTAAGAACAACTCAATCTGAGGTTGGGGCAAATCATAAAGGCCAAAAATAGGGCTATAGGGCCTAGGTGAAGAAATGAACTATGTGATTGAATGAAAAAGAGATAAACACACCTAGAAATAAGGGTCAACTTCGAGTTAAAGCAATATTGAATGGAATGGAGGACCCATATTTGAACTTAGGTATCCTTTAAGTTCTATATGAGGTCCTAACATAGAAAATACACTAAAGTAGGCACAAGATGGTCCTCAAATTGAACACAAGTTAGGTGCTTACAATTTAGGACTATACAACTTATAAGAAAATTTCTTGTTTCATTAATTGAGCTTAGAATATAAGCCAAAATTGGTTGTATAATTGTTCAATCAATCTATACTAAACACACATGTGAAATTAAGAAGCAAAGGGTAAATTTTAAAATATTCTTAAAAATATAACAATAAATTACTTTTCATTGACATATTAGCTTGTGTGAAAATTAAGAAAAGAGTTTTCAATTATAAATTTAGAAGCCATTACTATTCATATTGGAATTAGAATATTAATTACTTTAGGAATAAAGTAATTTTATTTAATTGTATTATTAGAATGTGAATCTATTTTAATTGATCTGTGTATGGGTAAACTAGAGGAATTGAGTATTTTTAATGAACAAAATGAAATTATTTCTTAACAAAAACCTCTTGTTTATAGAGACAAACATGTGTTGTAGGAGAGGTTCCTTAATGATAGGGAAATAATCATTTTTAGTAATTCCATAGTAAATAAATAAATAAAAATAAGGTTAAATGAAATCTTGGAAAAAATCACATTTCTAAGTTATTTCCTTCACATCTCTATGTCATGATATTTGTTCAATTAGTTTACTCTATCACTTGGTTAAATTAAATGAAGTGGAATTTCCTCAACCTTTCAAATTAATTGAATTGTTGAGATTTGTAAGTATTAAATATTAAATTTCAAAAAGTAAATAACTTCTTTCAAATTATTTAATCTGGATGGGTAGTATTGTTTTGCATTAAAAGAAAAATCATGTTGTGTAAATTATTTTTGCCAAATGTTGGATGGATATTGTTCTAGAGTAAATATGATAGGATGTATTTGAAATTGGATAAACATACAAGTGGAAAATCACAAAAGCTAGTTGATAATGCTATGCTGATTTTTAGGAAAATTATGTGCAAATTCCTTGAATTACTTTTAATTTAATTGTTTTTGAAAGAGTTCACAAATTTGTGTTTTGACTTATGCTTCTCTTCACTTAAAAGACAATACTTATGCATGAGTGTAAGCATATTTGTTTACCTTATCATGAAATGGTGATGCATAGATAGATGCTTTTGTAGACATATGGATATGCCTAGATTATTGAAATTGTATGCTCTTACATTTTTTTAATGCATGCTTGTGTTATCAATGTGCATGCATTTATGATCTTTTGTATCTATGCTTTATTAGGCATTCTTGAAAGTTGACATTAATAGAATGAGAGAAAGTTTCTTTCTTTTGAAAAAGAAAACATTGGTCAAATGTGTTATTTGTCTTTCTATTTCATGTGTGATATGTTTTATGGATGAGTGTCGAATGTGGAATATCAAGTAAAGATAAGTATTGGGTTTCTTTTATATAAGCCTATCTGTTGGATAACTAGCACAAATTATGCTTTGGCCAAAGTGATGATAAATATTTTGATATTTTGTATGCATTTTGTACTTTCTCCCTACCACATCATTGTGTAGATGCTACATTGTCATAGGTGAAATGTAGATAGGTCACAGTGCTGCACTAGATTCCATCTGACTTGCTAGTTTTGATTTGCTAGGTTCCTCGTGTAGGGTTAGGTGCTCAACCTTTCATGTTGATCACCTAAGGAGCTAAATACTTGTGGTTGGGCAGAAAAAGCACCTGAAACCCATTCTCATCCTCAAGCATAGTAGATAAACAGTAGTTCACAACTAAAGGATGTAGAATGATTACAATATCACTTCTTCATATGTTTGATGAATTCAACCTATTGGTTTCCCACTATATCTATCTTTTGATGTATTGACGTGTTGGTCAAAATTTATGAGTTATTATCTCTATTATGAGGATAACTTTGATTAAATTATATTTGATGTATCATTACTTACTTTTGACTATGAAGTCTTGGGTTAATTTCAGAAAATTAGTCCTATGTTGATTTGTGTACCTTACATAAAACTCTTGAAAAATGTTTTATAAGGAGGAAGAACATGTGAATTCTCACAATGCCACATGAAAGAATACCATGAAGGAATATAGACACCATGAATGCAAGAAAGTATTGTCCACTCCATGTGATTGATAAAAAGAGGTACGGAGAAATGTAACAACACAAGTTATGACACACCAATCTAACTTAGTAAACTCCTTAAAGAAAATGAAAGCTACCCAAATTAGATCCAAGAATGCAATGTATGAGATCTAGACTCCAAATTAGAATGAAAATTTTGTGCATCGAGCTCACCAAAATATACAAAAGAAAATGGGATGGAAGGGAGATTGATCCTATTTTCTATTGCACAATCGGAAGTAAAAATGATCCACTAGGCCTAGGTAGGACTCAATCTCTAGGCGGGTGTAATGATCCTTCATTGTAACAACTATAATGAGTTGATTTTAGAGGAATATGATGGGGTGATCCAAGATAGAAGACTAAATGTGACAAAGTGACAAGTTTCAATAGATGCAAATTGACATAAAACAGACAATAACCCATAAGTACCTAAAATAACAACCAGATGACAATACTAACCTATGGTTTTAGTTTGAAGTTGATATGTAGGGAAGAAGTCACCCAGGGTGTCCTGTTCCTAGGAAGAGGTTGTTTGAGGCATCCTATTCTTCGTGATTTTAGCTAAATTTACTTGCAGTCTTTCCGTCAAATCCTATACTTTCTAAATTAAGTTCTAATGCATTCATCACTTGTTCTTACAAAAAAAGGGGGTAGGAGGTTGTATAGAGTAGTTTTCCTTGGTCAAACCCCTATTTGGAATCAACCTTGAAATGAAATAAAGTAAATAAAAGTGTGTTGTTTTATAAAAGAGGCCAAATCTGAAAAATGAAGTGTATCATACCTTGTTAATGCAAATTCTTATTGGAATGTGATCAAGTATGTCGATGTAATATCTTTGAATTCACACAAAGATCCAAAAGGAAATCATGAAAGATAAAACCTTGTGTAATGGATGTTGTAGTTTTCCATAATACTTGATTGAGAAGAAGTATTTTCTCAAAATTGTAGAATTGAATGAATATGGATGGATGCTTGCACTATTATATTCTTCCTTGATGGTAGACTCCTTTGCTTGACCATCAATGAGGGAAAGAAGCTTGATCGATGGAGAATATTGCCTTGAAAACACCGTCAAATGCTTGAAATATTGCTTGAGAGTGCTTGGATACCAAAGAGCTCTTGATATCTTGATTGCCTTATGAACTTTAATTGTGAATGATGAATTGTGGATGCTCAAATGTGGAGAGATAGGTTACTTTTATATTTCTCACAATATTTCAGAACTCAAAACTCGAAGGAGGCCAACATAGATAGAAAAAATATTTCTAAATCCATGAGATGGGCCCCTAATCTGAATTTGGGCCAAAACATTGGGGAGGAGGACACTCTAGGAATCCTCTTCTCGCCAATTAGACATAAAATTAAGACCATAGATCTTGTATAGCAAGGGGATAATGGATTATGAGGTACAACTAATTTCAGGTTCAAGATGAAGAACAAAGGCCACAAATGGTAACATAGGTCCCATGCTGGGAAATAAATAATTAAAGGAGAGAAATAATAAAGAAGCACACCTAGAAATAAGGACTCACATTGATTTGGATGAAATTGAATTAACACAGGACTCATATTTGAATTTAGGTGTTAAGTATCATATGAAGACCTGTAAGGAATGTTAAAATGGAAAAACACTAAGGTGGGTGCTAGAAAATCATGAAATTGTACACACCAATAAGGTGATTATAATTTATGATGGTACACATATATAGAATGCTTATAAAAGCTAAAAAATCATGTAATTCCTTGTATTAGAAGGAATTGTGCTTGTAAAGTTAACGAAGAAATATACTTTGACAAAAAAAGTGTCCTAGCCACAAATCCTTCCCATATTCCCATATGAACCTCTAGTACATGTTACTAGGACCTATTAGACCTTATTTTGGTGATTCTGAGGTCTTAAAATGCTTGTTATGTTTGATCCTGGAAACCTGTTCTTCTTCACCCTGTATCTTTTCACCCATCTTGACATCCTATTCAAATTTGAGCTCATTTCCAATGGTAAAGATCAACAAATTTGGTATGTACCTATGATAGATCACCAAAATTGATCTATCCCTTAGGGTTTTGGCCCAAATTTGTCCTGGGGCCCTATGTCAGGATGCTAATGGGAAATCTGATCCAATGATTAGCCTAGATTATTTTTTAATCTTGAAATGATGGATTGAGTATTAAAAACCCCTATCTCTCCTTATTTTGATATGCATTCATGATCTACAACTTTGCAACCAAGCTATCAAATTTTTAAATAATCAAGAGCAATTGGATTCAATATTTGAAGGCAAACATCCAAGATCAATTTTCTCCAAGTCTCCAATTCTTCAAGATCATTAAAGTGAAATAAAATATTATCCAATTAAAGAAAGTTTCTCTCCCATGATGGATAAGTAGAGGAATTATCAATCAAGCAAGAAGATCCTTCCTTCCGTTCACATTCTCTCTCCTTCATTTGCAAGTGATTATCAAGCATACCTACATTCAAGATCTAGGAGTGACATTCATGTAGACCCATGCATTTTTTAGAGTGTCCTTGATTCTACATTATATTCCAAGGTAAACTCCTTGATTTCAAGTACATTGAAGCATCTTCAGGGGTATGAGCAATTTCTATGTCCGTCCATGAGGGTTTATGCAAGGTAAATCAAACATTTACCTTTTTACATACTTTCCTTTATATGATTTCATTTTATTTTCAAGGTTGATTCCTAAACAGGGGTTTGACCAAGGCAAACCCCTTTAGACAACCTTTTCCCCATTTTTTTCTGTGTAGGAACATGTTACAAAGCTGCTAGACAAAATACATAAAGACCATAAATTATCGAAAGATCCCTAAGAAATTCAGTCAAAAACACTAGGTATAAATCACCAAACTTGCTCTATACCTAGTATATATTGCTAAATTCACTCTTTACCCAATACAAATTGCCAAAACCATTATGTACCCTACATTCTACTCCCAGATTTCAGCCACGGGTTGAATCTACATTCTAGTTTCCATTTCTATACATTTTAGCTTTCTGTCAGTCTGTATCAGTTTGTTATTTCTAATTTTTTGGTACCTTATCTAATTTATCACCACATTAAATTTTCCCATCATTTCTATTTTCATTATTACATATTTAGTCAAGGATCACTATCCTAATCAACGCTTGAATATCCTCTTGAGCCTAGCAGGGCATCTTCCTTCTGAATGTGCTACGATGAAAATGGAGGGGTGAATTTACCTATTTACCCCATCTTTCTATTTCCCATTATTGTATAGATGTATCATTACTTACTTTTGACTATGAAATCTTGGTTTAATTTTGCAAAATTAGTCCTATGTAGATTTGTGTACTTTACATAAACGTCTTGAAAAATATTTTATGAGGAAGAACATGTGAAATTATCACGATGCCATATGCAAGAATACCATAAGGAATACAAACACCATAAAATGCAAGAAAGTATTATCCACTCCGTGTGATTGATAAAAAGAGGTAAGGCGAAATGTAACAACATAAGTTCCATCTGTTCCCCAACTGCTCGAAGCTCCATATGTTCCATATGTTCCCAACTACTCAAAGCTCCATATGTTCCCCCTTTGTTATGCCCTGCTGTTCACCCAGTACCTTTCCCAACTCTCCTGTTACTTGCAGTGACGAGCCCGAGTGGAAACATACTGCTTGCAAGTGAGGCTAGTGGCTCTTTGGTCGTTCACTCTACTCAATCACACCCTGCGGCTTTGGGTTCCAACAAAATTAATTCCTCTTTTGGGGGCTCTGGTGATGATGCACATGACTCTATGTGGATTTCAAATTCTGAGATCGAGTTGTTCTCAAGATGGCTTGCTGAGCCCTCGGGCTGGTCACCGCACTCTCAACCGAAAGTTTGTCTCGCACGTGTCCGATGCCATGGAGGAGTAGTCTGCAAATTTGAGTTGCATGGGAATTTTTTTTTGAATGTTCACACATATGTTAGCACATACTTGAGTTGATGTCTATCGTTATTTTGGTCATAGCAACTTCAGTTTAAAGTAAAAAATGTATTGGTCTTTGACCCTTTTTACTCTTTTTTAAAAGTTGGCTCTAGCCTCATGATTGTAATGAAATGTGACAATACTTGAAATTATTATTGTATAAGGTTTTACCTTATAACCTTTTGTATATAGCGACGATTTTGGGTTCTCTTCCTGGTTCTTTCCTGATTGAGCTTTTGAATCAGTTTTTAATTTAAAATATATAAATATATACAGTGGTACAACCACTTTTTCTTAAAAAAAACAACATAAGTTATCACACACCAATCTAACTCAGTAAAATCCATAATGAAAATGGAAACTACCCAAATTAGATCCAAGAATGCAATGTATGAGATCTACACTCCAAATTGGAATGAAAATTTTGTGCATCGAGATCATCAAAATGTACAAAAGAAAACGGGATGCAAGGGAGATTGATCGTATTTTCTATTTCACAATCGGAAGGAAAATGATCCACTAGGCCCAAGTAAGACTCAAGCTCTAGGTGGGTGCAATGATCCTTTACTGTAATGACTAAAATGAGTTGATTTTAGAGGAATATGATGGGATGATGCAATATAGAAGGCTAAATAAGCCAAAGTGACAAGTTTCAACAAATACAGACTGACATAAAATAAACAATAACTTGTAAGTACCTAAAACGATAACTGGATGATACAATTGACCTATGGTTTTAGTTTGAAGCTGATATGCAGGGGAGAAGTCATCCATGACGTCCTATTCCCAGGAAGAGGTTGCCTAAGTCATCCTATTCTTAGTGTTTTGAGCTAAATTTAGTTGTAGTCTTTCCATCAAATCTTGTACTTTCCAAATTAAGTCCTAATGCATTTGTCACATGTTCCTACACATAGAAAAGTAGGGAAGAAGGTTGTATAGAGGGGTTTTCCTCAGTCAAACCCATGTTTGGAATCAACCTTGAAGTGAAATAAAGTAAATGAAAATGTGTTGTCATATGGAAGATGGTAGATCTGAAAAATAAAGTGTATCATACCTTGGCAATGAAAATGCTTCTTGGAATGTGATCAAGTATGTTGATGCAGTAGCTTTGACTTCACACAAAAATCCAAAAGGAATTCATGAAAGGCAAACCTTATGTAATGGATGTTGTAGTTTGCTACAATGCTTGATTGAGAAGAAGAAAGACTTGAAGAATTGAATGAATGTGGATAAATGCTTGCACTATGATCTTCTTCTTTGATGGTAGAATCTTATGCTTGACTTTTAATGAGGGAAATAAGCTTGATCCATGGAGAATATTACCTTGAAAACACCTTAGAATGTTTGAAATCTTGCTTGAGAATGCTTGGATACCAAAGAGCTCTTGAAATATTGATTGCTTTATTTGATTTTGAATGATGAATCATGGACGCCTAAATGAGGAGAGATAGGTTGTTTTTATACCTCTCACAACATTTCATAGCTCAAAACTTGAAGGAGATCGACATAGATAGAAAAAATCCTACTAAATCCACAAGATGGGCCCCTGATTTGAATTTGGGGCAAAACATCAAGGAAGAGGATGTTTTGGGCATCCTCTTCTCACCAATCAGGCATGAAATTAGACCACATATCTCACATAATGAGGGGATACTGGATTATGAGGTACAAACTGATTTTAGGGTCAGAAGAAGAACAAAGGCCACAAATGGTAACATAGGGCCCATGTTGTGAAATAAATGATTAAAGGAGATAAATAATAAAGAAGCACACCTATAAATAATGGCTCACATCAATTTTGGTGAAATTGAATTAACATGGGACTCATATTTGAATTTAGGTGTTCATTAAGTACGATACAAAGTCTCATAATGCATGCTAAAATGGAAAAACACTAAGGTGGGTGCTAAATAATCATGAAATTGTACACACCAATAAGGTGCTTATAATTTACAATGGTACACATACATAGAACACTTACAAAAGCTCAAAACTCATGTAATTCCCTATATTCGAAGGAATTGTGCTTGTAAAGTTAATAAAGAAATATACTTTGACAAAAAAAAGTGTCGTAGCCATAAATCCTTCCCATATTCCCATGTGAACCTCTAATGTATTCTATTGCACCTAAATGTAATACAAACAAAGATGACTTAATAAAAACTAAGAACATTAATTTTCTATAAATCCACAAAAATTTTGCCACTTACAAGTATCACATATTAGTTATGTGACATATCTTAGGGGAGAGATTTCCGAGCAACAAGTTATTGTGCAACCCCTTGAAGTAGTTTTGAAAGAACCCTAAATTAGTTCTCAAATAAGACACTAAAGTAGTAGTAGAGCACCTAATGTCATTATTCATTTTGAAAACAAACCACAACCTCCCATGTAGATCACGACCCTATGTGATTGTGCTCCAGAATAACTACCCAACACTTTTTTTAATTTTCCCTTTTTAATAATTTTTCTTTCTTTTCCTTATTGGGTTATAAGAACAGGTCATTTAGGGAGGCAACAATGTAAAGGTTGAGTTAGAGGTTGCACCCTTCTTGTAAGTGCAACACCCCCTTGTTACCTGGTCATCCCCTCTACATGAAGCTACAACACCATAGGAGGCTGTCCCACTTCTCACATGTCATTTCTATAAAAGAAAATTGCATAGCTTTCATTGCCATTGACAAAGAACACAAACACTCACTAAATAATAACCTCATTATTCCCACAGGTTTGTTTAGGGATTGATGAATCTTTATGAATAGATACCTAATCTTATGGTCTTTGTAAGCACAAACACTCCAAATTTGAAGGCAAACAAAAATGGAGAGCCACAAAATATTTAACTTACCCTTGTTGGGTATTTGTAATGTGTGGAGTATGGTTTTGATTGTTGGATCAATGAAGTTGTAGCTCATCAATTATCTTGTATAAATGTAAGTCCACCACAACAAAACATATAAGATATTTGAACAAATGACCACAACATGACTTTTAAATGAAAACCCTATATTGGTAAATGGTGTTATGTACAAGCTAGGGTCTGGGGTAGCAAAAAAGTACAGAAGAAGGGAAAAAGCAAAACAAAATTGCACAGAAGCACACCTTAAAATCTTAAGAATTCTTGTGCTTGGTCCTTAACAATGAGAAGGTTGAGTTTGCAAGAAAGTTATCAGTTTGTTAGTGTTGGTGAGTAGTGCTGCATTTATTTGTCCCCTTGGCAATTTGCTCTTAGGACAACTCATAACTATTGTTGCCAGAAGATCTCCCCTGTTTGCAACTTCAAAATAGTTATGTAGCAAACAAGATTGAAGGATGATAGATGGTTCCCATGGGAGAGCAACTATGAAGAAAGCCACAATATCCTTCAATTGCAAACACCCAAATAGACTAACAAAATTTTGGTGGGAAATAGACTATCCAAAACAAAAGCTCCCACAAAAAACCTATCAACAAAATATTTAATTACATTTACTTAATCAACTTAATTAAATACTAAACAAATTGTACTTCAAGCCTAATTATCTACATTTTTACTAAAAATAAGTGTGAAATGAGAAACCACAATTCAATAATTTTAGAAATTTGATCTTCTATTTTTAGCGAAGCCAAATCCCAGGCCACCATTATAGAGGGGGTTCCGAAGCTTGCAAGGGATTGAAGCATACTTGGATCCCGGGGCAAATTACCCGCTAAAATCATGCTTGTGACCAAACTAATTAAAATTGGATGTCGTGACAAACAGCTCAAGTCTGAGAGGGTCCCATCAACCAGGCATCAAAATCTGGGCCCAAATAGATGCTTTTCGCTTTTCACCATTAGAGGGGTTCCTCCTTTTTTACTCCACCCACCTTCTCTCTTATTTATAATTGGCCTCCTTTGTCAAAATATCCGGTTCAGTTGGAGTGGAGAAATGCAAGAAAAGGTGTATTCCTTTGGTTGTGTATGAGTTATTCTCTGTTCTCCATTAGTGCTGGACAACAGACGGAGCGTGTAGAAGAAGCCATCACGCTCAACCCCATGAAATCCAGCACAAGCTACAAATTCTTGGCAATCGTTGTGGCTGTGTACAGAATTTAGCAGTTTATTTGTACATACATTTATTCATTTCCGTAATTTGTTTTGATTCAAGCGGAGGAGGCTCAAAATGGTGGCTGCAAGCGAAGAAATGGCGGTCTACTGCTTCGATACGCTCGTCTCGCATTACACGAGCGAGCTCGTGCCTCCTCCCGCCTTTGACGAAGGCCAACAGTAAGTCTTTCGGTTTTGTTTTTCTTCCTGAATATTCTGCCTCCGATCCTCTCGTTCCATTGTTGAGTTTGTATTCATCTGCTTGTAATCTGTGAGTGGGTTTGTGGTGAGATTCGAACCTTTGTAATCCTGGTCAAAGATGTTGTGTTGGGTCTTTGTTTTTAATCAGTACGTCTCTACGTGCTAGACATGAGCTTTGAGCTTACCCCTATCCGGTAAACTAAGCTTCGAGGATTTGAGGCGGTTTTTGGTGAAAGCTTTTCATAATATTGAATGGCTTTCTCTCTTTTTTGGGTTCGATTGAATAAATTCTCCCTTTCAGAGGCAATCTCTGGTTTAGATGCCACAATTGGGTGGTATCACATCTGTCAAAGTTACCTGGGGCATCTACCTGGCCTCATCCGGTGGATGCGCTGTATCCAGCTTGTTGAGTGTTATTCTTACCTATCTCGTTGCTGCGTATACTGCACCCAGTGTGCTGATGTGACATTTTACCAAATTTAAATGGCTTATACATCTCTTTCTCGGCTCTGTATCTGTGATTTTGTTGTAGTATGAATCTCCTTGCCGAGTCTTGAGGTGAACTTGGCACGCCTTATGTCATAACAATGGTATTTTTTTTTCATTTTACCTCTTGTTGTTCAAACTTCAAGCTCATCTCATTCATGAGTGCGATTGCTCAAAGCAAGGGGGCTTTTCAGTCCCATGAAGTTCACTGTACGACCCCTGCTGCAATATGGGTTTCGACAAATCAAGCCTTTACCAATCCAACTACACTAGGAGCGAAACGGCTAGCCAGCCCCTACAATGCACAAGAGCATCCACGCCCCTCATACTTTATAATGGATGCCTTGGTGCATCGTAGGGGCTGTATAGCTATTTCCCACTACGAGCGCCTTAGGATGAGTCCTATGAAAGGGGATTGGGTTTCTATTTTTACTCTGAGGACAGTCTTATGAAATTACAAAAATGCAGCTTGTAGAATAAAATGAATGTTCCCAAGTAAAACTTAAAAAGAGAAGTCTCGCATGCGTAGCATATTTGCCTTAAGCTGGTGTTGCGAAGGGGGCTGAAATTTTCCTCCACCCGTTTTTAAGTTTATATGGCAGTTTTCAGGACATTTAAAAAAAATTAAAGTTTGACGAAAAAGGGATCATCCATTTGCATATAATTTCTATATTTCTCATCTAAAACTATTCACTACTACCCAAATTCACGTCACTAGAAAAGTATCAAAAAGGATACAGGACCATTAGGTTGGAAAAGGGTCGTAATTTTCCTTAGTAGCACCAGCTGAGAAGTTTTTCTTAGTCACACTTCCATGTGACCACTTACATATATAGACAGAGATGATGAAAATTGATCTCTGGTGATTATGGCAGAGGTCAGTGATCAGGAATGATTTAAATGGGATTGGTCTGTTAGTTTTGATTGAACCCAGGTGATAAACCCTAGGGAAATCATCCAAGTTGCAATTATAACAAGTAAGGTCACATGGAGAACAAAATGGATGGTACACACCCCATGACTCCTAGATTGACATGCAGCAAGAGGGCTACTAAATTAGAAAACTAGTATCTAAATTTTGGATGTTCAATTGAATTTACACAAGTTGTTTAATAATGCAGGTAAAAATATGAACCAAATACGACAATTACTTAGCTAAAAATTAATTAGCCTGCCCCACTTTGCCCTAGACATTCTCCACTTTGTCCTGCCCCACTACAAATGAAACTCCAACTACAATGAAACTCTGATGCCAATGAGGGCTAGAAGACCTTTATCATGGAGAGAGTGGCAGCAAAGCCTGCACCTTGAATGAGAGCATTCAAGTAGTAAGAGGCAAAGCACAACATCATCTTACAAACCCTTACCTATTTTTATGAATAGACAAACTAAAAGCATGAAGAACTCATGGTAGTAAGAGGCAAAGTGCTACATCATCTCACTAACCCCTACCTATTTTTATGAATAGACAAACTAAAAGCTTGAAGAACTCATGCAGCATTTCAATTTAGGTAGCCCTTATTCCAACTTTGTTATCTATCTACAGTCCCATCCGAACATAAAATATGGCTCCTTGGCCCAAATTGGACATGGTTTTGTTTGTGCTTACCCCTCCATTATTAATTACATTCCTGCCAACCACAAAATATTGACGATGTTAAGTTGTATGCTTTGCAAACAATTAAACTAAAAAGTTTTTGATGCATCTCTAACATTACAAAGGAATAAATGCATTCCTAATGACGAGAGGAGTAATAAAAAATAGAGAAGTTGAAGCCACAATGATTGTCCAGAATTTGTAGCTTGTGTTGGATTTTTCTTGGATTAATCAGCCTGCCCCACTTTGTCCTAGACATTCTTCATAGAGCATTATCAATCTATGCATTGACCCTTTTGTGGTGGTGTACGATGATGACGTTAGTTAGTCTATCACAAGCCTTGCTATAGATGTGTGATTGTACTAGTTCCTAGCTCTGGACTACGACTTTGATCTTCAGCACCTTTATTTACATTGTTGGGACCTTCCTTCATGTGGTATTTTGTACTTGCTCTTTGATTGTATGGTCAGGGATTTTACTTTGAACTGATTTGATTTTGGCTCTTCTAGTTGTATATTCATTGTTACAGTGTCTACTAGTTTAGTGCTGCTTGTTTTCAGAACCTAGTGTTTTAAAAAATTCTGGTACTTCATTAGCATCATTGAATGTGTTTTACGGTTACCTGTCAACCGACTTTTGTCATTTATGGACAATAGTATGATTTTTTTCTTTGATTTATATCTCTGATTCTTGCAGTGATAGTCTTTCTTATTTTTTTTGGCCTTTCTTGTGAGTGTTTTACCTGTTAACTGTCTTTTGTCATTTATGGACGTAAGTATGATTTTTTTCTTTGATTTATATTTCTGATTCTTGTAGTGATAGTCTTTCTTATCTTTTTTGGCCTTTCTTTTGATCTTTTTCTTTTGGAAAATTTGCAACATGGGATTTGACTGGGGATTCCATTTAATGGAGTTTTGGCACCAGGATTTGTTACACTTAAATTGGAAACCTTTTAATTACTATTTGCTTGCAAATTATTGAGATAAGAACTTGTTGAGATCTGTATGTACATTGTTGTTTTTCTGTATTGTGATCTTATATGCTAGCATTTAAAGGAAAACACGACTTACTTTAGATACATGATAAGGTAAATACTAGCACTTGCACCACTGTTAGGAGGTGCAATAGGTACAGGGGTGTTGGTATAGAAATTTGGAGAATATCCTGGTTAACAAGATGGGAATAAAGAGTACAACTTGAACATCTCCAAGATTAAGGTTATGTGCAGACACTTTGTGTTGGAGTATTTCAATGTCAATTCCTTCACAACAAATGTAGATGTGTATAAGTTTAAAGTAGTGCTTTCGTACTGCTTAGTGAAAAACGGGTTTTAGTTCTCATCTAATCAATTAATTAGGGAAGAGAGTTCTCAAGTCCCCTGAGTGGGTAATCGTGTATTTGAGATGTTAGTGGATAAAAGATCAAATGGAGTAATGGAAAACAAAAGTAGACTTCTGCATCCTGATGTATGATAGTTCCAACCAAAGACAATTTGAGAACTAATTGATTTGTATGTGAAAACATATACTAAAAGCATACTTTGTATGTGAAAACATACACTAAAAACATGTTTTTGGTGTTTTATTTGAATTACAATGTGTTACAATTTTTTATTATTAATGACATGGGGTTCTTGTGCTAATCTTGGCTTGTGGCCTAATTCCTGTTCAAATTTATTTCAACTTTATTTTCTCTATTTTATCACCATTTTCCATAAATTTGTTATTTATCTGATATAGCTACACCCTCATTTGAAGTTACAGGAATGTTCTTTTCCATATATCAAATACTATTAAAAACAGAAAAATGTGAGTAGAATAGGATACTATTTAAAATGCAAGATACCAAAAATATTGTCTCTTGGCTGAGAAAATTGGTTTAGATTATAAGTTAGTGCTTTTAATGGGGTGATTACTCTCTATGAAAACTGCCGTCCTGATCTGACGAGCTGATTATCCATTCTGAATCTATTTATTTGTTTAATTTATTTTATAAGTAAATGGAATGGTTTGAATTGAATGCAAGATAGAAATGCCTATTGGATTGCTTCAAATCAGTTTGTATTGTCAAAAACCTGTTGCTTTCTGAGGCCTTTGATATCAGATTAGTATTTTGTTAGTAATTCTTTACAACCATTCTCTACCTGGGCTATGTATGTGGTATTCTAAGAGTTGTCTTTGTTAAGTTTTGGCAGGGCATCTGTTCCCTCAGTATGATGTTAACTCATGTTAATTTCTTGCTTGGTTTCTTTTCAGTCCATTATTTGTTACTTGGAAAAAAGTCATAAGTGGTGGAGAGCCTCGACTAAGAGGATGCATTGGCACTTTGGAAGCTCGGGGTCTTTTTACTGGATTTAAGGATTATGCACTAACAAGGTCAGTGTTTAGATATGTTCACTTGCATTCTTCCCCTACAATCTTGTGATGTTACTTCAATGTATATATATTCTTTATATTAGTAAAAAGAATGTGTCATATCTCATTTGATACAAAAGGTATGTACTGTCTTCACTTTACAGAGCAAACTTTAAATTGCAACCATGCATTTCTTATGTAATTTTGGTTCTGAATGCTAATAATTTTTTTCCTCATAACTGCAAATATTATTAATAAACTTTATAAGTTTGAATTTATATCTTGTAGAATACTGCCATTTTATTAGCCAATAGACAAATGCACAGCATGGGGAAAATTTAATCATTAAGATGCTATTCAAAATATTTTAAAAAGAGGTTGGCAGCCTTCATTATTTAGGAATGAAGGAAAAGTTTATGCAAATATAAACTACCAGCTCTTTAAGTAAATATTAATGGATTTAAATTTTTTGCAAGGGTAACTTGTATGGATAGTTGATGTGGGTGTAGTGGCACAATGTTATTTGAATTTCCCGTCAATAAAAAGTATCCAGTCAGGGATGAAGGTCTCTTGAGTTTTTAAGTAAAATACTACATTGAATCCACAACCAATGATTAAACCATTAATCTGGAAATCAAGTTTGGGAGCATATGGGAAAAGTTTGGTAACATGGGTGTGTTACATCTACGGTTTCATCTTGTCACTGCAAGCTATTGGCATGTCAATCATGCTCGTGACAAGTGATGATTATCTTGTATACTTTTCTTTGTAAGTTGTAACATAATTTCTATTAGCAGTATAAGCTGACAGAGTTAAGACCACATCTGTATCCACCAAAGGATACAGAAGTGAGAGTGAGTGTTATCATGGATTATGGTGACCTCTTCCTCTGGGGCCATTGTCAGTTACCCTATTAAACCTTTTTTTATTTTCCTGATTATTTTAAACAAGGGCTGAATTACGAATTGATATTGTTCAGATATTGATTGACAAGATTTGCTGTCACATGTCACAAAATTGCATGTGGAGACTGGAGCTGGATGTTTCCAAAAAAATACCCCTGGAGTGAATTCTAAGTGTATTCTTCGGTGGATTCATTTGGAAAATTTTACAAAGTGAAGACAAATTAAAACCAAAAACTTAACTGAAAATCAGCAGAAAATCCCTTGTGCAGTGTTTCTTTCTGCATTTAGTGATCCTTATATGGTTAAGCTAAAACCCCTTCTGCAATGCTAGTTTTTTGCCTGTTTTTGTTTGTACCTATGAAGCTATTGATGAGTCTTGATCTGGTGCTTTATGGATTCGGTGATCCTTATAGGATATGCTTATTTTTTCTCGTGTTGCTGTATACTGTATTTTTTAAAGCTGCGTGGTCGTCTTGTGTGCTTCATATCAATTTGAATGAGCTTGCTTTTGTTATTTTTCAAAATCCATTTCATGAATCTGTGATTGGAGTGAAATTCTAGATGCTGTAGCTGCGAGCCATCGGGGGTGAGGGCATCTTCATCTAATCGCTGCTATTTGCAATGATGGGAGCTACTGGCCAGGAATTGTAGCACACCCACCCTCTTCATTGCACTGTGCCAAACTATTGTTGTTCTATATCAATCCCTTTCATCAATAGCAAAGGAGTTTGAATTTCATTGATTACATATTCAGTGATCACACTTTCCAGATAAGAGGAAGTTGTTTAATATTTTCAATATACTATAAATCTAAACATTGATTTTTGTAATATAAATATTAGATTTTGTATTCTTACTGAAAAAGGTTGCCATCTCTTTGCAAATTGAGTGAGTTTTTCTGCAATGTGAGTAATTCACTATCCATGTCCTGTAGAGGCGCTTGTAAGGTTTCTCTGAAGGCCATGCTATTAATTTTCAGCATTTTTTGCAGACCGCTGACAAACTGCTGACTTTTAATGTCTTTTGTCATTTTTCATCTTCAACAATTAGGCTGTCAATGACATGAATTGTTTGTTGTTTGGTTGCAACAATTTATCATTGGTTGGTTTAAAGTGATAAAAATTAAGAAAAATGATGCCTCATGAAGGTAGCTGTGATGTCAAGGCCTTAAGTTGGATCTGCTGGCAGGGGCTCTGACCCATGACTTGCTGCCCCTAGATCCCTGCTCTGGTTTAAAAAGCAAAATATAAAAATTATTTTGAGCTGCGCTGGATGGAAATCAACAGTTTTTCCCTTTATTCATCTTGAAATAACAAAAATAGCCTTTTTTAAAAATCTTTTCTGATGAAATATTCAGCAGATTCTAGTCTCTTGATTAAATCCAGTATTTGAATTTTATATATACTTTTGGTTTGGTGAGTGAATCCCAATTTTGAGTAATGCTACTATTATCACGATAGACTTATGTGTTCATTCATTTTAATGGAGCTTATGCATTATTGAAGTTTGTTTTGTGTATTTATGTAATTTTTTATTGGCCAATTATTTGTGGAGTCCCATGTCTGATGCAAAACTTTGAGGCCAGGGGTGTTGAGTTTTTGCTAAGGCCGAGTCATGGCCGAGTCATCAAACTATGAAACAAATATCTCATAATCCACATGATTTCCCTTTATTATATTGATATTACATTTAATAAATATGTGGTTTTGCTCCCCATTGCTCACTATCTTATTATATTAAGAATTTTTAGATAACCTACTTCTTTCCGTCTATTACACTGATCAGGGTGTTAGGGCAAATGGTTATGAATCCTTGAGAGATGTTCTCTTTGTTAGCAACTTAGCTGGTACTAGGATCTGTAAGACTTCTTTTTGCTCCGTTGTAGAGGATCAATGACCCTTCTTGTACACGGTCTAGACTATAGACATGTGCTTTGAGAATATTTCTTTTGTGTACAGAGTTCTCAGCTGTGTAAGCTAGCAGAGGCAATAGGCCTAACTTGCCTTCTGTCATCAAGCTATTCATGAAGCCTTTCTTGGCTAGTTTTGTAATAACTGGCATTCTAGGATTGCTAATTCAACAACACATGTAGTTTTTATATATACTGACTTGCATTGTGTATATGTGGTTGGGTTTATCTCCTTTTTTTTGCTTTTATTGCCTCCTAATTTTAGTCCTAGGTTTCTTTATTTATGGTTGTTTGAGTTCTTTTCAGCCTTTGTTATGTACTAGAACTTGACTTATGCATTGAGTCATATTGGCCTACTTTAGTCATTCGTGGACTTAAGTATTCTTTCTTTCTTTCTTTCTTTCGGAGAGTACCAAAGTCTCTTCTATATATTTCAGAGTCTCTGCTAAATATTAATCAAAGGGTGAATGATTGATGATATTAAAGAGAATAGGAGGAGTCCTTTCTCTCACCTCCATCAGATGTCATTTTCAGTACTATTGGAGCTTTGAATGAGGCATGGTGTGCAAGATGAAAAATGATAGATTATTGTTTATTAAATTATTAGCAATTCCTAAACTTAATTAGCTGATTTTAAATCTTAATTTGCAATTTTTAAACTTCATTAGTTGACATCATAGAGTTATAGCACTGTTGGGCTGCCCCTTCTCTCTTCCCCACCTTCCTTTGGGAAGTCTGAAAGAATCATGATAGTTTATAGTCTTCACATCTTAGGATGTGGTGTACACACAAGAAGTACGATAATGTATTATCATCTTAACCTACAGCTTAACTTTCCAATCTTATTAATGATTGCATTTAGGTATTCATAATTAAATGACCTGGTGCAACAGAATAGGTTAATCTTAACATTGTGCTTTCTCCCTTTTGGTTATAGCTGCTTGTTTATTTGAATTGTGAAAAAAAATCTTTTCATGTTGAATGGTAAAAAAATTGTGTGAAAGTATATTCTAACCTTTGCTTATGGTTGAATTTCCAAGAATATCAACTGTTCTGAGATTGCAAATAAACGTGATTATTCTTAATCCAATATGTAGTCCATTATTTCTAACCCTCTGCATTAACCCATTTTTGTCTTTTGCCGAAACCTGTTTCTTTTGTTTTTGAAAACCATCTCTGTTCTCCTTCGTTGCTTCTCCCTATTGCTGCATGGGATTTGGCTTACTTGACATGGGGCCGCCTCTATCTTGGTGACCTCATGGGTTTCTCTCCAGGGAGAAGGATTGCATTTGTAGCCAATAGACTGTGCCCATTTCAGCTCACTTGCTTTTAGAGTGAGGCTCTTTGTGAGAGGTTTATCCAACTCCAACCTTTCTTAGACTGTAGCATAATTAGCTGATCCTTTCCCACGAGGTACCTGTGATGTGCAGTTAGAGCCTATCATGAAGTTTGAGTACTGTTCCAAAAACATTTTTTATTGTAGCTTGTGAGGCTCGGTGCAAAGTCTTATTCATGTTAGAGCTCTGAATGACATTTTTTCCAACAACTTGAACCCAATGTGCTAGTATTTTATGAATAGTCCAGCAATCTGAAGAACCAAGGGCCTCCTTTAAGGATCTTTTCACAACTAGATTTATTGAATGTTCTCAAAAGTTGCAATGCAAGCACCCTTTTGAGCATACCTTGATTTCATATCTTAAAAAAATATACTTGTCCATGCAATAGATTTATTCTACATATGGTTGCGTTTCCAGAAATCTGCATATGAGCCCTATGAATATTGATGAAGGGCTACCGCACCCAACACTGCTTGGATGCCACTGGTGAAGGGTACTTACACATGCTCTGTTACACTTGATGAAGGGTTACTCCATCCAACATTCACACATAGCTTAACAAAGAGAATAACTCAAAAAATTGGAAGAAATAATTTGCCTTCTGTCTCCTGATAAATTGAAGTACAAATTCATCAGTTACAAAATATTAGCCACGTAGGCTTTTGCAATCTGCAAGCTGGAGCTACAAGCTTTGCTTCTTAAGCTCTGTAAAGGAGGACTGAACTCTGAATGATGAAACAATTAGCCCAAGCCCTAGTTAATAGTACTCTTTGTGACTCTTGGAATTCTATGCCCCCTTTTGGTGAACAACAGATGGCCATCAAGAAAAACAACACATAGCCAATAAGAGACTCTGTAACTTTCCCAAATGAGTGCCTAAAAAGGTGTCTCTTCAATTTTCCAAAGTGGGTGCCTAAAGAGGTGACTTTTCCCATTGTTCTTTACAACCACCAAGATGTGTAAGCTTGACTCGTCCCCTTCCTCAATGGATGCCAAGATGGAGAATTTCTTCGTTTTTGCTTTATATTAAATGCAAAAATGTGCCCCCTCATGAAAATTACTATCACCATTTGATAGAGGCCACAAATTTATCCCTTATGCCCCTTTGAACACTTTCCAAGGTACGTGGAGACTGCTTGCATTTAATTTTATTCTCCTAACCTTAACTGAATTAAGAATAAACATTATTTTTGGATGATGCAGGATTCACCCACACCTGTGGATGCTCCTGCATCAAATATTATTCTCTAGAAGCTCAATTTTAGCTCTTAACACTTGTCTTTCCTCTCTTGCCTTCAGGCATACATTCATCAATTTGGGTCTGTATTCTAATATAGCTGCATTCCATAGAAATCTTCATATGAGACGTATATTATTGTGTAGACATTCAATTTAAGCTCCTAGTACGTGGCTATCCTCCCTTGCCTTAGGCTCAATCAATTTTTGACTCTGAAAGTCTTTTTCCTTTCCTCCGGTGTTTTTTATCATATTTACATGCTTACGTGCTTGCTTTGATCTGAGTCAAGACACTGTTTTCCTAAATTATGTTTATTGGGGGACTGATTCCATAGTTTCTTTCTGCATGAATCCTCTCATTTTTACTCTAGCTTGATTGAACAAAAAGTCTTGAGAAGGGATCCTGAAATCCAGAGAAAATTTTTAAAGCACCGGGATCTCTAGAACATACCTTCCTCTTTCCTTCTGAAGCAGATAATAAAAACCAAATGGCCATGTCCCCTAGAAATACTAGACTGGGGAAGTTAGGCAACAGGGTAGTATATAGAAAAGTAGGCTGCTTGTCATGTATGCCACGTACTAGTTCACATCCCCCAAGGATAAAACATAAAACAATAAATTATGATCTAGTTCACATCCCCTAAGTATAAAACATAAAACAATAAACCTTGAATCTCTTAAGATATGTTTAGAAATTGGCAACTTTTGCATATATTTACAATTGAAATTGGAATTCAATTTAACAATTTTTGGGGTCTTGAACGAAGGGCAGATTAAAAAGCAATTAAAGGAAGTATTAGTTATTTGCAGAGGGCATAAAAGGGAAAACACTTTCTACTATTTAGAAATTGGTTAACTTTTGGGTAATATATTATCGTTCAAAATTGAGCCATTGGGATCTTGATTGAAGGGGGCAAAAGGTAATAAAGGGAAGCTTTATTTGCTTGTGAAGGAAATAAAGATGGAAATTATTTTCCAATTTTTAGGAACCGTCCAATCTTTTGGCAATATGCCATTATAAATGAAATTTAACTAAAGGAAGTTTTTCTGAAATTAGCTTTTGATTAGTGGGTGGGCAAAAAGTAGTTAAATGAAGTGTTAGTTACCTTTAAAGGGGATAAATGGTAAGTTGCTAAATTGGGTATGGTTACGGGTATGTGTATGTGGGTATGATATGCAGTATGACACTTTTTTTTTTTTCTGGGGGTGGGTACATTTATAGGCTAAAACATAAATATGTATATGCTAAATGATACCATTACAAATTTCAAATTTTGAAACATATTATATTAATGGAAAATAAGTCTTCAATATCGAAAGGATCAAAGTTGAATGCCATGATAGCGATCATTGTTCAATATTTAGATAATGCAATTAGTAATTAGTTCACTAGCGACATCATATCGGTCATCATCAAGACCAAAATTTTCATCAACATTAACATTAGATAATGCAAGTAGATTAGGAAAACCACATGGGATCCCATCACCACTTGGACTAAAAGTATGTTGGCTTCTTGACTCCTCAAAAATTAAAGATTGTGCAACAAAAGAAAGATCCAAGTCAATTTACTTTGGTTTTAGGTCCCACAACTTTGTTGCTCCTTCCTTGTACTCGTCATCTTGGTGAGTAAGAAGGTGCAAGTTGGAATACACATAAACCAGCTCCCCTGCTTTGCTTGATGCCAATAAGTTGTGCTTCATTGAGTGGATGGAGTATGTATTCTGTTTAGTTGAAGACGAAGTAGCAACATATTGAAGCAAAGGGAGCTCTAATTACAGTTATTAAATCAACAATTTTGTAAATCAAAACTGCGAATCTGAAAATAGTAATTTTAAAATGATAAAACCAAATTTAGCAGTAGCTAAAAATTTCATAAACCTGTGAAGATCTAGCAATTTGTGGCCATTGAGGTGCGACTCAGAGTGAGTATCCTTCCTATACTTGTCATGGAGAGCGGAAATACTTTGACTAATGGAGGCTACAAAATCAATATATTAACTTGTGATTTCATCTTCCATATCAGGATCAAGGAAGAGTATATTAAGAGCTTTCCTAAACTCTTCATTGACTTTTTCTTCATTGTACGGTGGTAAACTTGTTGGCTTAACAAGGAAGGATCTCTTCATTGTAATATTTGGGAGTCAATGTGAAGAAGAATTAGCAAGAATTAGCAACCAATTAAAGCAAAGGGAGCTCTCACTACAATTGTTAAATCAACAATTTTGTTAATCAAAACCTCAAAATTGAAAATAGTAATTTTAAAATGATAAAACCAAATTTAGAGAATGGCTAAAAATTTCATAAACTTGTGATTAAATTTTGATTGCAAGAACTTGAAGGTGTGGCAATTTGTGGTCATTGAGGTACGACTAAGAGTGAGTATCCTTCTTAAGACTTATACTTGTCATGGAGCGGAAACACTTTGACTAGTGGGGTCTACAAAATCAATGAATTGATTTGTAATTTTATCTTCCATATTAGGATCAAGGAAGAGTTTATTAAGAGGTTTCCTAAACCCTACATTTACTTTTGCTTCATGGTATGGTGGTAACCTGTTGGCTTAGCAAGGATCTCTTCATTGTAATATCTGGGAGTCAATGTAAAGGTAAGAAAATGGAATGGGGTGGGCCATTTTGTTTTAATGCTCAACATAAATTAATTGCACCTCTTTGAAGAAGGTTTCTTTAGGTTCTTTCTTTTTTGCACTTATGATGGATTTCATCTTTTCAATCATTGAGTCAATGCTATCATAAACCTCTCCCAATCATGGCTTATCCATGTTAGTAAAGCAAATCATACTCAGATGGGTTTAGTGAAATTAAGAAGATATTCCACATGATCCCACCAAGTGTCATTTAAATTCATTTGCTTTACATTTGCTACACATTGATTGTTGGATTATTTCCATACGAATCATGATTGGCTAATGATCATACTAGAAAGCGCCTCCCACACCATCACAAGTTATCTTGAGAAGATTGTTTTGGATGTAAATCTTGTCTAAGCAACCTATTTGAAAAAAAAAGTTAAAAAAATTTAACATTGTAATGTCCCCAAATATTTATTACTGAGAAGTAATTGGTAAAAATGTTTGTTGTATTAACAAATGATCGATAGGATCATTATAAAGAATTTACAAGGATATAAAATTAGCAAGTTTCTAAAAGAAACTGAAGATCGTAGAAACGATCTTATCTACATACTTTACATATTATGCAAAAGATGACCATTGAATAATAATAAATTAATATTCTAATACCCTTCCTTAATGGTCGATCTGTCAACAACACCAAGCTGCCCCTTGAATTTAACAAACTTATCTGGGCCAAGAGGCTTGGTGAGAATGTTTGTAGTCTGATCCGTAGTTGGAACATACTGCAACTGAACTGATCCGTCTTCAGCCAATTGCCGAATGTAATGACAATGAATGTCCACATGTTTGGTTCTTTCATGGAAGATTGGATTCTTGGCAAGCTTGAGAATGCCCTCATTAGCAGAGAACAAGGGAGTTAGACCTGCTTGAGACATATGCATATTTGCAAGCATTCGACGAAGCCAAACTGCCTCACAATCTGCCTTAACTGCTCCTCGATACTCTGCTTCTGTCGAGGAGAGAGACACTGCGTGTTGCTGTTTACTGGTCCAGGTGATTGTACTAGATCCCAAACTGAACACATATCCAGAGGTTGATTTCTTGTCATCAACCGAACCTGCCCAATCTGAACCTGTGAACCCATTGAAACTAGGATCATGACTCCTAGTGTAAAGAAGTCCATAATCAAAGGTTCCCTTCACATAACGCAACACACACTTCGTTGCTACCCAATGATCAACCTTGGGGGCTGTCATGAAGTGTGAAATGTAGCTTACTGCAAAACTGAGATTAGCTCTAGTGGTAGTGAGGTAAATGAGACTTCCCACTAGTTGCTTGAAAGTGGTTTCATCAACAGGAGGAGAATCAGACTTGGTTGACAACTTCAGTCCTTTCTCCATAGGCGTGGAAGAAGGTTTACAATCCTGCATTCGAAACCTGTCAAGCAAGTTCTTAGCATACTTAGAATAGGAAAGAAAAATGCTATCACCAGTCTCCCAAACCTCAACACCTAAACAATAATGGAGAAGCCCCAAATTTATCATATCAAAATCCTTGCACAGTTCTTGTTTGATTTTGGCAATCAAATGTGTTGAACTGCCAGTAATGATTAAATCATCCACATAGACAACAAGAAAGAGAACATCATTACCAAAGTTTTGATATACAAATTATTGTCAAAAGGGCAATGTTGAAAACCATGAGCAACCAAGTACTGATCAATCTTGATGTACCACGCTCGAGGGGCCTGTTTGAGTCTATAGAGTGCTTTCTCGAGTCAACATGCTTGGTGTTCTTTGTCGGCAACCTTGAAACTAGGAGGCTGCGTCATCTAGACTTCTTCCTGCAACTCACCATTGAGGAAGGCACTCTTAACATCCATCTGATGGACTTTCCATCCTAACTGAGCTGTAATGGTGAGAAGAAGACGAATTGTACTCATCTTGGCAGTAGGAGCAAAAGTCTCGACATAGTCGATGCCCTCTCGCTGTGTGAACCCTTGAGCAACTAATCTAGCCTTTTATTTGTCTAAGGTACCATCTGCGTGATACTTGACCTTATACACCCATTTGTCGCTAATGGGCTTCGTCCCTGGAGGAAGATTAGAGAGAACCCAAGTGTTGTTCTTCACAAGACTCTGGTATTTCACATCCATTGCCTGTTCCCGCTCTGGAATCCCTTTGGCCTCTGCAAATGTCTGAGGCTCATAAATACTATGAATGTTGGTCATGAGAGAAAAGTTAACTGTATTTTGCTGCTTGCCCTTATTTCTAGAAGATCTACCCTCTATGAGCTCATCAGGACGAAGATCATTGATGGTCTTAGCCCACCATTTAGGCTATAGAGTAGATGTGCCAACATCATATGAAGGAGTA
The DNA here is from genome assembly GCA_027943335.1 of Chamaecyparis obtusa. Classification (NCBI taxonomy): domain Eukaryota; kingdom Viridiplantae; phylum Streptophyta; class Pinopsida; order Cupressales; family Cupressaceae; genus Chamaecyparis; species Chamaecyparis obtusa. The sequence continues at coordinate 738,423 of BSBK01004733.1, forward strand.
ATAACTGGAACTAGAGGTGGAAGAGGATTTGCAACACGTGGAAGATTAGCACCATCTAGAGGAAATTCAGGTAGTGTGTCATCAAATACAGAATTTGCATCCCTCCCATCAGGTGAACCGAAGGAAGACAGACACCTAAATCAGAAGCCTTCAAAGGTTGATCCTCAGAATTTTGATCAAATGAGGAAAGCTGAAATGGTCCTCATTCTTCATCAAAGACAACATCTTGATTGAAGATAAGAAGATAAGATGATAAGACGATAAGACGATCGGTAAGGGTTATGGTTGTCCCTGTATCTTGTAAACATAAGCTTCTGACTCTTGGAATCCAACTTGGAGCGTTGTTCATCTGGAATCCATACATATGCTAAAGAGCCAAAAGCTTTCAAATGGCTGATCTTGGGTTCGTGACTAGTCCAGGCTTCCTCGAGAGTCTTCCCCTTAACAACACGTGTGGGAGACTGATTAAGGAGATAGATTGTAGTAAACATTGCTTTTGCCCAATATTTTTTAGGAACATTTTTGTGTTCCATCATTGACCTCGCCATTTTTGCAATGGTGCGGTTGCAACGTTCTACATCGTGTTACACTTGTATTATTCTTTGCTCTCGCGGCCAATTTTTTTGTCTAGGTAAAAGTCTTAGTTGAAGTTGAAGTTGAACCTTCCCAAGTTCAAGTTCAAGTTCTGTCAGAGGTCGCAAGTAGAATGTAGTCCTTAAAGTCATTGGTCTTTTATTCAGTTAGCTATGAAAGTCGAACTTGAACTTGAACCTCCTCAAGTTCAAGTTCAAGTTCTGTTGGATGTCTCAAGAAGGTCGTAGTATTTATGTTATTTGTCTTTCAGTCGGTAATATGTGAAAGTTGAACTTGAACCTTGAACCTTCCTAAGTTCAAGTTCAAGTTGGAGGCCTGGTGTGAAATATGTTACAATTCAGTAGTCCGAAATCATGAATTTCCTGACAGAGAAATGGGTCTCAGTACGGGGGCCATAAGTTTTGACTCCACTGTTGGATTTCTCTCATCTTTGGATATGTTGTTTTTAATCAAGTCTTCTAAATCTTCACCGGAGGGATTTTCATAATTTGATCTGGCTCAAAAGATATGAACAACAGAATACTGGTCTATAAACAGACACGTTTCCAGATTTTTCTGATGACAGAAAAACAGTCTTGGTGCGGGCACCATAACTCTTAGCTAAACCGTTGGATCTTCCTAAATTTTGGATATGTTTTCCAAAATCAAGTTTTCTAAATCCTCACTGGAGCGATCGAGAAAATATTGCTTGGTCCAAAAGTTATTGAGGTTAGTGTACGAGTCTGTATGGAAATCCAGCAAGTATCCAATTTGCAGAGGAGTTTCTTGAGGCCATGCCACATGTCAAAAACATATGAATGCTAGCCCAGATGTTTAATTAAATATCTTTTAACAATGCTAGAGATATAAAACTAATGTTTAGTTTTCATAACTGAATATTATAAAGGGATTTATTAAAGTTTTATTAAAACTTTAGAAAGTATTCAGTTATCAAGAATCAGTTATTTAAAATTGAAAGTTATGGGAAAAGAAAGGTTTTCTCCAGATTGTTCTTTAAATGGGAGAAACAGTGCTGGAATAAGGATTCTTCTTTTTCTATCTGGAGTTTTGTAGCTGCAGGTGGAGGGGCAGAAACATTATTGTAACAAGGAAATATAGGAAGAGGGTTCTCTTTTCTTCTTTTCTGTAAGTCCTGTGGCTGCACGGGAAAAGAAGAATATTTTCTGCATGTTTATTGTAACAGAGAGAGTGGGGAATTAGTTTATTTTCTACAACTTGTTTGTACTTGGCAGGGACAAAATGATTCTGCAGTTATTTTGTTATGTTTTCTGGAAATAAAGAGGGATATTTGCATGTCAGATCTTGAGGTCTGAACATTTATTTTTTCTGATTCAAATCAATTATATAGTTGTTTCTTTCTGATTTTGGGATACAGTCTTGCGGTATTATTTCAAGAATGTGCATGTTTGTAAATCAGTTGGTTAACAGATTTGTAATTTGCAGAACAAGTCATGTTATTCTCTCAATTTTCTCTGTAATGCGAAAGACTTGGTAGATAGTCTTGTGGCTGTTTGCTAGTTTTTCTCTCATCACCAACTTGTTAATCTTAAAATCACATTCATCTCATAGTGATGGGTGAATGTTAGAAAGCCTTTGTGTCTTCTGGTAAAAGACATAACTAGTTGTTTAATTTATTGAATATCATTGAAGAGGGAGCTGTACCTCACAATTCAGAGGAAAGCTATCAATCTCATGATAGCCTTTCCATCTGTTAGTTAAGTTTATCTTCTAAATCTGGGCATGTAAGAGTCAGTTGTGAAGGTATTTTAGTGAAGACAAATCTGTTTACTAACACATCGCTATTTTGTTGAGGGGTGTATGGTGTGGTTAACTGATGTTTTATGCCATGTGTATCACAAAAAGTGGATAAAGTAATAAAACACAACTCCCCCCCATTATCAACAACTCCCCCCATTATCAGACCTAAGAGATATAATAGAACACCCAAGCTTTTCACATCTGATTTTTGTCTAAGAAAGTACACCCACATTTTCCGATTGAAATCATCAACAAAAACCAAGAAATACTTGTATCTAGTATTAGGAGTATTCATTGGACCACACATACGTCAGCTTGGACCAACTGTAATATCTTAGAGGCTTGCCATGAGTCACCATCCTTGAATGGTGTTCTGTGTTGCTTCCAAGCCTGACAAGCTCCACAAACTCCCTGATTCTGAGTTTGAATTTTAGGTAGGCCATGTACTAAATCTTCCCGAACAAGTTGAGCAAGATAATGAATGTTCAAGTGACCATATTGCTGATGCCAGAGACTGTTGATAGAAGATTATTTTGCTGCAAAGGCATGCTCAAGAGAATCACCTGTATCCCAAGTTTGTATAGACCATGATCCTCAGTGCCAACAACTACAATAGTGTGTGTTGCACGATCAACAATCGAACACTTGTGTCTACTGAATACCACATCAAGCTGAGGAGAATGTTGCATGATTTGACACACTGAGAGTAGGTTTAGTTCCATGCCAGGAACGTAGTATACATTGAAGAAAATGGGATTCCTCCCACCAGACTGTATCTAAATGTTGCCCTTGTTGACAACAGTATACTCTTCATCTCCTATAAATATGACTGAACCAGTATAGAGAGTAAATTCTATAAATATGACTGAACTAGTATAGGGAGTAAATTCTATAAACCAATCACGCTTGTGAGTAAAATGCCGAGAAGCACCAAAATCTATATACCATGTAGAAGATTTGACATGGTCTACAGGTCTTTAGCCATGAAGGTGTAAAAGGCAGACTCTTTTTGCTCTGTGTGCTTAGCAACATTGGCTTTAGGCTGAGACCCTCCCTGCTTCCGTTGTTCAGAAGCCAAATGATTGCAACAATCCTTGAGAAAATGATCATATTTATGAGAGTGAGTGGAGCCCTTTTGCTGAGATGACTGGGATGATTGAGATTTGCCATTATCCTTGTGAAAGGATTTAGCTGCAAAGGTTTGCCCTGAGGAGGACGGGTTGGCACTGCTACCAAGCTATTGTTTCCAACGATCCTGCTGTAGAAGTTTGGTGCACAACTTAGAAAACTTTAGATCAACAATAGTTGAAGTAATGTTGAGAGTTTCTATAAAGTGTAAAACAATTATAAACAGATTGTTTTATTGGTTGAATGAATATACAAAGAGCTAACGAGCTCATATATACAAAACTAAGGATACAAGGAATAGCAACTATCTAAATCAGGATAGAGCATTAAAAGGAAACTGCCGAATATTAGAAACATTCTAATACTGTCCCATAATATTCAATTTGTCAATAACACCAATAGCCTCCCTGAATTTTACAAATTTATCAGAACTGAGAGACTTGGTGAAGATATTAGCGGACTGCTCTAAGGTAGGAACATATAGCAGCTGAATAGATGTGTCTTCAACCAGCTGACGAATGTAATGACAATGTGTTTCGACATGCTTGGTTTGTTCATGGAAGACTGGATTCTTGGCCAGTTTGAGAACTCCTTGATTATCACAGAATAGAGGAGTCGGTCTTGACTGAGGAACATGCATATCTGCAAGCATCTGCCGAAGCCAAACGGCCTCACAAGCTGCTTTAACTGCTCCTTGATACTCTGCTTCGGTGGACGACAGAGCCACTGCCTGTTGTTTCTTACTAGTCCATGTGACAGCACCAGACCCCAAATTGAACACATATCTAGCGGTAGACTTACGATCATCAATAGAACCGACCCAATCTGAATTTGTGTAGCCACATAGTGTAGGATCAGAACTCTGAGTGTATAGAAGACCATAGTCAAGAGTACCACTAACATAGCGCAGAACACGCTTTGCAGCTGTCCAATGATTAGTCTTTGGTGTTGTCATAAAGTGAGATATGTAGCTTACTGCAAAACTAATGTCAGGTCTGGTGGCAGTAAGGAAAATGAGGCTGCTCACTAGTTGTCTAAACAAAGATTCATCCACAACAGGTGAATCGGACTAAGCTAATAATTTGAGCCCAGGGTCCATAGGAGTGGGAGCAGGTTTGCAATCTTGCATTCTGAACCTATCCACAAGACTTCTAGCATACTTGGACTGAGAAAGGAAGATACTGTGCTTAGTCTGCCAAACCTCAACTCCGAGACAATAGTGCAAGAGTCCCAAGTCTGTCATATCAAAAGTGCGACACAAATCTTGTTTGATTTTAGTGATCAAATATGCTGAACTTCTAGTGATGATCAAGTTATCCACATAGATAACTATACACAATACATCATCACCTACATGTTTGATATACAGGTTTGAATCCGATGGACTCCTTTGAAAGCCATGATCGGTTAGGTATTTATCAATTTTCATGTACCAAGCCCGAGGAGCTTGTTTTAGACCATAGAGAGCTTTGACAAGTTTACAAACTTTGTGTTCTTGACCAGCAACCTTAAATCCGGAAGGTTGCGTCATGTAGACTTCTTCCTGTAAGTCACCATTCAAAAATGCACTCTTAACATCCATCTGATGAACTTTCCAACCAAACTGAGCTGCTAAGGCAAGAACAAGTCGTATGGTACTCATTTTCGCTGTGGGAGCAAAGGTCTCCTCATAGTCAATACCTATTCTTTGTGAGAACCCTTGAGCAACAAGACGAGCTTTATACTTGTCCAAGGTACCATCAGCTTTGTATTTTACCTTGTATACCCATTTGCAGCTAACGGGTTTCTTCCCTGCAGGAAGATCAGGAAGGACCCAAGTGTGATTTTTCTGAATACTCTGAAATTCAGCTTCCATAGCTTGTTCCCACTTAGGGATACCTTTAGCCTTAGAATAAGTCTGGGGCTCATAAACACTATGAATGTTAGCCATAAGAGCAAAATTAACTGTAGGGTGCTGTTTGCCCTTATTTCTAGAAACTCTACCTTCAAGGAGCTCATCATCCCTGAGATCATTAATAGTTTTAACCCACCATTTGGGCCGGAGAGTAGACGAGCCAATCTCTGGAGGAGCTGGAGGAGGTTCAGGAGCAGCAATAGGGGCAGGGAGAGGATCATGTTTGGGGGCCTCAATAGTATCAACGGCAGGGGCCCCGGGGCAAGCATTATCTGTATCATCCCTCCCATCAGGTGGTGCTAAAGGAAGAGGAACACTGTGAGGCTGTTCCTCAGAACACTGCTCAGAAAAAAAAGAAAAAGGTCCTCTAGTTTCATCAAAAAACAACATCACGACTAAAGATAAGATGATTAGTGTCGATATCTATCAATTTGTAGGCCTTATGGTTGTCATTGTACCCTGTCATCATGACTCTTGGAATCTAATTTGGAACGTTAGCATCAGGAATCCAAACATAGGCAAGAGAGCCAAAAATCTTCAGGTGATTGATCTTGGGCTTACGACCAGACCACAATTCTTTGGGAGTTTTGTTCTTGACAGCCTGAGTAGGGGAACGATTAAGAAGGTAAACAGCAGTAAACAGTGCTTCTGCCCAATACTTATTAGGAACACTCCTGTATTGTAACATAGAACGAGCCATCTCAACAATCGTACGATTGCAACGCTCAACAACACTGTTTTGCTAAGGAGTGTAGGGTGTGGTGAACTGGCGTTTGATGCCATGGTCAGCACAAAAAACGGAAAATGCAGTAGAACAAAATTCCCCTCCATTAGCTATTCTAAGAGAAATGATACTGCAGCCAGACTCGTTTTTCAACCGACTTGAAATTCTGAAATGTACTAAAGGCATTTGATTTTTGTTTAAGAAAGTACACCCACATCTTTCTACTAAAATCATCCACAATAAGCAAGAAATATTTGCAACCAGTAACTGAAGATGTATTCATAGGTTCACAAATATCAACATGAAGTAATTAAAGTACTTGAGATGCATGCCAAGAATCACCATCTTTGAAGGGAGTCCGATGTTGTTTGCCAGCTTGACAAGCGTCACATACTCCAAGATGCTGCGTCTGAATCGGAGGTAGGCCAGAAACAAGTTCCTCTCAGGACAACTGAGAGAGATACTGGATGTTGAGATGTCCATATTGTTGATGCCACAAAGTACTGAGAGATAAATCACAAGCTGCCATAGCTATTTCAGGAGAATCACCAGTGTCAATAAGCCGATATAGGCCATGATCCTCAAGTCCAGAAGCAACAGTAAGACGAGTTGTGCGATCAATAATGGAACATTTGTGGGCACTGAACACCACATCCAATTGAGGGGAATTTCTCATGATCTGACTCATAGAGAGCAGATTGAGTGCCATACCAGGAACGTAGCATACATTGAGAAAGATGAGTTGACACTCACCAGACTGTATCTGAACATTTCCTCTGCCAAGAATTTTGAACTCCTCTCCACCAAACACAACTGTATCACTGTAGGGATAGAAGTTGGTAAACCAGTCATGCCGATGAGAAAAATGATGTGAAGCCCCAGAGTCGATATACCAAGCAGATGACTGGGCTAAATCAGAAGGGCTTTTAGCCATAAAAGCATAGAAAGCAGACTCCTTTTTCTTAGAATGCTCCTTTTTCTCAGAATGTTTAGCAACATTTGCTTGTTGATTTGACCCTCCCAGCTTCTTTTGTTCAGAAGCGAGCCGTTGACGACAATCTTTCTTCATGTGGCCGTACTTATGACAGTAGTGACACTAAACACTCTTCTGCTGAGAATTGCCTGAGAATTGATGTGAATTGTCTTGTGATGACTGAGAAGATTGAAACTTTGTTGCAAAGGCTTGTTTTGACGAGGATGAGGAAGTACAGTTACCAAACTGCTGCTTCCAGCGATCCTGTTGTAGGAGTTTGGTGCACAACTCTAAGAATTTCAGATCAACATTAGTTGAGGTAATGTTGAGAGTCTTTGTGAAATGCTCATAAGATGATGGTAGACTTTTCAGGGTAATAACTACCATATCTTCTTCTTCCATTTTTCAACCAATAGCTTCAAGCTGATCACGAATGTCCTTAATCTTCGTGAGATGTTCTTGTAAGGACATACGTTCATCCATCATAATGGAGAACAATTGATTCTTTAGAAAGAACGCGCGACTCTTGTCGGATGTCTCATGCAACTCCTTCAAATATTTCCAGATGTCGGCAACAGACTTGCCAGAAGGAATCTGAGGCAATTGATCATCTGTGACAGAGAGCTTGAGAAGCATAACAACTTCTCGATTCCGATCATTGAATTTATCCTGATCTGCTTGAACGGAGGTCGGACAGGTCTCTGTACCTAGAACAAGTGCATCCAGACGAGGGTACTCGAAGATGGTCAACATTTGTTGCTTCCAGGTGTTATAGTTGCTGCCATTAAACTGTTGATTGTTTTCCAGCATCATGTTGGTCAAGGATGCCATTTGCACGGATTTCAAGGCAAATTTTAGACTGACCCAGAGAAATTCGACAAGTACCCAAAAGAGTAGACAAAAAACCCAGAAAGAATCAGAAAGAATCTGAGGTTAGAATTCAAATCCGCTGGCTTGAAAATTGAGGCACAAAAAACGAGGTACCCAGAAAATTCTGACAAAGACCCAGATAAAGTTTCGGAAAACCCACCACAAATATGAAAGCAGAATTGTTATTTGAGTTCAAAAATTAGGGTTTTCTAAGGAAACCCTAATCTCGTGGTCATGGAAACGAAGATATTTGCAGGTTACAATAGTGACGATACAAATACACGAAGATCCCTTTGTCGCAAAATACAGTTGCAGGAATTTGAAGATCCTCCGTTGCGCACCAAGAATCGCGCTGCCAAATGTAGGCGCCAAGAATCCTGTCGCCAATAGACGCAAAGAAAGAACATGCGCACATACCAGAAGTTTTTGCGGGGATGAACGCGCGCATATACCAGAAGTTTTTTGCGGGGATGAACCAGAAGACAGCACGAGCAATCTTGATACAAAAAAATCGCGAATAGACACAGAGGGACGTGTGGGTTCAAGGAAGAAGAAACTTCAGAAAAGAATTGCTACAGATAATTTCGATAATGAAATTATGCAGGAAAAAAAATGACCCGCTCTGATACCATAAAACAATTATAAACAGATTGTTTTATTGGTTGAATGAATATACAAAGAGCTAACAAGCTCATATATACAAAACTAAGGATACAAGGAATAGCAACTATCTAAATCAGGATAGAGCATTAAAAGGAAACTGCCGAATATTAGAAACATTCTAATAAAGTGCTCATAAGATTTTGGTAGACTCTTCAGGATGATGACTACCATATCTTCTTCCTCCATTTTCCGACCAATAGCTTCAAGCTGAGTGTAGATGCCCTTAATCTTTGTGAGATGCTCTTGTAAGGACATGCATTCATCCATCATGATGGAGAACAACTGGCTCTTCAAGAAGAACACTCGGCTCTTGTTGGATGTCTCATGCAACTTCTTTAGATGCTTCCATATTCTTGACGCTGACTTGCCATAAGGAATCTGGGGCAAGTGATCATCTGTGACAAAGAGCTTAAGAAGCATGACGACTTCTCGATTCCGATCATTAAACTTGTCCTGGTCAACTTGGGCTGTGGTAAGACGAGTCTCTTTTCCCAAAACAAGATCATCAATGCGGCGATATTCGAAGATTGTCACCATGAGCAACTTCTAGGTGTTATAATTTTTGCCATTGAATCTCTAGTTGCCTTCCAACATTAAGTTGGTCAATGACGCCATCTTGCATGTTTCCCAATGCACATAAAACAAGAAATAAAGAAGAGGCGATAGGATAGAATCTGGAGCACGAATCCCAATGCAAAAAATAGAGGCAGATGTAGGTACAAACTTCAAAAAACAATGAAGTACGATTGGCATGAATTTCAAATTTTTTTTCCATCTGAACTAGAAAAATTTGACGAAGACCTAGAATAGCACTCAAAAAACCCAGATGGAATTTGAAATCAAAATAATTTATTGGCTAGCACATAATTTGAGGCACCCAGAAAAATTGAAAAACGACTTAGTTGAAATCTCGAAAAACCCACCAAGAATCTAGAATCAAATTTTGAATCTAGCAAGAAAATTGAGAGTTTCAAATGAAACCCTAGCCAACTGAAATAGATGAGCAAAATCTGAGAAAAAATGGTGGATGTCTGTCTGAAACATCAGAACAAAGGTAGATAACCTTCCTGAGAAGAGAAAACGATGACACAAGAGGTTGTTTTGATCAGACGACCATCGTTTTTGAGAGAAAATAAAACGGGCCAAGAATCCCGTTGAGCCCAGATAAATGCAGGTTAGAATCTTAGAAAACATGGCCGTTGATTGCATATACGACCAAAAACCAGGTCGTATCTATGTGAGGATGTCAAGTTTGGGTGTGAGGAAGTAAGAACGACCAAAGAGGAGGCACACGAAAGAGAAAATTTGCAGAGATGGGTCGAGTTTGGAAGAAAAACGACCAAAAATCATCAAAAACAGCCTCACGCAGGAGTTTTGTTCCTGGAAGAAAATGATACTAGCGACCCTATTCGGATTGGAGAAGAAAGAAGCTCAACCCAAAAAACTTGTCACTGAAAAAATCGTTTTTCAAAAAACTGAAAAATTTCATTTGAAATTTAAAAATAAATGAATTTTTTTAGAGGGCTCTGATACCATATTATTGAGAAGTAATTGGTAAAAATGTTTGTTGTATTAACAAATGATTGAAAGGATCATTATAAAGAATTTACAAGGATATAAAATTAGCAAGTTTCTAAAAGAAACTAAATAAGATTGTAGAAATGATCTTATCTACATACTTTACATATTATACAAAAGATGACCATTAAATAATAATAAATTAATATTCTAATAATATTGGCGAAATAAATAAATAAAATTAAATATTTTTAAAGTTGTCCAAATAAATTAAATATTAAAAGGATGACTTTATTTTAAAAAGTACTATTAAAAGTGAATTTATTAATAAGGTGACTTTATTATGTCAACTTTAAATTATAACATGAAGTTGCATTTTGGAGGGAAATGAAATAAAATAAAGTATTTCTCTCAAAATAGGGAAAAGGCTATTATAAAAGGAGGAAAAAGGGAATTGTGAAAGCATTTTGGAGATTGCTATTTTTATTTTGAATCTTTTCTCTATGAGCTTGAAGCTTTGCTTGAAGGTTTAGTAAAACCCTAGATGGTTCGGTGATTTGGACGGAAACCCAGATCAGCCCCCTAGGTGGATTCACTTTAGGATTCACATGTGCATTACATTGTTCATTTCTTCATATTGCAGCGATTATTTGTGGGTATGTTCACAGCAGCAGCTCCACTTGTGTATGGGTCACTCTTCTTGCATGTCATTCAATCTTCTTCTGTATGCTACAAATGATCATATCTCACAAGGGCTTGATGATATTTGGAGTGGAATCATGTGGGTATATTGCATGTAAATTTATGCATGTTCTAGCATTGCAACAATAATATATTTGATGTAACAGCCATGCATGTTTTATATCAGGATCATTATCAATAGGTTTGTGTTTGTAATTGCTTACTTCCTTGGAAATCTATATCGTTTCCTTTGCATATTGTTATTTTGCATTAAAATGAAGCAAAACATGGCAAAAATTGAAAACCCAATTCAGATTTGAGAAAATATCCTAGTTCAGGATATTTCAAACACAAAGAAGAATGTATATTTATTTTTGAAAAATAAATTAATAAACTAAAACATAAAAATAAAAAAGTTGCGTTTTTTGAATTACCTTCAGTAGAATGATTTACAATTAACTTGTGACATGTGGTGGTTTGTGATGAACATTTGGATTTCTTTAGCCTTAGCATAGACTTGTTTGATTCAAACCTTTTTTGTACCCAATTGGTGTAGCATGAGGTTGAGTAAATGCATAGCACAAGGTGTCCAAAAATATGTGAGAATCATGTCTCAACTAACATACTAGTACCTCTACAATTCTTCACATTATTATAACTTGGACAGCATTTTGAGGATGGACTTTGTGAAATACATGATGCCAAGAATGTGCATTCTTCACTTGCCCCTCACAATCTAGGACTTTTAGAAACATTGCCCTTTTGGTCACACTACAATTACACTATCTAATGGTTAATTTTTTGCATCTTTCCATCTCTTGCAAATAATACACTTTTTTTTTCCACAAGGCCTTAATGGGAGCTAATGAAGTTGAAAAATGTTTGACCTCTTTTGATAATAAAGTCTCATAAGTTGGGCTCGTCGACCCCTTTAGAGCTTCATTTATTTTTCTTACCATTTCTTTCCTATAGTTTGATGGAACAACATTGATCGACAATCCATTTGCATAGAGGCATCTTGCAATGGTTTGATTAGCAATGTTTCTAGCATCATTATTAAATGCCCTCTCGAGTGTTTCCTTTGCTCTTGTCACATTACTAGCCTCTTCTTCATGCCTACCCAAAAATGGATGATTGTCTACTACAATATTAGGTATGACACTATGTGTATGAGATGGAGAAGCAGATGGCCTCCGTGAGTCCCTTCCTCTCCTCAATGGATGCCTCATTCTATTTGCAACTGTTGCATTTGCTTCCTCTTCGTCTTTAATATTTTATGCCCTTATATAAGTTGTTATAGGTGCATTAAATTTTCCTAGACAAGCTTTGATTCCCAATACACGATTTGCACCAATTGACCTTTCACCTCATTGTAGGAACTTGTAGAATCAATTATCACACAATCACATATCCAAACATATGTCCCCCCACTTGGAATTTTCTCTACTGTTTTTACATGCCTCCATAGAGGGGAATTGGGATCAATGTTGAATGAGGGTTTGTTAATGGAACTAGAACTAGTTGCCATGGTAAAAAATACAATAGATTCTCTATGTGCAACATGCCTACAATTTGTAAAGAGAAGTTTGGAAATTTATGTAACATCTAAACTTTATAATTTAATCAAAATAGAAAATATGAAATATGATACATCAATATATTGAATTATAGTATTATTTTATCAATAGTAATATCAAATATGTACCATACCAAGCATTGATATGTAGATCAACCGTTTAATAAATTTATCGAAGTATATAACTACAAGATTTTGTATTTTTTTGTATTAACATAGTAGAAGTAGCTGGGTTACATCACTGAAATATATGGTAACTGAGTTACCTTACAGATTTACAGCCTCAAAATAAACACAGAAAACTGCAAGGTAGTACCAGAGTAGCTACCTATTGAGAACGATACCTTACAACTTGAAGTAGCTACCTATTGAATACATTTACTTACAGCTTGAAGCAACCTACAGTCTATATTATCTGTTAATACAAAAAGATTCAAAATCAGCTTAAGAGAAGTGTCCTTCCAAACATCTGATAGTATCCTGTACCATACCAACCATTGATATGTAGATCAACTGTTTAATAAATTTATTGAAGTATATAACTACAAGATTTTGTATTTTTTTGTATTAACATAGTAGAAGTAGCTGGGTTACATCACTGAAATATATGGTAACTGAGTTACCTTACAGATTTACAGCCTCAAAATAAACACAGAAAACTGCAAGGTAGTACCAGAGTAGCTACCTATTGAGAACGATTACTTACAACTTGAAGTAGCTACCTATTGAATACATTTACTTACAGCTTGAAGCAACCTACAGTCTATATTATCTGTTAATACAAAAAGATTCAAAATCAGCTTAAGAGAAGTGTCCTTCCAAACATCTGATAGTATCCTGTCATTCCTCCAACTCCATATGTTCTGGTGGTGTTTGAGCATGGAGATCTTTGTTTGTATTGGCATATCTATCATCAATACTTAGACCTTTGATGAACTGGTTAAGATTATCAATTTCTCTCTGGCTGAGCATGTCCTTGTGGATAGAAAAGTATTGGCATGAGACTAAGTCCTCCTTGTTGATCAAGATCTGTCCTTCCCGCATCCGCACCATGAACCTGTCTCTGGAGATTTCTAAAGCAGCAGCAACCTGTGACATGATTTGAAAATGTATGAGTTTACATCCAAACTCAGTAAGTTGTCTCCTTTTCTTTTGAAAAATCTCTCATTTCGCTCCTTCTAAAGAAACCATAAAATTTCAGTAGTTAAAGTAGACCAGAAACTGTTAGTTTTAAGATCAAAAGACTCCACAAAGCCAGCTAATATTTCACTCCAAGAAAGACCAGGTCTACTGTTCCAAACAATGGGTGACCCAAAAAATATGGACCAGACACCACGGGCAAAGATACAATAAAAAAAAGATGCTCATAAGATTCTGGGACAGAACACATGCCACACACAATAGGGTTACCTAAATTCTGAGGCAAGGTATTACCAAAAGATTTTGTATTTTAGAAAATTATATATATGATATATATGTATATTATATTCATATATATATAATTATATTTTAGTAATGCAATGTAAAAAATTAAATATATAAAGAAATCTATTTATACATGTATATTTTGATGGATAAGCTCTATCAAGGGGGTGGCTCCCAATATATTAATTCAAGAAAAAAATACATCAGCTTGACGTTAAAATGTTTGAGGATAAAATTCTCAAGCTATCCAAGAAGTGATCAAAGGCACAAATGATTTGGGGTGGAGTAAAAAATCTGAGTAATGCCCTAGCGAAAATTTGAAGACTTCCATATTATTCCAGATGATTTTGTCTCTGAAAAGATGTAACACTTCCTTTTGATTGTTCTCCATATTAACAACATTCACATCAAACACTCTTGTAATAGACCCCATCACAAGGTTTTTGTTGAAAGAAGAAATATCGCAAGAGGTTGGCTCCAAAAGATTAGGTTTGACGAATGCTTGTGAAAGCAAATTTCACCAAAGTTTCCTATCCATAATTAGAATGGCATTGGGTTAGAACATTGCATAGATTTTACCATCATGGAAGTGCTCTTTGCCGGTTTCTTGCATTCCAAAAATCTACCTGATAGCCTTTGCAACACCCTCTTAATCAGCTTTAAAGGGTCTCCTAATTTGTGCAAACAAATCCTTTTCAACACAAAGACAGTCATGAAGGGCCTCCATCCTATAAGCCACATTCCCATATTCTAAACAATTGTTTGATGTTGTATAAATAATCGTCACCCAAACAAGAGGAGAAACCAACACAAGGAACTTGTGAAATTTGCAGCAAGTGAGCTATCTTTTGAGATCACAATTAATTGGAAATTACATAGAGTAGTTCATGTAGTTCTATTCTACTATGCTAGATCTTTCCTCCAAAATTTGGTTCAATTCGATCCACACGCATGAAACGTTTGATTTTTGAAATCTCAGTTTGCTCGACCCCTTGATTGGCCAAGAAGTTCGCCACACAATTAGATTTCCTGAAATTGTGTTAGGGAGTATTCTTCCTTTTGTTCTAGCTTGACCAAATCTCGTCAAACTAGAACAACAATTTCCAATTTTTGATCTTTTTAAATTTAATTGCATTTATACATACTAGTGAATCTTCCTCAACTTTAATTTTTCTAATGCCTTTATGAAGGCATTCTTTGGCACTGAACATTTCTCTGATTTTTGCTTTGCTGTTTGTTTTGTTTGGAGTTTCTTGGAAAGAGCCCATACCAACTTCCTAGTTTTCTCTTGTTATACACCTAGCATCAGAAATCCTATTAAATTTAGTTTCAATCGACCTCGGGGAGGTGCTTGCCACTTAATGGTTCAATCTCCATTAGATTTCCCCATGTTCAGAGAGGAGGGTATCCTAAATCCAGGCTGTTTCATGATGAAGTCATCCAAACTCGAAAATGATGCTTTCCCAAACTCTCTAGTTTTAGCATTTAATAGTTCACAAATGTCATTTTCAATATTTTGCAGTACTTGAGAGACATTATGTCCTTTATTATTAAATCTCCTTTTGTTTTGCTCCTTTCATATTTGTCATATAAGCATGGAGGGGTTGGCAATCAATATGCCATCTGAAAAGGCATTATTGTGTAGCCTTGGCCAGCTACGAATTACAACTAACAAGTTTGGCAGATGGGTAACATGCCATTTGAGTTTTCCGCAAAACCAACCCCAGCATTGTGAAGCATAGGGACAGTTCAAGAGAAGATGATTTGTAGCTTCTACATTATTTTTTTAGAGAGGACACCTGTTAATGTTTTGCCCAGAAATAAAGATAAACAGCAATAAACAAAAGTAGAACAAAATAGGTACAAAAGACACAGCGACTTTATATTGGGAAAACTCTCCAACTAGAGGGAAAAACCTAGCCACACCAGAAAAATATCTCTTTTATTAATAATATAAGTTCAAGTACAATGCTTTCAACTTGATGCAATACCTACACTCACAAAGCAATCACACACACACACACACACACACACACACACACATATATATATAGAATTGAGAGACTCTTCATATCACAATTGAAGGTCTCTTCAATTTCCAAAAACAAGTCTCTTCATATTTCCAAATACACGACTCTTCGCATGTCCCACGTCTCTTCATATAATAAAATGTCAAATATTTAGAGTGTGACACCTAGCATACATTGAATGCCACATTGTGCTCACTTAAAATGACGGAAATATCTTCTCTAGCTGTTGACGGAATACAGAGGTATTGTCCCAATTTCAACATATAGCAAAATCAAAGATAGAGATCTCTATCGCAGCTACAATCTTCAACAACACCAACTAGTACCCAATATGTGTATGGAATGCAATCTTCTTTTGTATGGAAGAAGATTTTTTATTTTTATTTATTTACCAATTGACATAGCCAGTTATATTTATCATATGCTTTGCTGATATCAAGTTTTTTCATCATGTATTTTTGCTTTGAGCTTTCTATGGAATGAATGATTTCATTTGAAATATCTCCCCTAGGCATAAATATGCTCTTATTAGCCAAGAAAACAATTCCTGATAAAATATGCTTCAATCCATTAACAATCGCTTTGGAGATGATTTTATATCATGTTTTGCATAAAGAGATGGGTCTGAAGTTTGTGAATGACACACAAACTATAAATATTTTTATATGTGTAACTATATTTAATAAATTAGTAATATTAAATATAACATTTACTATTTAGTTATACTATATATATATTATCATTGTATTGAAATGAGTAATATTAAATATAGTATTTAATCAATAAACTATAAGATTAGATAATAAAATAGGTTTTAATAGAGGTTTTTAATCATAAATTATGTTTTAAGTTAAATAGTTTGCAGACCACAAGGGGGAATAAAAATTGAATATTGATACGATTTTTTTTTTGAAAACGTGCCTTGAAAACCCCTGGTCAATTGAAACTTGCCTAAAAAATGCACAAGAATGGATCCTCTCGGTTATGAATCTTTTTCCCCAAAGTGAAATTAAAGTTTTGAATGTATTAAAAGAAGATATAAAAATAAAGTATATGATCCTTTGGTGAAAATGGAGATTAATGAAGAAGATTTACGAAAACTTTTTTTAATGAGGTGAATCATTATATTTATTAACTAACAAGTAAAAGACAACTTTGTGAAAGGGTGTGAGGGTTTGAAAACCAACCCTTAAGGCTTGAATAAAGTGGTTTGGTGGGTTATGGGCATTGGAGAACATGTCAACATAGGGTACATAGTATACCTTGGATTGTTCTAGCTAGGGCTTTGCATGAGTAGGCACACCTTTTTGTGCGGGAAGGAGATGACATGTTTGTACACAGGTCCTCCAGATTGTGCTATGGTAAGAGCCAATACCACTAAAATCTTCCTAGGGTGAGAGTGACTTTACCAAGTGTAGTTATTCAAAAAGCTTTGGAAACCATTGAAGCTAAAAGATAGTGGGAGCACTATATATATGATTTTGATGTCAATCTGATTGAATTTTACGAATATGTTATTTAATTTACTGTGTTAATTATTTACTTTGGAAATCTTAATTATCATATGTTATATTTTACGTTGGTTAATTATGTCTATTTTAATAACATTACATCTTGTAAATTATCTTAATTCTAATATTTAATCCATTGAATTTGATACTAATCCTTCAATAACTTTCAAAGAGAGGCGACATTACATTATCAGTCAACTGAAACTCCAGTCCACAAAACTCTCCTTCGCTGCATTCGTCATTCAGTGTGTTTGTAAAATGAATGAAAATGAAGATCACACCGCATTTTAGGGGTTTATTCACCTTTTACATGTTTGGAAGAGTACAAAAAGGTCATAACATTTGTGGTCGGTTCAAACCCAAATCCAATTTGGAACATTTCATACTTGGGTTCAGTGGGTAAAACATCTGATTTGGCAACATAGGATAATATCATAATTGTAAACATTTACTAATATTTAGAAATTGGTCAAACTTTGGGCAATATACTATTGCCCTAAATTGAGCTACAGGGTGGACCAAAGGTAAAGAAGGGAAGCTTTATTTGCATCGGAGGGAATAAATATGGAAAGCATTTTCTAATATTTAGAAATTGGTCAAGTTTTTGCCTTCAGCAATATACTAATGGAACTGAACTTTCAGTTAAAGTAAGTTTTAGGAGCCGGGTGAGGACTTGATTGATGGGTGGGAAAAGAGTAATTAAAGAGGGGATAAATGTGGAAAATAATTTTTTAATACTTAGAAATTGGTCAAGTTTTGTGCTATATACTATTTCTTTAAAATAGAACAGATGGAATCTTGAGGGAATGGTGGGCTGAAGGTTATTAAATGAAGTTTTAGTTTCTCAGAGGAAATGAATATGGAAAGTATTTTCTAATTTTTAGAAATTAGCCAACTATTTGGCAATATACTATTGGAATTGAAATTCAATTTCAAATGGTATAGACATTCAGAATTGAGCTCATGGGCACTTGTTAAAGAGTGGGCAAAATGGAATTGCATCAGAATCTTCATGTCTGGGAGTAAAACACTTTATAAACAACAAGAGAATTGTATATCCGTTCATAGACATCGATAAATTTAATTATAAACTATTTAATGTTGCCTACTTCTTGCCTTACCTCTTAATTCCATTATTTTTTATTGTTGTTTTCAAGCATGATGTAGAATTGATCATAATTCTGAAGGTTTTCAAGTTTTTGATTACTCTTGACATCAGATCTTACTTTGGTTAAATTTAATTATACATTAATCCTCGTGTAGCTTTTGTGTTATCCTTAGCTTAAGAAGTTTAAAATGACAATTTTTGTTGCAGCGCTTTACGTGATCGCCGCTTCCCACCTATACAGGCCAGGGAAATACCATACTTGCAATGCACTGTGTCTATACTAACAGATTATGAGCCCGCAGCCAATTATCTAGACTGGGAGGTGCATATCTTGATAAATTACTCTTCATTCTTTTGAACAATTTCTTTCTCTTCTCGATTTGATCACGTGTGTGGACATTTTTTAATCAAGAATATCCAACTAAAATACTTGGTTTGAGAAACCATAAAATTGCTTTGTCCAAGCCTTCTGAATGGATTGACCTTTTTGAGAAAGCGGACTGGCATTCTGGTCTCCTGTTGAGTATCGATGATTGTTTTGAAGATAGTTTTATATTTTCTACCTGTGTTAATCTTGTTTATGATGCCTACAGGTTGGGAAGCATGGTATGATTCTGGAGTTCACTGATCCAGAAAATACAAGGCGCAGTGCAACTTATTTGCCTGAGGTGGCTGCGCAAGAAGGTGCATGATTATAGATGCTAACACTTATCAATAGTTAAGGTCCCCTCAGTCTGAAGGACATTATTTGGTTTTAATGTCTCATCGATTGCTTTATTTCAGGATAGGTACAATTTATGCTATAAATTTTAGAGTTTAGTAATTGATATGAGGCTAATTGACTGGTTTTTGGTTTTGAGATTAAAAAATAAGGGTCAGGGGAAGAGAATTGCTGCCTTTGTTTCTGGGCTGAGGGTATAACAATCAACCCAAAATGGTTGTCGTTTAAGTCTGTGTAGTTAGTGTTTGCCAGTCAATATTTGTTAATAGCCAATTTTATTTGGATTCTGGGGAGGGAAAAGTTTTCTGGATTTTGGCTTAAATAATTCATAAAACTAATATTTGAATTTTTAAAATACAAATAAATTATAATTACCTACAAATAATCTAGCCAAGCTAAACCAAACCCAAAATTTGAGACTCCGGAAAAAAATGACAGCTTAAAAAATTGCTTCAATTTCTTTAAAAATACTCTTTTTTTGCAAAATTCAAAATATCCAATGTGTCTATAAATGAGTTAAAAAGTGTTGTCTATTAAATTTGATTCATTTGAATACAAATTGAGTACAAAGTTGCATCATCATGTGAAACCTTTATACACCAGTTAGTTGGCAACTATTGTGAATTTACGATGATTGCCTTTGAAAACTATCATCATAATTCACAAATTGCATATTACAACATTTGACATCTTAGTGAAATCTTGGGAGATTCTAATCTTTGCACTCTGTTCTAGCTCGTCACTCAACATTGAAGGATTTGTTTTTGTGTCATGTCCCCAGTTGGGATATTCGTAAATTTTGCCTTAAAACCAGAATTCCAATTATAAGTAAGAAATGTCATACATCTTAGAACATAAATTTTACCAATTGAAATGCACTTTTTCAAGGTAAATTCTGGTTTAGGTCTTGCATACAATTTTAGTCACTGGAAATTGACATTAAATCATAAACCAAGATAACATCTATTTTGACTAATTTCAGTATGGATCATGAGATCATATTAACATTAATCATATTAAAAATCTAATCAAGGCAATAGCCATTCCAATGTGGAACCTCATAATAATCTCATTAGGAATTTTTTGAAACATTTCCAAACTGCAGTCTCAAGGATTGTCACCCTTGTACTGTGAGAGAATGGAAGGTGTGCCCTCTTCAATCCCTTAGTTCACCTTGGAGGCTGGCCGTCCTCGGTCAAGTTCAAGATTATGGAAGGCCAGTCTTCCATTCCTCCTTGTGGCCCACGAGCATGGAAGGCTGGTTGTCCATTCCAAAGGGTGTTGGTTAATTTCTTACAAATTTTAGGGACATTACATTGTGGCTTTAATTCGACCAAATCAATGAACATGTCTGATTTGTTGTCCACCTTTCTTGTGCAAGGTTGGAGGTTGTATTTTATTTCATGATATTAATGGCATTTGAATTTTTGATACTCATAGTATGATACTTCATCATTGATCAATGATAATATTAAATATGATAGTGATAAAGACAATTGTCTAAGTAGTCGATTCTGGTCTCCACTCCCATATCCGTACATCGTAATCAACTTTTTATATGAGATCTTGATAATTAGAGGGGGTCTAGGAGTGGAGACCCCAAGGGGGTTGAGGGGCCAATGCCCCTATTTGGGGGTTTGGAGTAATGCCCAAAACTCTGGGTCTTGGGGCAGTGCCCCTAGCAGGGTCCCCGAGGGTAGCACCCATGGCACATTTCTAGTTCAACATAGGGTGGGGTCAAGGGGCAGTGCTCTCACCACTGAGCCCAAATTAAGGCCTTTGGAGCCACACAAGATTTGTTGCACACCATTTCACAATTTTATCAGTTTAGGTAATTGCCACATTTTTATGAACTTTTGCCCTCCAGGTGTTATGTGACGAAGTGTGAGGGCTGTTCATGCATTTATAGGGCAAAATTGTTACTTTTTATTGACTATTTTTCCAATTTTTTTGGATGTTATTTCTGTGTTTCACATTTTAATGTGTCTAGTGATTTTTTTAATCAAACTAATTTTTTGGCAAGTACTTGCCATAAAATAGAAAGTTGGTTAGTCTTTCTAGTGAGTAGATGGCTCAAAAACTCGTATTATATTTGACTCAGATTATGACGCCTATGAGTTATAAATTTTTTATATTATAGATTTTTTTATTATAATGTTTTAAATAAAAAGTTAAAGGGTTTTCTATTTTTTTTGTATGGACTGGACATGATATTGTTTGTCAAGATTTATATTATTTTTTGAAAAACATAAAAATACTCTGATATTTATTTTTAATATCTCAGACAATTCCATGTTTTCAATTATTTCTAAATAAGAGGATTCATAGAAAAATCAGCAACTATTTTTTTTCATAGCAATCACAAACAACACTATAAAGAAAGAGGCTCAAAATCTTACCTCTATGCTTTAACAAAGTTAGGGGTAGGTACTATGTCATATTTTTCTGTGTTGATAGTGTTGGTATATTTAAGTATAACCTATGCAATGTGAATATGTAAACATATCCAAATAAAAATATAAACACGTGCCCATCTGAAGTACATAATTTTTGAAAACTTGTCTATAATTGAAAATGAGCAATCATGTAGATGTCTTAGTCAATGTTCTGGTGAAAGGGATTGAAATGTGATGCCAGTAAATATAACCTGCTTGGTGCAAGTTTTTCCAGTCATGTAGAAGCATTTGGAGGCATCATTTAACCAAAAATCAAGTGTGAACGGTCAACTTATTTCCTTCAAAACGCACAAGATAATAATCTTTTATTGTGGGCAACAGAGTAACACAGGGACGCATCCCCCCCAAAACAATCCCCACGTCTCCGAGGTGGGGACACACCAGGGATGGGGGAATGCCGTTCCGACGTCTCCAGCGGCGCTACCCGTCTGCTGCCATTCTGACTGTGAGATCACAAGTTTTCTTTTCATTCAACTTGCCCCTGACCTTCATCAATGACAGTGTGTTCTATTCTGCGCTTCTACTCTTCTTTCTATGTGCTTGCTTTTGTATGACAAAATGAATGCCAAAGAGTCAATGTTTTTTTTAGCTCGGTAAGATGTATTTTATTTTATTAATAATAAGGTTTTACATCAGATTTTACAATCAGTATTCTGCATATAGATATATCCTTCACACACCTACTGAACCCAAACAGAATATTACACCAATTGCCAACATCCATCTAATCTATTCCGCCCATTTGAAAACAACTATAGAACCAAACTTACAGGATGAAGGACTCCATATCTTGCATTAAACTTGAGAGACAACCCATCACCCTGGCCAAAATATAAAAAACCCATCACCCTAGCCAAAATATAAAAAACCCATCACCCTAGCCAAAATATCAAAATTTATCAGGGCATCTTAACAAAATGCTGATAATACTCTACAGACTACTAGCCCCGATCCCAATCATTGTGCTTAAAACCAAAAAAGCATCGTGAACAACTCACAAACAAGTCCTCATTGCCTTATCATCTGCTCATGCTTGCCTGCCATAACGTTCTTTAACTGCAGCCTTTGTTCATGGTCTCCGAGGAACTGCAACTGGGACACCTCTAAGTTCTAACATCAGCATTAACCTCAAACTCATGGTGCCTGATCTCCATTTTAATGTCCACCCATTCTATTAGGACCATCAATTTATATTCCTCTTTGTCCACTTTGCCCATCCACCTTACAAAGGGGATGACCCCAAATTCCCACGCCTCCTCTTCATCAGCTATCCCTTTTGAAATATCTGTTCCCACCCCCAGTACTGCCCATTCCAGAATCGAGTCAAGACCCACCAGCAAGTCTTCCTCAAATAAGGATTTTGCAACCCACTTCACCATCTTTATGTCTTCAACAAGCTCCAAACCCCACACAATTACCATGGAAATTACATCAATGTTCATCCTTCAACTAAGTTTGTTCTCCTGAAACATTGGACCCAACACACCCAACACCGATTTCACCATTTTATCTGTCTTTATTTTCAAGAGGCCATGGATTCTCTCCTTGCTTGTTGGCCAAGGAAACCCCTTTTGTTGCTTCACTGGCTTCATAATGAAGTTAGCTTCCATTGCTGCCTAAAAACCACCTCCAAACTTGCATTGTTCAACAATTGCAATTAAATTTGGCTACTCACCAACAAACCGGCAGCCATTTAAAGAATTTTCCCAACTGCTCAAGCATGTGAATTGAAAGTCAAAATGACATTCCTCATTCAAATTCTCTGCCAACAGTTGTCTCAATTATGGGAAATTGCAAATCACACCTGCCATAGTCCCTGCCATTCAGATTCGGATTTGTACGAAAACACTAAATGCATTTTTTAAACTTTATTTCCTATGCGCTATGTCTATTCACTCGTGCAAACATAATCACCCTAATTGCTCAAAAAACGAAGCAAGATCCCACTTAAAGGAATTACGTCAGCATATAATACCTGCACCCTGTCATGATTGTGCCATCCATCACTTTTTTTAAAAAATTCACAAAATAAAATAGTATTAAGCTGTCAACACAAACAAGTCCTTCAATTTTTGAAGTCCTCCAATTTGAACTTAAGTTCCTCATTAAAAGATAAGGCCCATTTTGATAGTTTATCTGCCTTGGCATTTCCCTCTCTTAATATGTGGCTAATTTTAAAAACTTCAAATGACGCAAGCATATCTATGAACGCCTTTTTATTATTGCCTGACCCACTATCAGTGAGTCCTCTTCGAGATGAATTTGCTTAAACCCCATTTGTCTACCAATCTTAATAGCAAGAATGGCCCCGCCTTTGCCTCCGCCACATTATTAGTTCCATTTGTTAGCCTTTGAGCACCTATTGCTAGAGTTTTACCTTTGCAATCTCGAATTATAACACCTAACCTAGAGACTCCCGGGTTGGATTTAGCAGCTCCGTCAAAATTGATTTTAATCCAGTCCGCACATGGTTTTTGCCATACCACCTTCAATCTTCTTGTTGGAGTATTTCTTGCCTTCTTAGTCTATCTTGCACCTTTAATTTTGACTCTTGGCCAATTGGATTGGATTCTTTGATCCCCAAGTGTGAAAGGTACCCCTTGTTGAAAATGAGTTGTAGCAGCTCCAACCATCTCTTTAATTGTATGATTTATACAATATTTAACCCTCTCCACCGACTCCACTTTACCTGAAAAG
This sequence comes from Chamaecyparis obtusa, assembly GCA_027943335.1. NCBI lineage: Eukaryota > Viridiplantae > Streptophyta > Pinopsida > Cupressales > Cupressaceae > Chamaecyparis > Chamaecyparis obtusa. The sequence continues at coordinate 762,750 of BSBK01004733.1, forward strand.
ATTCCGCGGTTGCGTTCTTTCCAAATCTCCCAAACCACAATTGAAGGGCTCACTGTCCACACACTAGACATCATTGATTTCTTTTGCTTGTAGTGCCAGCTTGTGAATACTTCCTTAAAAGAGTTTTGCAATGGGCTCTACCACACTAGTGTTTATCTTAGCTTCGCTCGCTCGCCTCTTTCCTTAATGGCCTTACGATTTCTCTAGTGGAACAAATTTACGTCATAGAACTCCATACCTGAAGACGAAGCGTCACAAAGCCAACCAGAAAACGAAAACATCATAAATATACCCAAAAATAATGGCATGCGAACCAAAGATGTCAAAAATAAACACCGAAGAATATAAGTTCAAGCCCCAAGACCTAGTTTACACTGCAGCATCGCCCAACATTCCCTGGCCACCTTACAATTTAAAAGAAGATGATCAACATTCTCTTCTGCCTCTTCACATAATGCACACCTAGTTGGACCTTGGAAGCCAAATCTTTTCCTCCTCTCTCCAGTTAGAATTCTACCTCTAGTAGCCAACCAAGCAAAAGACCCAGCTTTAGGTAAACAATTTTTTCCCCAAAAAAGGCCATTCACCAATCTCCTCTCTCCTATCTACAATCTGATATCCCACTTTCACCGAATAGTTACCACTTTTAGCAGCACATCAAACAAGCCTGTCCTTATTGTTAAAGACTATTTGTCTAAATCTGAAAATAGAATTCATCATCTCCTTTTGCTGAACATTAAGGTCAAGTTCCTTTTAAGGATTTCCATCCCCATTCAATTTCCATCCCCTTTCAAGTCCACCAATCCCCTGTTTCATCTCAATATAATTACTAACTTTATCACCCCACATCTGTAGAAAAAAGTTCCTTAAAACATGTAGATCAGTGTTATCTTTGAGGGTCGGGAGCCCATTCCAAGAGTCATCCCAGAAGTTAGCATTGAGACCATTTCCAATTTGCCAAGAAACAAGATTTGTAATGACTGGTCTGCAATCCAAGATGAAGTTCCAGACAGCCGAGCCCTTAGGAGGGTTCTTAATAGTTAAAATTCTGCTATCTTCCATAGTGTCCAGATGCTTGGCCTTTACAACTTCGACCCATAGCAGATTTGGGTTTGTATATACGGACCAAACAAGCTTAGCTCCAAGAGCTATGTTCATCATTTGCCAGTCTCTGATCCCAGCTCCCCCATCATATTTTGTCCTACAAATTTCCTTCCATGCTAAAAGAGGTCATTTATCTTCATCCTAAGATCCATTCCAAAAAAATTTCTGCATTTTCTGTTCAATAGTTTTTATCACTTTCCCCGGAATCTTCATACACATCATTGAAAAAAAAGGGATGGTAGATATAGCTGATTTCAACATGAGAATTCTACCTGCTGAGGTCAACCACTTGCTTTTCCATCCCTCCATCCTCTTAAAACAACTATCCACTAAATCTTTCCACAAACCTGCCTTAGAGGCACCTCCAAATAGAGGAACACCAGATATTTGCCTGGAAGCTGTCCAACCCTCATCCTAGGATTCTACTAATGTTTCTTTGCAGCTGTTTGTCAGTATTGAAAAAATATACTTCAGATTATTCCAATTAATGCTTTGTTCTGAAGCCCTACTATACTTATCCAGTGTGGATCTGATTACTCTTGCCTCACTTACGCTTGCTTCCCCCATTAAGTATGTGTCATCAACAAATTGGAGATGTGACATAGGATCAATCCCTTCCGCAACTTTAATGCCCTTCCACTGTCCATTCACCCTCTTCTTGGAACTTAACCTCCCCAGAGCTTTGGCCATTATGATGAATAGAAAAGGTGACAATGGATCACCTTGGCGAATGCCTTTATTTGAATTAAAGAAACCTTGTGGGCTTCCATTGACCAAAATTGAAAATCTGGGAGTGCTTAAACAACCTTCTATCCATAACATACAAAAACCAATTCCCTACAAAAACCAAATTTCTCCAGCACTTTCAGTAGGGAGCTGCGATTCACTGTATCATAAGCATTCCTAAAATCAAGCTTTATCTTCATCTTTTAAGTTTTAACTGTCTTCACTGAATGGATGGCCTCATGTGCAACAATAATGCCTTCATAAATTGATCTATCTGGGGAGAAACCACTCTGCTCACTAGAGATCACAGATTCAAGAATCACTTTGAGCCTATTAGCTTTAGTTTTTGTGATTATCTTATAAATTCTGTTGCATAAGGAAATGGGTCTAAAATCATCATAGCTCAACCGTTCCTTCTTTGGTATAAGAGCTATAAATGTATTGTTGAAATCCTTCAGCATAAATCTCCCATCTCTCGGCTCTTCAACTACCTCCCATATTTCTTGACCCACAATCTCCCAAAATCTTTGAAAGAAGATAGCTGAAAAGCCATCAAGCCCCGGGGCCTTCTCTCCCCCCATGGAAAATGGTGCCTTTCTTACTTCCTCTATAGTTATGGGACACATTAGCATCCGATTTTGTGCTTCTAAGACACACTTAGGGATGACCTCAAGAATGTCCAAGTCTGAATTAGAGCATCCTGAGCTATCCAAGAATATACTTTTGAAATATCTTACTGCTTCAGCATTGATTTCATTTGGAGTTTGCAGCAACTCCCCATTTGCATCCGAAATTGAAATTTTTTTATTAACAGACCTCTTTACTTTGACTGAGTTGTGAAAGAAGCTCATGTTCCCATCTCCATTTTTGAGCCAAATTTCATGTGATTTTTGTCTCCAGAAGACCTCTTCCCTAGCAAGAGTTTCTGCATACTTCTTATTTAAATCCTGTTCAACTAAAAATCCACTTCTTCTATACCCCTCTCTATAATTATCGAATGTAGATCTGAGAGCTCACTTTCTAGTTTCAGTTTCTCTTCAAAAATGTGTTTAAAAACCTCTCTATTCCAAATCTTCAATTGATGCTTAATGTATTGCATTTTCTTGAAAAGAATAAAAGCTTTATTACCTCTTCTTGGAGGAGCTGATGTCCACCACTCTTTAACTTTGTCTTCCAATCCGGGGTCCCGCAACCACATCGATTCAAATTTGAAAGGAGCTCTCTTCAGAACCACGTCTTCCTGAACCCGCAAGCAAATGGGGTAGTGATATGAGCCTGTGATAGGTAGAATCTTAGTCAAGCAAATCTAACCCGTTTCCGCCCAATTCCCTGCTATAAGAAATCTGTCAAGCTTCTCTGCAATAATAAGAAATCCACTTCTTCTATTGGTCCACGCGAAGACCGTTTCTCAACTCCACCTCAATCAGCCCGTTCTCTGTTATGAACTGATCAAAGTCTTTCTGACTTTGCCCTGTCCAACCCTTTCCCCCTAATTTTTCAGCTGGGCTCAATATAGCTTTAAAGTCCCCCAACCCGGAACTTTAAAGTCCTAGAAGCAAATGGGGCAGTGATATGAGCCTGTGATAGGTAGAATCTTAGCCGAGCAAATCTAACTTGTTTTCGCCCAATTCTCTGCTATAAGAAATCTGTCAAGCTTCTCTGCAATAATAAGAAATCCACTTCTATTGTGAAGACCGTTTCTCAACTCCACCTCAATCAGCTCGTTCTCTGTTATGAATTGATCAAAGTCTTTCTGACTTTGCCCTGTCCAATCCTTTCCCCCTAATTTTTCAGCTGGGCTCAATATAGCTTAAAAGTCCCCCAACCCCTCCCCCCTCCCAACACAAACATGTCATTTGTGTTATTTTGAAGTAATCCTAATACATCTTGCCAGATCATCTTCTTCATTATTGGTTTGTTAGGTCCATAGATGTTTATAGCTTGAAAAACAGTCAATAGTTGTGTTGATGTTTGTAGCATCGGTCAGATAAATAATACTAACTATATGATTATTATGAGAAATGATTTATTATATATATACATATATATCAATATATATAATAATTGATATTACTATATATATATATAAAGTTAGATTATAATTATTCTCATAATAACTAAATACTTAAATTAATGAATAGACATGTCCCATGAAGGGACATGTCTCTTCTTGTCCTTGTCATGTATAAATACAAAGAGATCGATGCATTTGGAAAATATATACAATCATGAAGTGCTATTACATTTGCAGCGATTCTCACAAAATCAACAAGCTGCTTGGACAACACCTCCACCCACATCTATTTCCTACTTTTCAGTCTACCCCTTATATCAACCGTTGAATCTAACCAAAGAATGCCTAAGCCCCCCAAGGCACTGACCAAATCTACAAAACAACCTTTCCATTTTGGGAAGCGCTTTTGAAAGGAAACAATATTCTCACCACTTAACTTTGTTTCTTGCAAAAATATCACTTTTGGCCTCACTCGATCAAAGCATCTTTTGATCAGGTGGATCTTGTCAGGGGCGTTGTAGCCCCTGACATTCCACGAAAGGAACCTCATTGTCTCGGGAAAGGGCATTACCCTTTCCCGATCTCAAAATTTTGGTCTAGTTAGCAGCATTTCCTGTCATGGCCAATTTCACCTTTGTGGATTTTGCTTCCCGCTTTTTCTTTTCTCCAAAACTCGGTTTGCATTTAGTTGTTGAAGTTTGCTCAATGGGTCTACAATCCAGGACATTCGGGATGTCCATGATCCCCAAATCATCTGCTCCCCCATCTTCTTCCTCCAAAGCATAATCATAATCTGAATCATTTAAATCCCCACTGCTATCTCTAACCCCTTCAAAGGAGCTCTCAATATTACGGATAGGAGAAATCTGTATGTCTTTGAAGCCATTCTCTGCATTAGGTTCACGAACGTCCTTCATTCCCATTCCTTCCAAGACCTTTAAAAGTTGCTTTTGACCCATCCAGCTCCGAGATCGGTTTCTCCATTCTATCATTCTCAAACACTCTGTTATGACCTTGAATGCAATCAGCAGGGAATTGAGGCATGCAATCCAAAATGAAGCCAATCGATCATCCAGGGTATGTTCATGTGGACCCCCCGAATCTTCATTATTAAGATTTTGCTGTTGCTCTTCATTCCCCAATTCTATCATTGACTCCACCTCTAGGGCATTTGTCTCCTGTAAATCTCCACCATCCCGACCTTGTGCATCTAAGACTTTATCGCTTTTGCTAGTCTAGCCTTCATCCTTTAATGAAGATTTGGATTCCTCTGGGTCAACTGATGCATAACCACAATCTTTTTCAAAAATGGTGATGATTTCCTATTTTTGCCAGGATTCCCATTCAGATAATGCATTTTTGCCATTCATCTCAATCAAAGAGTTATCCAGTATAGCTCCTAATGCCGGTCCTTCAAAATTTACCTTATTCCTCCGCTCAAATAGCTTTAAAACCACTTTCTCCAAACTATCTTTATCTAACCCTTTTCCTTTGTCCGGTGGTTTCTCTATGTCTTGTTCGGCTTTGTCCTTCTCATCATCCCCCAAATCCACACAGGTGTCCACTTCCAGCCTCTGCTTCCACAACCCTTCCCCTGTCTGGATTTCTATTAAATCAGGGAAAGGGTGAGACTCCTGCCACGAGATCAGCATGTGAGGGTATATCGAAAAATCTCTTTTGTCCACTGCTTCTTCAAATTTCAGAAAGGTGCCAAGTTTATCTCCATTAAATTTAACCATCTCCAGGTCCCGATATTCCTGTGGTAAATTTGGCATTTTGATCCAAATCGGAACCTCCTTCACTTTTTCTGCAACCAGATCAAAATTGGGAGACCAGTTTTCTAAATATAAACCCTTTCCCTCTATTAAAAACGGCCCACTGTTAAAAACCCACTCTTTATCTTTTGTAATGGAGCAGATCACTAAGAAGAATCCATTTGACAAGGTTTTAAGGGTGCACTCCTCCCCTAAATGCTTATCACACCATTGTCTTATTTTAACAACAGAAGCCATGGCCCTGTCCATTTTAGAAAAAAAAGCATTTGTCTTCAAAAAACTAACTGTTTCATTCCATTCTTTGTTATCAATCATCATAGAAGAAACCAAAGCGTGCTCTATGCAAGGGCTTACCGGTTTTTGCAGTTCAGTTGTCGTTTCCTTCACTTTCGGCCGCCAAAACTTTCTCTTGATCTGTTTGAAATCGAAACCTCCTGCTATCCTTAGAGGGTGATCCTGAAACCGTGAATCTCTGAAGCTTTGCTGTTTCTCTTGTGCATTTCGGTTGTCCCATTGACTTTGGGCCCTTGCATTGGAGGAATCCCATCTCTTCTGCCTTTGTGGATCAGCCCTCATGTTATACCTCGGCTGGATTCTGCAGTTGAAAGGCCATCCAAACCCTGATCGACCACTGTAATGCAGCCCTTCATGCCTGCGAAACCCTAGTCTCGGCCCCCACTGCTTCGCCCGTTGCCGCTCTATCCAATGGTAAGCTCGCCAAAGAGTCAATGTTTATTATATTGTTATTAAATGCATTTTGGTTCAACTGGAGTTTTGCTCCCTCTAATCTTCCAGTTCCTGTGTGAATGTCACAAGGGAGATATTTCAGCAGGCAGGGCACTGTCAATTTAGCTTCTCTAAATTGGGAATGCTAACTAGATTCTTCTATCTCCTCTGTGCTCTACCTGAGAAGTCTTGATCTCAGTCACAAGAAGTCCTTTTTTTGCCTTTTCTGTTCCCAAGTTGCAGGCACGGGGGATGTCTTGCTGTCTTTGGGATGCCATGGTATACCCATTTTCGGGAATTATTAGTGGGGCATCTGGGACAGCTGTCTAATCTCTGGGGATGTGTACACGAGGAACCTTCTTTGCGGCCTTCTTGCAACTGTTTTCTTTTTTGTTTCTGAAAAATAGTTTGTTTATCTTTGTTTGTACCTTTCTCAACTTTTCTCTGATTTCTGCTTCTCAATATACCTTTTGAAGTTTGTTCGTAACCTTTATGTTTGCATCCATGTTTGTTGTTTCCTTAATCCTTCTCTCCATTAGTTTCAACTATGTTTTGTTCTGAAGGGAAAATTCAATCAAGTTGATGAGATTATCTTTAAAACAATTGAAGCAACACACATAAAAGAAAATCCCCTCCATACTCCAATCAGCAGCAGATGAACTGATATCAATAGACATTTTTAAGTAATCAGGTGGGTAGCCAGTGTAAAGGCAACTGGAATGATTCTCATAAGATGATTCTGGCGTAAATCCTTTCATGCAGATGTTAAAAAGATTTTACCATTAAACTTCACAGAATTCGTATTTGGGGAACTATGTTCCCATTTTGGAATTGCCTATGGAGGAAAGTTAACTCTCAAACCACCCATGAAATAAGTGTTCTGTGGTTTTACTTTATAAAGAGATCTATAATTCATTGCTTAAACAAGATAAGCATATTCATGTTGTGTTTATTTAGGGCAAGCTTTGTGTTTGTAAACTGCTAGAATTCATTACCTTTCTGTCTAGATTTAGAGAGGTACAACTTCACATTTTGATTTGGGATATTTCTAAGTTTTTGATATTATGTTAAACTTGAAAATTTTAATAATAGTGAACACATTCTTGTTGGAGGTAATGAGCTGTATTTTAAAGGATCACTTGGCCATGATGTATTTCAAGATCATTTTAGAAAATATCTAGCGCATCAAAACATGTCACACTGTGTTGTTCATAGTCTTGCTTCTTTGAGGCATTTTTACTTCCGAAAATACTTAATTTGAAGTTCATGTAAATAAATGGCTTGATAATTGATGTTTGAGAATCATAACAATTGTTTGAGAAGTATCTGGATTGCTTTACATTGCTGTACTCTGATGTATTAATTGCACACAGGTTGGACAAAGATTGAGACAATTGATTCCCTCATGCGCAAATCAGGGTATATGGGTGTTATCACTGAGAATCTTCGTAAAAGAGTTCGTATTACACGATATCAGAGCACCCTTTTCACCATGCAGTACAGTGAATATGTAGCATATGTTAAGAGAGAAAGAGGTTCTGCTCCTCTTGTTGGTGGGAAGTCATATCACTGATGGCACGGATTCAATCAAAAAACAGTTTTTTTTTTTGGTCATTGTTTTGGATTAATAAGATTTTGGTAAAATGGACATGGAGGATTATTGAATGATATAATCTATCCATTTACAGTTGGATTGGAAACTTTTAAGATCCAAACCTTCTGAGTCCATTTTCATTTCTTTGCTACATGCGTAATTATTGTTGATTTCAACACTTCCAGAAATGATTCTGTGAAAAGTGTTGTAATGTCTGGGGCTGTTGCTTGCATTTGTTGAAGCAAAAACCATTTGAACATGTTTATGAAGTCTCATTTTGCAAATATTTAAAAAATTGGCCTTGAAGATATTTATACCACATTTTGCAAATATTTTAAAAAATCTAAATTCAATGCAAAGCCTTTATCCATGTCTGTTTTTCATTTTATTGCACCATTCGTTTGGCTAAGTAAGATTTTACGGTAAAATCTATGTATAAGCTCGCACTTTGTTAAAAGCCTTTCTCCACAAGTAGAAATTGGGTTAATGCTAAAAGATTGAACTTATTGGCTCTGGCAAACAATTTGATAGACAGGTAAGAGTAATGACTAAAATATAGCTTGAGCTTTAATGCTTAATGTTCTTTGAAGATGAGAATCTTCTTTTTGATATTCATCCATTAAGGTATTAAACACCCTCTAATTTTAATTGTCTGAAGATGTCATTATGTGTCCTGTTTAAGTATTTCCTATCATTATTCATCTTTTTCTAGTTGCTGTGTATTTGATAACCATATTTGAGTGACAACTTGTCTTCTATGTTCGTTTTTCCCCCATTTCGCATCTTCTTAAAAAGTGTTTGGCATATTCACCCTTGTCATGCATCTACCATTTAGTTTTCCATTTTTCTCACTGATGTGTAGTAAGAGTCCATGGTTGGCATCTTTTGCCAGTTATTCCCATGGGAAATGAACTCTTCATTCTGTAGAGTTGCACACTTAAACATATAAAATAGGTGGGAAATGTGAAATGCTTACCGTTGAGGGTTTAAGACCTTTTAATGGTTACAACTGTGAATGCCTGTAAAGAGATTCTATTTGAACTGACTGTCTGTATTTTTAATTAGCATTAAAGCACACAACATTTTTATGCATTAGCTACTTTGTACTATTGTTATATTGACCAAGACATGACCATTGGTTGGGTCTTTGAATGGGACTACTGTACAATTTTATCATTGCATCACACTTCACTCATGTGCCAAATGATCTGGTGCTGGCGATATTCCGAAATACTAGACGGTCTTATACTTGCAAGAAATAATATGGAGTTGATATTTTCCTTAGTTGCCTGATTCGTGTCATAGGGGTTGGATCCGGGTCCGGATTCGCTCTGGGTCTGTGACTGATCCGGGTAGGGTCCGTGCACGGGCTTGTGGATCTGTTCGGATCCGTGGCTCGTGGATCCGGACGAATCCACAGGCCCGTGCACAGGCCCTGCCCGGATCTGTCACGGACCCAGGGGGATCCAGCACGAATCCTCGAGGATCCCGCGCGGATCCATGCGAATCCCCAGGGACCTGTGGCCTATGAAGGCATAAAGCACTTAATATGTCATTTTTTTTTTCATCTAACCCTAAATTGACAGGAGGATTTATATAAATATAACATTTAAGTATAATTTCTTATACTTTAATTTATATTTGTATAAATATCAGTTAAATACATTCCAGGATGTTTGAGATAGGTTTCAGCTTCATAGGAGTTAAGATGCAAATTCTAGATTTTGGGGGTTTTTGAAAAATTCCAGACTCAGCCAAATTTCAGGATTCAGCAAGCCTTCAGCAGGGTTACCTTCCACAATCCATCATGGCTTTTTAAGGTCAAACTGAAGCTGGCAAAAGGATTCTCGAAGGGTTTTAACTCGTTTTATCACAAATCACTTGGTTTCGACCCCATCTCTATGATAGACTTAGCTTAGCTCTCGCCCAAATCCCAGTCAGACATGACTTCCCAATAGGCCAAAATCACTCAAACCTCATTTGCTGGACCTAGGGACTTGAAAACAGCCACCAACAAAGACTACCTACGACCTAGTTATGAAGACTTTGACATTTGGCATTGATCAATGATCAAGCATCATAGATTCATAGTATGAAATGATTTAGTTTTAGAATTATGTATATTTCTCTTATATTTTTGGATATATAATGAACATATATATACACACACACACACACACACACACACGAATCCTTACGAATCCAAAACGGGAATTTTTTTTTTTCACGAATCCACAAACCGGATTCTCGAACCCGAATCCGTCCCTGAACTCAAATTGGCAACTAAGATATTTTCTGGTGGGCATTGTTCGGTAAATTATGTTGAGCATGTACTGCCTAAAACTGTGGGCGGTAAGCATTAAGAAGCTAACCAAATCCGTCAATGTTGAATACTGTCTTAGCCCCTAGGCCATAGCACTTTTAGAAAACCAGTTCGGGAAGATGGTGACCTGGTTGGGAAGTCGGCTTGGATTAAACTTTAGATGTAGATGCTGATCAAGGGCAATGAATCAAGTGAAAAATATTGAACTTGAAAATGAATAATTTGTGGATTGGTTTTGATTAATACTGTATGATTACTGACTTAAGCCACTATTTTGAATAGTTAATGTGATCAGTGAAGTATGATTGAATTTCTGGTTATGAAATTTCATCATGGCTATTTATGGAATTTTGATTAAGGATTTGTATTTTGATTGATGTGATCAGTGAAGTATGATTGAATCTCCAGTTACGAATTACATTGTCATTGCTATTTGTGGAATTTGGATTAAGGATTTGTATTTTGATTAATGCCTGATGAAATGGGATTTTTGAATGAGGACAATGAATGAGAGAATATATTCGCAGTCCATGTGATCAAAATCAATAATGAACACTGAAGGCTTTTGATATAGGCATATGATATCGATAAATGTTATTGGGAAAATCTAACTAGTCAAAGCAGATTTAATGTTACATTTAGGGGCGAGATTGCATTGAGTTTTCCAAGTGCGCAGGTCGAAGGTGGTGGCCAACCAATGCATAAGGTAGTCAGTAGAATGTTCCGTGAGATGGTATATAAGTCAGCAGGAGTTGCTTAGGTGGCATCGAGGTATAGAGAACTGTCTAAAACCGCCAGATTGATGTCCAAGGACATAACATACTTGGAAATCAACTTGGAGTAATTTGACACTAATGACATATCAATCAACGCCCTAGAAAAAGTATTACCTTGAAGGCCAAAGATGCCATGATGAATAGACAACTAAGTAGGAAGAAATCTGGATGGAAGGAATGGGCAGTGGAAGAAAGTGAAAATTCAGGTAGAAGTCCATTGTAATTGAACATGATCCTAGGAAAGAAAATTAATGGTGCGAAGTGAGCAACTGTCTAGCATATGTGATTGACAATGGAGAGGAATGCTATGAGTTAAGGAGAAACAAAGTCACAAAGGGTTAGCAAATTAAATGTGGAGTCAGTTGAATTCACACAAGTCACCAGTATGGGAAGGAGTTGCTTAGGTGGCATCAAGGTATAGAGAACTGTCTAAAACTGCCAGATTGATGTTGAAGGACATAACATACTTGGAAATCAACTTGGAGTAATTTGACACTGATGACATATCAATCAACGCCCTAGAAAAAGTATTACCTTGAAGGCCGAAGATGCCATGATGAATGGACAACTAAGTAGGAAGAAATCTGGATGGAAGGAACGGGCAGTGGAAGAAAGTGAAAATTCAGGTGGAAGTCCATTGTAATTGAACATGATCCGAGGAAAGAAAATTAATGGTGGCGAAGTGAACAAATGTCAAGCATACGCGAATGGCAATGGAGAGGAATGCTATGAGTTAAGGAGAAACAAGGTCAAAAAGGGTTAGCAAATTGAATGTGGAGTCAGTTGAATTCACACAAGTCACCAGTATGGGAAGGATGAAATTGACTAGCAGGAGAAAAGGGAGGATTGAAATCATAGGAGTAAGGAGAAAGGCTGAACTGGAAATCAAGTCGGGAATGGTGAGGCGAATTGAGTATGTAATTGTGGTTGGTAGCATATGGTTCCTGCAATGAGGGTGGCCATGTGGAAATAAAAACACGGTGCATTCATTTGGTCAGGGAAGCTGCTGTCAAATTTGTTTGAGGATTTGGTGGGTGATACCCTTCTTACCTTGTTTCCCTTGTGTTGAAATGCGATGCTGAATCTTCATTAATGGTGACTGTGCTTACAGTGGATTTTAAAATGGATACCATCCTAAAACATGTTGAATGAATCGTATATTTATTAGAATGGCAGCATGGGATGAATTGCATTATAGAAACTACTGAACATAAATCTGATGGCTTATAAGTCATTAGTACTTAATGATTAATTTAAAATTCAAATATTTAAATTAAAGTTCTCAGCGATTGTTCCCACTCTACTCCTTACTAGGTCTTGGGTTCACATTCTGTTTTACATGAAGTAGTCTCTTGGTGCTGCTCTGTGCGAGTTATAATGGCTGGCCCTTTACTAGATGTTATTGTGGCCGACTTAAGGTACAAAACATGGATGGGGGCTTCCTAACAAATTCAGTTGGTGCTGTTGAGATATTTTAGGATTATTTTGAAGTGGGTGGTTCTATGAGTTGTATAATGTCGTTGGAGTTTAATGTCATATTTCTTATAAATCCCATTGATTTTCTTGAATGACCTTTGACCCAGTGTTAATTTGGATTAGGGGCGGACTTTGTGATCAAACCACGTTAAGTGAATCTATGTTATGTTTATGTTTTAATGCCAGTATTAATAAATGTTATTATTATAGTTATCACTACCATGTATTTGTTTGAATTTAATGTATTGATTATATTTTATGACTAACCTGGATTAATGATTTAGTTGGTGGATTTGTGTAAGAATTGTGGTTGGTTGCAGGCATGTGGGGTGCAAGGTGAAGTGGATTTTGTGATCTTGTGATGGGAGATTGACAAATAGTAATGCCGTTATAGTGTTCAGACTTAGCCTATATGTTTTGTCCAACTTTAGATTCACCTAACCAATATTGAGTATGTAGAGTGTGGTTAAGAGATGCTTTATTACAGTTTGGAATGAGCAAGAGGCTGATTCCTAATTAAATACGACTTAAACTAAAAGACTATAGCGTGTGTATAGAAGTGTAAGCTAGATGAAACATTACAAATAAAATATAAAGAAATCATATACATATACCTATAGCTGAATAATAAAAACACCTAGTGGGGGGTGCATAAGGAGATTAAATAAAATTTCATTGATAGCATAGATAGACTTGGAAGATGTAAAGGAAACATCTAAGGATTTTTTTTTCCTCAATTTTCTCTAAAACAAGAAACAGGAATGAGGAGTGGCTAGGAGGGCAGCAATCCAGCAATCTAGAGGAGGAAAAATTCATTCATTTAATGTTTGCCTACTCTTCCCATGGTAGGGGGAGTATATATATTAAATGAAAATGGCGCAGGGCTAGAGGAGGGGCAATCATTTCCCAATAGGTATGGGGAGTGCTACGCTTTTCTAGATTTTAATATAAAAAAGTTAGCACATCACACGAGAAGAGTGCTCAACCTTCTTTATATGGAAATGGAAGGAGCTTTTATAGTCCATGATACCAATCATTTGCTGTTGGGTTTACATAATGGTGACAATAATATGGGACTACCCCATACTCCTTGTAGGAGATGCTTAATTGTGCTACGAATGAGGCATACATACCTTACTTCTGTGAGATTTGAACTTGGGACCTCTCTTTCAAGAGTACATGTTCTCCATCACTAGATGGTGTTTGAGAGATTCATTCTAGGGAGAATAACTAGGTGAGATTGGAAAGATCTGAAATGAGATTCAGAAAAAGACATACATTTTTCTATCTGATTGAAGGTTTTTTCACGTGCTAGGTTGAATTTGGATGCCCCTCCTATTAGACTTGATATATGTTCAAAATTTTGTGTAAATTCCTTTCTTTTATTGAATGCCATGTTTGAAATACAACATTAGATACTTGCCGCTATAAATAGTGGCCTATTGGAAGGACAAAACCTAAAGTTTACTAGTAATTTTAAAAAAATTAGTTCTGATTCAACATACTTTTATCAAACAAGGAAGATAACAATGGTTTGTTGAACATAGTCAACCAACACTTACTATTCAAATGCTTTTGTAAGGGACACCATAATGCTATTAGCTTGTAGGTAGGATGAACATAGTCAACCAACACTTACTATTCAAATGCTTTTGTAAGGGACACCATAATGCTATTAGCTTGTAGGTAGGATAAGGACCTTATGTACAAATTTGACAATCAAATTTTATTAATATAACTCTTTAACGTAAATCCAACCTTGGCTGGGGTGTCAAGTATAAATTTGAATGAATTTAGAATTGCTGGCCACTTTCAGCAATGGTGCTGATATAGCTTACGGTCATCATGACTTGAATATCCTTTTTGAAAATGGCGCAAGGCTAGAGGAGGGGCAATCATTTCCCAAGAGGTATGAGGAGTGCTACGCTTTTCTAGATTTTAATATAAAAAAGTTAGCACATCACACGAGAAGAGTACTCAACCTTCTTTATATGGAAAGGGAAAGAGCTTTTATAGTCCATGGTACCAATCATTTGCTTTTGGGTTTACATAATGGTGACAATAATAAGGGACTACCCCATACTCCTTGCAGGAGATGCTTAATTGTGCTACGAATGAGGCATACATACCCTATTTCTGTGAGATTTGAACTTGTGACCTCTCTTTCAAGAGTACAAGTTCTCCATCACTAGATGGTGTTTGAGAGATTCATTCTAGGGAGAACAACTAGGTGAGATTGGAAAGATTTGAAATGAGATTTAGAAAAAGACATACATTTTTCTATCTGATTGAAGGTTTTTTTATGTGCTAGGTTGAATTTGGATGCACCTCCTATTAGACTTGATATCTATTCAAAATTTTGTGTAAATTCCTTTCTTTTATTGAATGCCATGTTTGAAATACAACATTAGATACTTGTCGTTTAACAACAGTGGATTGGATAACAACCCGCAATGAATTCGAACGCAACGCCCGCCACGCCTTGGGTGAATTCGAATGCAGCTTCAGCTGCGCCTAGGGTCCCTGTTGCGGCCGTCGCTGCTGCTGTAGCCGCCCCTGCTTGTGATCCTTCCTCGACTGCTCTGTGAAGGACAACGTTGAGATCCGCTTCCGTTGCTCCTCCAAATGTGGTCGCTGCTTCTGCTGTTGCCGCTCGCGGCCCTTCCTTGGATGCTCCGGGTCCTGTGGGGGGTGTGGATGGGTCCTTGCAACTTCCTATTGCTGCGGCTGGTAAGGTTCCCCTGCTCTCCTCTAGGCTGCCGACTTCCGGTCTAAGTAAGGCCGCCCCTCTCCGAGTCTCAAATCCTCTTATCATCCCTCTGGATGAAGAGGTTGTAAAAGATATTGATGCTGCGTCTTCTGTCTTCGAGGGTCATGGTCTGATCTGTAGGTTCAAGGGCTTTTGGCCAAGCCTCTTGGATCTGCATGCTTGGATCACCTGCCTGTGGGAACCCATTATCTCTGGAACAGTTCACATTTTTCCTCTCATGAGGGGATTCTTCATAGCCAAGTTTGAGAATCCAACTGATAGGAAGTTGATTCTTTGTGATCACTTCTTTAGTTGGGACACCCATTTCATGCTCATGATGAAGCCTTGGCACCTAGATTTTGATGCTTCTATAAAGACTTTCTCCAAGGTGCCTACCTGGGTGCGGCTCCCCAACCTCCCTCTTCACTTTTGGGTTGATTCTCTGTTTGAGGCTGTGGGGGAGGCTCTTGGGGATTTTCTGTTGGCTGATGAGGAATCAAATGATATTCGTCACTCCACATATGCTAGGATTTTGGTTGATTTGAATTCTTCCAAGGGTCTCCCGAAAAAAATAAAGCTACAACATCCTAAAGGATCCTGGATTCAATCCCTGGATTATGAAGGCCTCCCATTCAGATGTAGGAGTGGCTTCAAAACTGGTCACTTAGCTGGTTAGTGTGGATTGGAAAAAGTTAAAAAACCTGCTTCTTGGTGGAAGGGAGCCTCCTCCCATCACTACACTATTGCGAAGGCCTTGACCTCTCGAAGCTTTTCACAGGTTGTTTCTTCTTCTCTAGAGGCTTTTGAGGCCCCTGTATCCCCAGTTTCAGCTGCTGGCTCTCCCTCGAGTGATGTCCCCGGGGTTTCTGCTATTCGGGCCTCTGTTGGAGGTGAGGCGTCTGTTGCTTCGCTGGATCATGCTGGAACGGATGCTACAGATTTATCTCTCGATTTAGCTTCTCGGGATTTTGACGGCCCTATTTCGGGACAACTTCTTGTTTCCCCGCTTTTAGGTGCCTCGATCCTTTATTTGTCTTCTTGGTAGGATTTGGCTAAGAAAGTGGAAGATGGGTGGACTTCTGTTAAAGGAAAAAAAAGATCTAAACTTCAACCCTCTTTCGATGTGTCCCTTCGTTCCCAAAGGGGAAGAAATAATCTTGTTGTCTGATGTAAGTCTCAAAGCTGCTGATTTTCATTTGTTTTTATCTTTTTCGTAGCGACTTCTTTTGTCTGGGTTCCAGCTCCCTTCTACTGGTACCATTTTCTTCTCTAGGTTGTGGGTGCTTGTTGTAAAACCCTCGCTCTGGTCTTGATCTGATCCATCTTTGTGTGCTTCTTTGAACATCTTTTTCGACCAATTTGTACAGGGTTTTAGGGCCCCTTCAAAACCTGTTTTCCTTAATCAAAAACATTAGATACTTGCCGCTATAAATAGTGGCCTATTGGAAGGACAAAACCTAAAGTTTACTAGTAATTTTAAAAAAATTAGTTCCGATTCAACATACTCTTATCAAACAAGGAAGATAACAATGGTTTGTTGAACATAGTCAACCAACACTTACTATTCAAATGCTTTTGTAAGGGACACCATAATGCTACTAGCTTGTAGGCAAGATAAGGACCTTATGTACAAATTTGACAATCAAATTTTATTAATATAACTCTTTAACGTAAATCCAACCTTGGCTGGGGTGTCAAGTAGAAATTTGAATGAATTTAGAATTGCTGGTCACTTTCAGCAACGGTGCTGATATAGCTTACGGTCATCATGACTTGAATATCCTTTTTGCAACTATCAAACGGGCAGAAAGATTTAGTTTATCCATCACCTTTTGAAGCTCATTTTATCTCCTTTTAAATGCCACTCAGTATACATCAAAATGCCACTAAGACAGGGGGTCTAAGACATAAGTTTAAGTTCTATTTTTAAGGAGTAAGAGGTTCCTTAGAAAATCTATTTTTGTGTTACAAGATTAAATAGAATCTTTTGCTAGAAAATAGGAGCTCCTACTTTATAAATTTAAGTGGGTAAAAAAGGGATGGGGCTAGAAATTGCCCCACCAGCTTAGGAGTTATTTTTGCCACATGCCAATCACTCTTTAGTTTTCACTAAAACTCAATAACTCCCGTAAAAAATTTCAAGGGAAAATTGGAACCAAAATTCTAGAAGGAATTGAATTTTTTTTGACTCATTTTTATATCCTTAAATTTTTAAGCTGAAATACATTACAAAATTCATGGGATTGCTAACCTTTAAATATCCCTACAAACTCTCAGCAACCACAACTCTATTTTTAAGGAAAGCTACATCTAGTGATGGAGCAATGCTCAAATTCTACCTTCAAAGCAACCTTGTCCAACCTATATTGTTGGTTTTATAATGAAGAATTTAAAGTAAATGAAATTCCCCATACACTGCCCTAACCTATTTTAGTGTATGGGGAATCCTCATCATGTTAACCTCAAAATCTTGAAACCATCACAACCATGTATAATCCTCAATAAGAACAATTAGAAAGATTGAGGATTTAATGGTAGAAGTACACCGTACTCAAGTGGTTATTTTTGTCATGAATGTTTAGATTTGTTTTATAGTAAATTTATAATGGATTATTATCCTTTTAAAGTTGGGAGTGGGAGGATTTATCACCAAAACTAATAGAGAAAGAGTTGGTTAACTTTATATCCAATCAGTGAGTCTTTGGGAAGGTCATTCTATCTCAACACACTGTTGATGTTAACCTAAAGTGTAACTGAACTGAAAACAACTGCAATATTTTTTAGGTTATGTGGATGTCAACACCAAATTATCATATAAGAATGGGTAGCAAGTGTCTCCCTATTCTTATTTTCTTCTTTGACATGTTTTCATACCTCCCCTCAACTAAGTAATAGTTGAAAGATTTTGAAGATAGAATAGGTGACAACCCTCTTTCATCATACCATTACTAAAAATAGATAGATGAGTAGTCACTAGATGCTAAAAATAGATAGATGAGTAGTCGCTAGATGCATGGTGAATTGTCTAATCTATTGACATGTGTAAGGTACGCTTGGAAACTACTTGTTCCCAGATAATTTGAAACATAATTTGCTTGGAGGGGTGGTTGGGATTGAATTCATTATGGATTGAAAATACATTGCACCTAAGTGTGAATCATGATGAGGTAAGGACAATGAGCCTACATGACCTTGTAGAACACTTGAGGTATGCATTATGTGTTATCAAGATTGAATCCTCCTTGATCATTATGCCATGATATAATTATATTTTTGTGGATGACTTTAGTATGCATGGATGGTGAAATATTATGTTGCTATAAATTACTTTGCAGTGTTATCCCTAAATTTACGTTGCTCATTTGTTATCATGGAATGACATGTTTTATAAAAAATGTGCATAGATTCTAGGTCCAATTTGGGGGATATTTTTTATTAGATTAATAGGGAAAGAACCCTGGTTCCTATTGCAAAGCAAAACAACAAAACAAAAAACACATGAATAAAAAAATGTTTTGATCAATGCAAAGTAGCTAATCAAAACATACCCAAGCACAACTAGCTACAACAAGCTATAAAAGAAAACACAATTCTAACCTAGCTTGTAGTCTCATAAAAAACCAAGCTCATCCCAACACAAAGCAACATCAAGTAAACCATATCTAAACTTAAAGAGTCTTTATAAAATAAGTATAGCAATTGGCCACGTAGGCCCTTCACCAAAAACAACTAATAACAGGAAACATAAAGAGCTATTCATTTTTATTGGGATAGGAATGACATCCCAATGTTTCTTTAATTCACCCGCGCCTCTTTTTAGGTAGCTAGAGCCAAGCTCAAACCCTCTCTTCTAGTCCTGGAACTCTTGCCCATGTTCTTCAACAATTTTTTGGTCTTAGATTGCCTTGTGGATGTACCCATTATAGCTTTCCTCATGATGCCATTTGTTATCACTATAAGAGACAAAATTGCCTCTTCCATTCTTTTGTTTTCTAGCACTTGGAGATTGCCTCTAACTTAGTCTTCATTGTATTACCCTCATATGGAAATCTCCCATTTTGGTCTTGAAACCTTCCTCTTCTTTAGCAGTATTAGGGATATCCTAGGCTCCATTCCCATTTTTAGGAGAGTACTCCATTTCTCATTTTCATCGTCATCCTTTTGAGGGCTACCTTCAATTCCTTTGACTCCGTGGTTTTCTTTTGAATCTCAACTTCATCCTCCTCACACTCTTCTTCTTTAGGTTCCACATCTTCACTATCTTCATAAACAAGGTCAAACTCCTCTAGGGATGCATCCTCTTTTTCATCCTCAAGCGCTTGCAAGGGCCCCCATATCAGTTTCTTTGCTACCAACACATTGAACAATGCAAATTTACCTTTCTCTGCTAATGGGCAAATAACCTCTTTTATACAATGAAAATAATGAAAACTAAGATTAAATGTGATGTTACTTTCGACACTAAGTGCCATAATGAGCCTTTGTTGTTCCTTCAAGAATTATATATTTCTGCACCTTTCTCATGTGGGTTCCTCTAAGGGTTCGCCTGTTGAGGTCAAGCTTATTTCTCCTTTGGGAAGTTGGATTCAACCTTTGGACTATGAAGGAATTCCCTTCATGTGTAGAAGGTGCTTTAAAATTGGTCACGTTGCAACTAAATGTGAATTTGTTAAATCCAAGCGATTTGCTTCTTGGTGGAAGGATGCCTCTTCCCAACATTATATAGTTGAAAAATCCTCGTCCTAGCAGAGCTTTTCCCAGATGGTTGCAAAAGATTCTCCTGTTTCTTCCCCTTTGGATTGTGCGCCAACAATGGTGAGTATGTTTTCCTCCATGGCGGGTGGTGTTGGCCCCTCGTTGCCATGTATTATTGATGCTAAGGAGATTATTTCTCAAAGTATTAGTGGGGCTAATATTGCCTCTTTGGTTGTTGTTGGCCCCGTTCTTGGGGTTTCTGTTGGCCCTTCAGTGACTGATATGAATTCTGTTGTTCCTACTGGTTATGTTGTTGTTGGTGCTATGCTGGACAACGCCAAGGTTTTCGTTGGTCTGTTGCTAGCCCCGCAAACTCTGCTACTGTTTCTTCTTTGGTTGTTGCTGGTTCTGGTTGCTCTTAGTTGGCTGTTCATTTGTAGGGTGCTGGACCCTTGTTGGGTGCTGGACCCTTGTTGGGTGCTAGGACCTCAGTTCTGGATTGATTATGATGGCATGATGAGACTGCCAAGGTTGAAGAAGGATGGATCACGGTTAAAGGTAAAAAAATGATTTGGTCCACTTCTTTTGACATAAAGCTTCGGTCCCATAAGTTGGGGACTCGAGGAAAATCATAATGATTGTATTTGATTCTGGGCTGCCTACCTTCAATGTATGGTATTTTGTAGCATACTTATGTGATTTATTTGGGGGGCTAGCCTTTTGTTCTGGTTAGCCTATTTTTTTCTTTGGGGTCTTTTAAAGCATTATCTTAATCTTCATATTTGTACAGGGTTTCAGGGCCCCTTCAAATCCTACTTTTTCATTAATAAAAAACTATAGGAGTCAATGAATTGCAACATAGAATTAGGGAAAACCCAATCCTCAAGAATCATAGAGCTATGATTAGAGGCCAAACCTTTTGAGAAAACAAGCAATGAAATAAAATATGACCAATATTCTCACAATCTTCATTTCAAATATGACACTGATTAACAAATTGGAAACCTTTTTTGTTCAAGTTATCAATTTTTAAGATATTATTATTAGAGGATATCCACCAAAAATGATTAATTTTAGAGATAATGATACTTGTATAGAGTTATTTTGTTGTCATTAGTTTAGCTAAAGTCATAATGTTTGTCAAAGTCATTCGGTAAGGCAATAAGCTAGTTGGTGAAAGGGAAGTAAGGAAAAGACAATTTCGGTAAAAGGAATAAGGAACATACACCGAGCAAGGAAGAGCAAGGAAAACTAAGCACCGAACAGTACTGAGTTACAACAACTACTGAGCCAAGAGAACATACATATTACCGAGCAAGAGAAAATGTATTACCGAGCATCACATGCCGACAAAAGGAGAATCTACAGATACATTGAATCTAGATACTGAGCAGAAAACATTTTACAAATCTCAAGGAGATTGTTTGTTAAAGCAATGGAGATTTAAATATAATGACTTTGCATGATTACAAGGTGAGATTCGCCATTGAGAATTAAATGTGATATATGCATTGAAGATGTAACCAATGCTAGCACCACTTAAGGAGATGATTGTAGAATGTTTCCACCACTTCTAGAATTGAGTATAAATTAGGTCAGAGTGTGAAAATTAGAGAGAGAGAATAAATGTGTGTATGCAAAGGAGAAATTGCAAGAAGTAGGTGATGAACAGAGAAGCCATCGAGTAGCAGATCAATAAGAATAGAGTGTGAATGTGATACATAGTTGAAGTTACCAAGTACAAAATCGATATTGTGAGTGAAATACAGTATGACGTAAACTGTTATTGAGCATATTGAGTCTGATAATCATAAGTTGATGTAAGTATTACAAATAAATTTGTGTACTAATTAAGTGTGTTATCAAAATTATAAAATCTCTTAACTGAGCAGATCCTAACAAGTCTTATATTGTAAATCCTTTAACATGGTACACCTCTTAGATTAGAGTTGTAAAATCCTTCAACAAGGTAGACTTAATCAGTCTTTAGACTCTTAATAGAGTTAATACTCTTAACAAGGTAAGCTATCAGAAATAGCTAACATTGTAGCTCTAACCGAGCAAGCTTTATATTGTAGTAGTGAAGTTTTGTGGGTGTCATCCCCACCAAAGTTTTGTCCTCTAACAAGGATCTCTGTGATACCAAAATCATGGTGTTATGAGTTGTGTTTCATGATATTGTTCTATATGTTTATATTGTTATATGCAAAGTTATGAATTTGGTGAATGGTTAAGAAAGTTAGATATAAGTTTTTGAAGTAATGATTCACCCCTCCCATCTCAGTACTTACCTTTTCATAAATTAATTCAACAATTGGTATCAGAGTGACGGTCTCTTATTCAGAAGTTTAAGCACTTGAGAGGAAAGATTTGGAGAGATGGACAGTTTATAGGTATGAAAAGGTGATTGATAACATGAACATGGAACTGAGGTAAGAAAATGAACAAATTGACAAACTGATGAGGAAATTGAAGCATTCACTTAACAAGAGAAAGGAGCTAGCACATCAATTGAAGGATACACAAGATCAGGTTGAAGAACTTGAAGAACTATCAGAGGGAAGCTTGTTTGATGAATCTAAAGCTATTATATTAGAACTGACTGAAAAGAACAAAAACCTAACTGATTAAGTAAAAGCACTGAAAAGAGAACATAAAGCTCAATCGGTAAGAATGTGTGAAGTCCTAGAACAAAAGACAACAATTGAAGATGACAAAAGAATGGTTGAAGATGAAAGAAGATATATGAGTGCAAGGCTGAATGAGAAAGATGTGCAAATACAGAGGTTGACACAAAATCACAATAATATGACAGATTAACTAGTTGGTGTTAATCAGGAAATTGCAAGGAAAGTTGAAGAGATTATTGGACTGAGATTTGAGAATGAACATCTGAAGAATGAACTAAAATCTGAAAAGGATGCAAATGAAATTTTGAAAAGGAATGAATAAACATTTAGGATACTGGATGAACAACTAAGAAGTCTGAGACAATCGAGAGATACTACTGAACTTGGATTTAATTCAAACAATACCACTGAGAAGGGAGAGTCCTCTAATCAAGAAACCAAATGAGATAATGCTACCCCACCAAAGACAAAGAATCCTACTTGCTATCATTGTGGGAAACTAGGTCACACAACTAATGTCTTCATGAGAAAAAGAGGTAATCCACCGAGCATTCCTAAGTTTAATGGTTATTGTTACAATTGCAATAAGTATGGTCATAAGACATTTGAGTGTAGATCAAGGATTGCTAACAATACAAGGAAACTAAGATTCAATGTTTACTGCAACAATTATAATAGATATGTTCACAAGTTTGAAGAATGCATGTCACAAGGGAAGAATGTGAAATTGGTACCTAACCAACAGAATACTGCAAACAACCAACAATGATCAACTATACCATGGGACTACAATACAAGAATAACATGCACAACATGCAGGAGATTTGGTCACATTGCTACAAATTGCATTTTGACACATGGAAGGAACAATAGAAGATCATGGAGAAATTCTAGAATGGTTTATTTTCATTGTCACAAGGTTGGTCACCTAGCTAAAGACTATAGGTACCGAGGGAAAGCCCCAACCAAGGAACAACCGAGTGAAACTGCTCAAGTTAATATTAATGAGATAAGAGATCAGATGAATAGAACATAGAGAAGAAAGTCTCAAGATGATGAAACTGAACTTGGAACAACTAATGACACCACATCCTCTGGATCGGGTGCACCTATCTTCACCTAATCAGTCAAAGGTATGTGTAGGAGCTGATAACTAAAATTCTATCTTAAATCGGTTCCTAAATAGTTGTGCAAAGATCCATATTAGCATATTAAGATGTATTTGGATATATGTTGTGAAGTTGACATTTCATATTGTGATTGGTAAGAGTCTATGTTATTTTGTTCCATTCGGTGAAATGAAAGTGTATTTGGTAATCAATGATAGACTGAGAGCATACAAGAAAACTGATAAAAACAAACTGTGTGAGTCGACACATGCAAAATAGGATGGAAGAAGTCTAAAGTTGTCTAATGTTGATGATCCTAAGTTGAGATTCATGTGCAATATAATATCCTACCAAATCTTCCAGTCATCTCGAGTAGATAGTGTACCTTGTGGAGATGTTGATATAGCCTACAAGATTGTGAAGAAAGACATGCAGATAGATCTATGTGAGATCTTATTGAAACAATTTGATGACAACATGAATATAATCAGAAGGGAAAAGACAAATACTTTGAAGTTCAAATCTCTATTGGTAAGTACATTTTTCTACTTTCAGAACTTATTTCCATCAATTGGTGATGTAGTATGGAATGTGAACAAACTGATTATTTACCGAATAAATGAGTATATTCAAAGTTTAGGTTATAACTTTGACATGATTATGAATGACTATTTCTCAAAGTTTCAAGCCAAAATGCACAAAAAGTTTAGGATTCTACCTTAGTTGGTGGAACAATACAAGGATACTATCTGTTTTGAAGTTGATACCAACACTTGTATAGTGAGGGCTGTGGAGCCTAGAACCATGTGGTTACCACCAATGGGTTATGAAATGGATATTGATGCTGCATCAATACAGATTGAAGGTTTATTAGAGAAACCAATTGAAAAAAGAGCCAATCATTATGACACCTATGAAGAAGTTAAGTCAGGCTAGGTATATTGACACCTAAGACCAACATGATGACAAGTAATTTGTCAAAAAATTTGGGTGTTGCTATTGAAGAAGATGAAGCTGGTCCTTCAGAGATTTAGGGGAAGAAAATTAGAATGAAAAAGGAAACCCGTAGCCCAATCGGTGCAAGACCATTAACAAGGTCATCCTCCACACTGAGAGAGAAAAATAAACCAGAGATAGAACAACCAAAGCCCAAAACATACACAAGAGAAAAGAAGACAACTGGGAGACCCAAAAGGAAGTTGAAATTACAAGAAGGTAGTGAAACTAAATCTGAAGATGTAATCCAAATCAAAGTTGTGCAAAACCAGACACCAAAAATGAGAAACTTAGATGAGTCTTAAAACACTCAAGAAGTATGAAGGTTATTCTGGTATAAAACAGATTAAATATGAAACCAAAAGTAATGAAGAAAAATAAAAGATTGAAGAAGCAGTTGTGTTCACACTGCACAAGTTTAAGACTACTCCGATTTAGATGGTCAACCGAGTACCAGATGAGTTATACCAAAAGATAGATGCAAGATGGAAATATACCCTAGCATCTGAGAAATAAATTAGGGAGATATCCCTAGCTATCACTGTACTTGAATTGTAAGCAAGAGGTATTAAAGAAGCATTGCAAGAATATTCTAAGAGATTCCTAGTCAAAAGCATAGCACTAAGGATAATGGTTGATAAACTTGAAGAAGTGCAAAATGAGACAGCTGAATTATGGAGAAATATTTTCTTTCTTGACTTAGCGACATAAATCAAGGAACCTTAAGGTAAGTCAGATCCTATAGATTTGACAACAGATAAAGAAGAAGTCATAATAGAAGATATAACAGATAAAGACCTTGCATATGAAATAAAAAATGATGAAGATGTGATGGAAATCGAGGCCACGGGGAATGAAGAAATGAATACTGATGAATCAACAAAGGTAAATTTGATGGATGTAGATCCTGTCATTGAACAATTATTGAATTTTTGTGAGATTGATGAAGTTATCTTAGAGGCTACAAAATATGTTCCAACTGATGTTGAAGCCCCGACCGAACCAGAAAAGGAGAAAGAACAAAAGGAAACTACAGAGTTTGTCACTCCTACTGAGACCACTAATCCCCACTAACACCAAGAACCAATGAAAGAGAAAGAAAAGGATAAAGAAGAAGAAAAGAAATAAGAGAAGAAAGCAGAAATACATGAAGAAAATAAGGAAGAAAAGAAACAAGAGGAGAAGGAAGAAAAACAAAAAGAAGAAAAATATGACAAAATTGAAGATACTACTACTGCCACAACTTCTGATACGAAGTTATCTATTGGAGAGAGTGCACAAGTTGCACAGAAGAAATCAAAGAAGAGAAAGCATGAAAATGAGGTCATTGACTTAAGCCAACCAATTGTTATACCGAAGGTTGACATCTCCACCATGAGCCCCAAAGAGTTATCTGAATTTGGAGATTTACTCAAGAGGAAAGGAGCACAAAAGAAAATATTAGCAAAGAAGCATAAAATAGACGTACTTGAGAATGTCAAAGAGATACTGCAAGAGATTGTACCAGAGGCTGATATCAATGAGAAAGGAAATATATACAATAAATTTAGTGAACTGGTAAGTCAAATAAATAAACTAGGTATTGAGACCACATAATATTTGATGCAAGTGCATAGGAAGAAAATTAAAGATAAAATAATTGAAGAATTACTTCAATCGGTAGAACTTGACAAGGTAACACATCCTGAATTGGTTATCGAGTTGGAAAATGAATTGCAAGATATTCTTTCAATATTTAAAAAAATTTGTTTAATTTCAAATTTCACAAAAGATATAAAGGCAAAAGACGAAAATGTTGAGAAAGAGCTAACTCAACAACTAGCAAAGGTATCTACCGAGCTTGATACTTTCAAAGTATATTATCAAAGGCTGAGACACCTAATGGGAGTGCAACATGAGTTAAGGAAAGATGGAAACAAAATCAGAATGGATCTTATGGAGCTGCAAACATTTTTGATACCCCAAATAGAGTCACTACAAAAACATGTGCATATGGAAAAGACTTAGTGAACACCCCTAATGTAAGTGCTATGGATAGCATGATAAGTCTTGCACTGGATATTGGTGAACACATTGTATTGTTACAAACAATAAAGAAGTCATGGAAGGCATCACTGCGGGATGCACAAGAGAGATATGAATCTATTTTTGCCAAGATCCCTCCACCGAATAAACAATAAGTAATTGTTTTTGGTATTTTTGTTAAAAAAGGGGGATAGAGATATATTATTTTTTGTCTAAGTAAAATAAATGGGGATAGTATAGAAAAGATGTATATAATATATAGTATGAAGATGATTATATGTCCAAGAGATGGACAAATATGTCTATAAGAAGTATTGCCACAGGGGGAGCAATAAATTTTACCGAGATATGTATACACGATCAAATTTTGAAATTTTGATGACTTTGAAGCTTTTAACAAAGATACCAAACTAATGCCAAAGGGGGAGATTGATACTCTTATACAGTTATTTTTTTGTCATTAGTTTTGATAAAGTCATAATGTTTGTCAAATTCATTTGGTAAAGAAAGATAGTCAAGTTGGTAAAGCAATAAGCTAGTCATTAAAAGGGAAGTAAGGAAAAGATAATTTCAGTAAAAGGAATAAGGAATAGACACCGAGCAAGGCAAACCGAGCATTGAGCAGTACTGAGTTACAAAAACTACCAAGCTGAGAGAATGTACATGTTACTGAGCAAGAGAAAATGTATTAACGAGCATCACACACTGACATAAGGAGAATCCACAGTTACATTAAATCTGGACACCGAGCAGAAAACATTTTACAAATCTTGAGGAGATTGTTTGTTAAAGCATTGGAGATTTACTTATAATGACTTTGTATGAGTACAAGGTGAGATTCTCCAATGAGAATTAAATGTGATATATGCATTGAAGATGTAACCAATGTTAGCATCACTTAAGGAGACGATTCTAGAACATTTCCACTGCTTATAGAATTGAGTATAAATTGGATCAGAGTATGAAAATTGTTGGTTCCCACTTTTTCCCCCACTGTTAGGTTTACACTATGATGACAAACTGGTTAGTAACCACTCCAAAGTCTAACAGGAAAAAATACCAATTGATGAGGACCGAAGACATCCTCCTTCTTTGAGCTCCACATCACTCAAGTGGGTATTGCCTCATCTGCACACTCATGACTCCTCATGACAAACAAAGGCCTGCAGATATATTATTGTGTAATAGCTTTCAGACTCCTATAGGTATCCCGTACCCCAATGAAACAATAACCACATGCAATAGTCCTACTTTCATGGAATGAATCTGAAAACTAGAATGAACCTCCTACTACCTACTACCAACATGAAAGGAAAAGTATTTCATTTGAATGAGTTTGATGTTGGGTTGAATGGATCCCTGAAATACCCTTAGTCTCTCATAGACCAGTGCCTTATCCAATGGGCAGTAGAGTCAAGTACCTCACTGCAACATAGCTATGAAACAAGAAGACAACACATTCAAATATGTTGTTGCCTTACACCAATCATACACCACTAATCAGATCTCACTTCAACTATCCACCTGTGTACCTAGATATGCTATCACTTACCCAAAAGATTTTAACCCTCCCCTTAGAAGAGACCTATAAACAAGTAATATATTAACCAACATCCACTGGAAGACAAGCATGAGACATCTTTGATACCCCAGCTCATACACATCTAAAAACAAAACCTAAACTCAGTTGTTTATGTGAAAACAACTCTACTGTAGACACTTAGGAAATGCGAATAGAAATACTACAACACCCTTGATGCTATAATCAATAAGTTCAAAACTCAAATGGAGACAATCTGATAGAAGTACAAATGTGTTGCAATCTCATACATAAGACAATTGTTACAACTTGTATTATATTTTCAAAGCCAGAAAGGAAAGAGGGATCAACCTATATGCAGAGAAGAAGGAAAATACTACAAGAAGAACCATTCATAGGACCAGGGGAAGGAACCCCTAGAACGGAACCAAAAGGTTGGAACCCTTCTAAATGATCTTGAAAATCCTTTTATAGGAACAAGGACTACAACAAGCTACAGATCATTTAGAGCAAAATTTAGGTCTACAACAACCAGCCTGAACAAGAAATAAAAGCATGCAGATAAAGCCTAGAAACTTGAGAAAATCAGATCAAATCTGATGTACAATCATTTTGGTTTCATCACCATAGGATAACTGCGATCACAAGTTACTACCTTCTTGTTGCAGGAAAAACAAACTTCGATGCCAGAGCCAACCAGAAAGACTTCGCGTGTACATAACATGGAGATCTCTGACACACTCCAAACCCTAGATGTTTGCAAAGAGAAACAGGCCTTAACATTCAAATCAGCATAGAACCTTAGGAAGCAAGATCAGGTCAAGGATGGTCGCCCAAATCTTCGCATCATTTTTCTAACTGCAACCGTCTTGGAAAATCAATTCCGAGCAACCTATCTGATGCATACGGCTCACTGCAAAAACATTGGTAAGACAACCCCAAGAAATATTTAAAATTTAGCTGCAACAGCTAACCGATCAATATTTAAAACACGACTGTTGATCTTGGTCTTTCTTGACAGATTGGACGGTCCGTAAAATTTGACACAATGGTCAACAAGCCCATGAAAAGTCCACAACCACATCACCACCTCAGCAGCCAATAGAAAATGAGCACCTCAGCATGACTGGCACCTCAGACCCACCACCTTACTTACCACACCATTGGACGAATGTCGCATAACTGTAAGGAAAAGGACTAAACCTTGCGATCATGCAACAACCACAGATCATAGCCAAACTTTAAACTTTCCTAGACGCTGAAAACACTGGCCCCACTGAGAAAAGCCACGTCATCACTGAGCTCAACCAATCAGAAATGAACATGTCAGGAAGACCTGACAACTGGACCCACCACACCGTCGGGTCTCACTAAGGATGAACATCAATAGTTGTCACATTGCCGCCATGATTAATCTTCATGTATCTTTTCTTCATGACAAAGTGACAACCGCCGGATCAACTGACAATTGGCACCCCCTTTAAACATACTGTAACCCTTGGTCCCATTGACAAACTGCCAAGTCACCACCACACTGACCAGTCAGGAGCAAGCACGTCTGCAATGCTTGACAACAGACCCACCGCGACATCAGCCACCTTCACAAGAAAATCCAACGGTTGTCGTAAAATCTTGATAAATAACCATCGAGCACCTCTGCCTTGCGAGTAAGCTACAACTGTAGACTATGACCGAACTTTAAGCGCTTCCAAACCGAGACCGCCAGACATAACACAAACCGCTCGCTGGATCGCTAAAGGTTAAGGAACTAGCCGTCTGGATAGCGCGAACACACGACTAAAGAAAAACATTGGGTCACCGAATGAAAAGCACTTAACCGCCATAATCAAGAGACCTCGCTAACAAATAGTCACTCAATTTTCAAATGAAAAAATTAACTGCTTGGGAAACTGGAGATCAAGCGACTGGACACCATGAAGAACTGGGCCCCACAAAGTCGCTACAACGCATATAAGAAAACCTAATGCCAGAGATTAGCTACAAAGAGGCAAAAGACCGAAAATAACCAGGATTTTTGACCTCGACCAAATGTAACAAAGAAATAGAAAACATCGAGGGTTTTATGCTTGGACAATTTTGAAACCCTGCGATATGAAAGAGCAATTTCCAGCAGACCTTGAAACTTGAATAACTCCCTAGTTTTTACGATATAGCAGATGCGATCAAAACTGGAGCATGGTGACATATTGAAGAACATGGGGCTAAGGGCGCAAGCCATGAACATTGAGGCTTTTGGGTGCAAGTCAAAATAAGTTGCAGCAATGCATGAAAAATTCACAGAACACAAGGGAAACATGCCAT
This sequence comes from Chamaecyparis obtusa, assembly GCA_027943335.1. Lineage (NCBI taxonomy): Eukaryota > Viridiplantae > Streptophyta > Pinopsida > Cupressales > Cupressaceae > Chamaecyparis > Chamaecyparis obtusa. The sequence continues at coordinate 793,330 of BSBK01004733.1, forward strand.
TTTCATAGGATTTTTACATTGATAGGAAAATGGCCTAACATAGGCTCTATTTGGGGATGCATGCCTCTTGCAGGCATGACAAGGATTCAAATTTTTTTGAGGAAGCAAACCACCCACAGGACAAAAACAAGGAACCCTCACAAAAAACTGCCAAAACAAACAAGAAAGCAGGAAGGGAAACACACAACAGGGAAAGGGAAAATATTTACAAAAATTACAAGATTTAGAACTTTACTTGGTGGCCTCGGGCCACCAAAAGAAAATAAAAAACCCTACTGAATCAAAGGTTCGATTTTCATCCACATATGTAACCAGCCACCTGAAACTATCTTAACCATTATGTAGCCAACATATGTGAATAACCATGGGCTGAAGAATGAAGCTACAATTTTCACTACCCATGTTCTCTAGTCACAAGGACTACATCCATGCTTCACTAAAATTTTTGCAAAACTGCAACCCTGATTTTTTTTTGAAGCATGCAAACCTCTTTTTCACACCTGTTCCTTCTCTTGGTGATCAAATCACCTTATAAGGAAACATTTCTTAACATGAAAACATAATACCTAGAAGTTCTGCAGTAGAAACCTTGCTGACTGGAAGCAGGGCAGATCTAGAGCTCACCTCATAGCTCCATCAGGTTCTTTACTTTGTAGAGTCGCCACCTCCTTGAAGAGGAAAATGTTTTATGTTTTCTATCTCCTCCCAGCCAACCGAAAACTTCACCAGGATTCACACACTGTTTATCAGGGATTGCACTGATCAAACAGAGAACTCAGAGTTGCCACTCAGCACGTAGTGAGAAAATTTTACAAATGTGTTTTTTTATTTGACTCTATATTTTCAACCAAGACTCTGGGATGATCCAACCAAGCAAGGAAACTTGTTGTCTTTTACTTCTTCCCCAGTAGAGTCGCCATTTTGTTGGTGACTCGGATGGGCAAATCGCAGAGATTCTTAACAGGTGTATCCTTTTATTTTTGTTCTCTCCCAGTAGAGTCGCCATTTTGTTGGTTCCCACTTTTTCCCTCACTGTCAGGTTTACACTATGATGACAAACTGGTTAGTAACCGTTCCAAAGTTTGACAGGAAAAAGTGCCAATTGATGAGGACCGAAGACATCCTCCTTCTTCTTTGAGCTCCACATCACTCAGGCGGGTATTGCCTCATCTGCACACTCACGACTCCTCATGACAAACAAAGGCCTGCAGATATATTATTGTGGAATAGCTTTTAGATTCCTATAGGTATCCTATACCCCAATGAAACAATAACCACATGCAATAGTCCTACTTGCATGGAATGAATCTGAAAACTAGAATGGACCTCCTACTACCTACTACCAACATGAAATGAAAAGTATTTCATTTGAATGAGTTTGATGTTGGGTTGAATGGACCCCTGAAATACCCTTAGTCTCTCATAGACCAGTGCCTTATCCAATGGGCAGCAGAGTCAAGTACCTCACTGCAACAGAGCTATGAAACAAGAAGACAACACATTCAAATATGTTGTTTCCTTACACTAATCATACACCACTAATCAGATCTCACTTCAACTATCCACCTGTGTACCTAGATATGCTATCACTTACCCAAAGGATTTTAACCCTCCCCTTAGAAGAGACCTATAAATAAGTAATACATTAACCATCATCCACTGGAAGACAAGCATGAGACATATTTGATACCCCAGCTCATACACATTTGAAAACCAATCTTAAACTCAGTTGTTTCTGTGAAAACAACTCTATTGCAGACACTTAGGAAATGTGAATAGAAAGCCTACAACACCCTTAATGCTATAATCAATAAGTTCAAAACTCAAATGGAGATAATCTGATAGAAGTACAAATGTGTTGCAATCTCATACATAAGACAACTGTTACAACTTGTATTATATTCTCAAAGCCAGAAAGGAAAGAGGGATCACCCTATATGTAGAGAAGAAGGAAAATATTGCAGGAAGAACCATTCATAGGACCAGGGGAAGGAGCCCCTAGAAGGAAACCAAAAAGTTGGAACCCTTCTAAATGATCTTGAAAATCCTTTTATAGGAACAAGGACTACAACAAGCTACGGATCATTTAGAGAAAAATTTAGGTTTACAACAACCAACCTGAACAAGAAATAAAAGCATGTAGAGAAAGCCTAGAAACCCGAGAAAATCATATCAAATTTGATGTACAATCATTTTGGTTTCATCACCATAGGCTAACTGCGATCACAAGTTACTACCTTCTTGTTGCAGGAAAAACAAACTTTGATGCTAGAGCCAACCAGAAAGACTTCGTGTGTACATAACATGGAGATCTCTGACACACTCCAAACCCTAGCCGCTTGCAAAGAGAAACATGCCTTCGCATTCAAATCAGCATGGCACCCCACGAAGCAAGATCAGGTCAAGGACGGTCACCCAGATCTTTGTATCATTTTTCTAACTACAAGCATCTTAGAAAATCAATTCCAAGCAACCCATCTGACGCATACAGCTCACTGCAAAAACACTAGTAAGACAACCCCAGGAAATATTTAAACTTTAGCTGCAATGGCTAACCGATCAATATTTAAAACATGACTGTTGATCTCGGTCTTTCCCGACAGATCAGGCAGTTTGTAAAATTTGACATAATGGTCAACAAGCCCACAAAAAGTCCATAGCCACATCACCACCTCAATAGCCAATAGAAAATGAGCACCTCATCATGACTGGCACCTCAGACCCACTGCCTTACCACACCATCGGACGACTGTCGCATAACCGCAAGGAAAAGGACTAAGCCTTGCAATCATGCGACAACCACAGATCATAGCCAAACTTTAAACTTGCCTAGATGTTGAAAACATTGGCCCCACCGAGAAAAGCCACGTCACCGCCGAGCTCAACCAATTAGAAACAAACATGTTAGGAAGACCTGACAACTGGACCCACCACACCGTCGGGTCTCACTAAGGATGAACATCAACGGTTGTCGCGTTGCCACCATGATTAATCTTCATGCATCTTTTCTTCACAGCAAAGCGACAACCACGAGATCAACTGAAATTTGGTGCCCCCTTTAAACATACTGCAACCCTCGGTCCCACTGACAAACTGCCAAGTCACCGCCACACCGACTAGTTAGGAGCAAGCACATCTGCAATGCCTGACAACGGACCCACCGTGACATCAGCCACCTTCACAAGAAAATCCAACGGCTGTTGCAAAATCCTGATAAATAACCATCGAGCACCTCTACCTTGTGAGTAGGTGACAATTGTAGACTCTGACCGAACTTTAACTGCTTCCAAACTGAGACCGCCAAAACACAAACCACTCGCCAGATCGCTGAAGGTTAAGGAACTAACTACCAAGATAGCGTGAACACGCGACTAAAGAAAAGCATCGGGTCACTGAATGAAAAGCACTTAACCACCAAAATCAAGAGACCCCATGAACACACAATAACTCAATCACTGAATGAAAAACTTAACCGCTCGAAAAACTAGAGATCAAGCGACTGAACACCATGAAGAACTGGGCCCCACAAAGTCGCAGCAGCGCATATAAGAAAACCTAATGCCAGAGATTAGCTGCGAAGAGGTGAAAGGCCAAAAATAACTAGGATTTTTGACCTCGACCAAAGGTAACAAGGAAATAGAAAACATCGAGGGTTTTATGCTTGGACAATTTTGAAACCCTGCGATATGAAAGTGCAATTTCCAGCAGACCTTGAAACTTGAATAACTCCCTGGTTTTTATGATTTAGTACATGCGATCAAAACTGGAGCATGGTGACACATTGAAGAACATGAGGCTAAGGGCGAAAGCTATGAAACATTGAGGCTTTTGGGTGCAAGTCAAAACAAGTTGTAGCAAGGTGGGACAACTTCACATAACACAAGGGAAACATGCCATTTTCATAGGATTTTTGCATTGACAGGAAAATGGCCTAACAAAAATCAGAGAGAGAATGAATGTGTGTATGTGAAGGAGAAATTGCAGGAAGTAGGTGATAAGCAGAGAAGCCACCGAGTAACAGAGCAGTAAGAACAAAGTTTAAATATGACACAAAGTTGAAGTTACCAAGTACATAATCAATATTGTGAGTGTAGTACAATATGAGATAAACTGTTATTGAGCATATTGAGTCTGATAAGAATAAGTTGATGCAATTATTATAGACAAATTTGTGTACTGATTAAGTGTGTAATCAAAATTGTAAAATCTCTTAACTGAGTAGATCCTAATAGGTATTATATTGTAAATTCTCTAATAGGGTATACCTCTTAGATTAGAGTTGTAAAATCCTTTAGCAAGGTAGACTTAATCAGTCTTTAGACTCTTAACATGGTAAGCTATTAGAAATAGCTAACATTGTAGCTCTAACCGAGCAAGATTTATATTGCAGTAGTGAAGTTTTGTGGGTGTCATCCTCACCACAGTTTTGTCCTCTAACAAGGATTTCCGTGATACCAAAATTATGGTGTTATGAGTTGTGTTTCATGATATTGTTTTATATGTTTTATATTATTATATGCAAAGTTATGAATTCAGTGAATGGTTAATAAAGTTAGATAAAAGTTTTTGAAGTACTAATTCACCCCTCCCCTCTCAGTACTTAAATTTCATAAATTAATTCAACATAAAAGTTTTGGATTCCATACCTTCCTCCAATCTAAGTTGTATTATTTCAACATAAAGCCCCTAAGGGGATAGCCTCCCATATCCACTCATCTTGCCTTTCCTTATCAAAGAAGCACTCCCCCAACCTTAGGACTAGAACTGGAAATTTTTTTGCAATGTCTTTATTTTCTATCATCTAGTTTGAAGGCGAACTATTTTTGAACTGTCTATCTTTTCAAAGCTACTCCCTAAAATCTTTCTAATATGGACCTTCTCCCTCCCATTTGATATAATCGTAGACCTTTTCCCCCAAGCCTCTTATTAGTTTATCCTTAATACTATTTATTCTAATAATAGAGTTGAGAGGTGTAATGCCCTGCTTGGGAATCCTTGGAACACAAGGATAAAATATGCACTAGCAATTTTTTTGAATTACAAGATAACATAACATGAGCATCAAGTCATCAAGTGCAACAAATAAACATATCAAAGATAATAACATGAATGCCACATGTTCGTACACAAGCAAAAGTCTTAAGAAGCTAAGCGAAAGGTTCCCAAGCTAACAACCACATACCTATAAAAAAGAACACACGTTCCTAGGATTGCCCTTCAAGGATCCGAACATCCTCCATAGACCACAAGAGGCTAAGCCAACAAGTGTTCATGGCTATCAAGGAGGGAGGCAACTAATACTACTATTCCCAAGCAATATATTCCTTTTAAACCCAAAAAGAAGTTCCTACAATGATTAGCCATACAAGTTCATTTAAATTTCTAACCATGATCATACACCATAAATAAACATACAACCATAAGAAAGCATTAATAAGGCTCACAAAGCAATAAGGAACCCTCAAGAATCCAACCTGTAAACACCCATAAAGTACCCATCTTTCAAAATTTCATGCAAATGAACACATGAAAGAGACATTGATGAGTAGATAGAGATGCTGATTGGGGAGCTAGAGGTGATGATCGACGAAGACGTTGATTCCTGACTAGTGAATTTCTGGAAGGAAAATGTCTTAGATCAATGAGTTAGAGATGCCAAACTACATGTGAATATGAAGATACTCAGAGACGCCAATGAGAATGGGGATTTCAATTGGTGAGTTTGGCCCAAAACACATAAAATGATAAGTTTAAACCTAATTCGACACCAACATACCATTGATAAATGCCTAACTCCACATCTAGGGGTACCGGATACATAAATATTGAGGCCATGGTCACTCAATTACATCAAGATAGATAAATGAAATAGATAATAAGATATAGGCTAAAATCTAGAACATCAAGAAGATAAAAGCATATAGAAATTGATATAATTAGGCAGAGTGAGCTCTCAAACTCCAAGTCCAATAGCTAGAAGAGTCCATCTTTTTACACCAGTCCCCAAAAATGATAAATATTTTCAACATCACCCTACCACATGGAACCCACATGCCCACCCCACCATACTCATGAAGATAATAACCTAACCACAATCACATTGAAATCATACACACAAGGGAGGCTACACATACACTAATCAAATGCATGACTCAATGATGAAACCACAGTCTGAGTATAAACATAATGCACTAACTCAAGATCACTACTCATAGCTAAACAAAGTATAATGTGGAGACTCGGGAATGGAGTGTCATCACATTACTCATGAAGACTCCTGTGACTTTAAGCTATCCTTCTCTCATCAAGGATGCTCTACTGAGCCATATCAACATCCACAGATGACAAGGCTATAATGTATCATATCAACGTCCTCAAATGATGACAAGGTACTATTCCATATCAACATCCATATAGGAAAAGACAATGACATACCATATCAATGTTCTCAAACGACAACAAGGTAGTCGCATTAGTCTTATGTTAAGTTTTATTTCCCCATTTATTTTTTAAGGTTATCAGTTGTTATTAGATAACCAAGAAATTTTACTCTGAATCCCCTTTTTTCTTTGGTCCACCTTAAAGAGCCTCTCCATCCCACTACTCGACATACACCATCAAAAGGAAAAAGCACCAAACGATGCACAAGTCCAAAATTCTAAAATACACCAAATGATTCAATTGGCCTTAAACCAAGAGTATCGGTCTGTGGGATACCTTCATGGAACAATCAAAATTCCTATGATGTGGTCTCAAACACCTAAATCATGCATTCCAAATGCAATCAAAATCAAGCATACATGCAAAAATTTCAAAGAAGGAAAAACCATACGCACATGGTAAACTCAATCGGACACTTTGCTAGGAGTATGGATTCATTCATGAATTTGAAACCCACAAATTAAAAGAATTGAATGATTTTAGGCATGCATAAAATTCCATTCCAATATTTAGATTATGCCGAATAAGCAAAATGATAATTCTAGGAGACACAAAACAGTGCAAACACAAAAATGCCCAAAAATCAAACTCCTTAGAAATCAATGAAATTGAAACCCATTTCACATTTTATACCCAAACTTCCAAAATTCTAATAAAATCTAAAATCTGGGCACACACGCAAAATCCAACAACATAATAGCGTGAAAACTTCAAACCCCAAGCGTACAAATAATCAAATGCTCATGTTCATCCAACAGGGTGATGAAAATAAACAAAACCATGGGGGAATGATAATTCTCAACCCACACAACTAATGGAATTTATTCTACTCAAAATAACAGAGTAAAAAAAAGATCTCAAAGGCCCTACCTCTCAAGATGGGCAAAAAATAGAAATTGGAGAATAAAATAAAGACTTCACCGAATGGGCTGAAATATTCAACAAAGTGGAGGATTGATGACACAAATCCAATGAGTACTCCTCGCAACGATCCGATGCCCGAATCTCTCACAACGAGAAAAAAAGATTTTTCTCCTAGAAGTTTTGGAGCAAAATCCCAAAATCCTCTCAAACATAAAATTAGGAGTGAGAATAAAACTCACTTTTGCCAATATAAACACTTTTCCCAAAAGTGACTTATAAGATGAATTATTTAAATAATTAAATAATTAGTTGGCCCTTTTCCCAAATAAATCAACCGATCCTAGATGATTAGAAGCTAACTCGACAAATTAGCCTGTAAATAAAATTAAACATTAAAATTCCCTGCAATCAATAAAAAATTAGCATTTAAATCAAAACCTTTTGCGACAACTACGGAGCTCAAAATGCATAGATATGTTCATGTGTCAAATAAAAAATGCAGCATGAAGTCTAGATTTACCAACATGTACTAGAGGGATAATAATATAACACAGGTACACCGTCTATACAAGAATGACATTGGCTAAATATGCAAGGCCAACACTACTATCTCCTAGTGCCATTGCTAGGGACATAGGTACACACTCAAATCCTACAGCTTAGGATGAATGTGCCTGGTACCTGTTCACTAAAACATGCAAACATCAAGTGCAGTTGCTCACCATATATAAATAGCTGAAGCACATATAATATCAATGAAAATGTCTAAATTAATAACAGTGAAGGAGAATGGGACATCGTGTGGATCTCACGAATGAGTGACTACGAATCCATCTCACTTCATACTGACACCAAGGACAAAATGCATAGTTGTGGTGCGACAAAGCGGTGCACATCATATAATTACATTAATATTGCATTTGAATTGAAGACATTTAAATAATCATTTTAAAACTATATGAGCATAAACTACTGAAAGTAAATAATGGATATATCCATGACATAAAAGAACGATATAATCAATGAGTCTAATACCATCATCCTGATAACATAAATCAACAGTCTCGGGTACAACTAGACATCATCATAAAGCATCATGTCACATCAATAGCATCATCATGTAGATATGATCAAACTAAAAAAATAACACAATCTATCCATCTATCACAGCCAAGATACTGGTAATCAAAATAATGAATAGTCATAGATGCATCTCATTATGTAGATAATAAAATAAAATCAACAGAGCATCTTAGATCAAAATCATCATAGAACATAGAGCAAACACGAGAGACACTAAAAGAGAAGGACCACCACTCCAAGAGTCTTCCTAGAAAAGAGCATTTTTTTCCTACTCTTTTTCTTAGTCCCTATTTTAAAATGTTTCTAGCTTTCATAATATTATTCCATATAACCAAACCATAAGGAAGATACAAAGAATAGAGAAAATTTCTTTGATCTTCACAACTTAGATACTTAACCTTCAAATTTTAATCCAATCTTTCTTTCCCTAGGGGAACTTCCATCTTATGTTCGATAATAGTGCCTTATTTTTTATTAAGTGAAAAATAGGCTTTGAAGGGGACCCAAAACCCTGTACAAAAAGGTTGCTAAAGATAATCAAAGACAACCCACAACAAGGAATAAATCAAGACCAAAGTGGGGGTTTTAACATCAGGCTCCCTCAACCCGGAACAAACAATGCACGAGAAGAACTCCATGCCAACTCAAACTAGAGAAAGGATCCAAAATCCCAACCTAAACCTATGATAATCAAACATTAAGATTTACCTTTGGCCCCCTTCTTGTGGGACCAAAGGGTCATATCAAAAGAGGGTGAAGACCTCTTAGGGTGTTTACCTTTTA